>OY992876.1:232375701-232515701 GCA_963921405.1 Cepaea hortensis
ACGCCTTTCCATGGTGAAGTTTAGGGTGTACTTTTAATGACTGTGCAGTGTTTGAAAGTATTGCAGGTCCAAGTTTTGTATTTACCTATTGATTGATTGATTGATTGATTGATTGATTTAGGAACCGACATCACAGCATTCGGGACATTCCCATAAGCGCTCCGTCTCCATCCCCAGCAGCCAGCGAAGAGTATTTACCTATTATGTTGCATGAACTTTATAGAGGGTGAATACAAAACTTGGACCGGCAATATTTTCAAACACTAAACAGTCATTAAAATACACCCTATTGTTAAACCACTTGCCTCGAGTCCCGAATGTCGCCGGTTCGATTCCGGAATCCATTATGCTGCTCAAGAATGCAATTTTCTCGGAGACTCATTGGGGACATCTCTGGAGCTACGGAGTTTGTTCTCTGTGCGACCCTTTCGACACACCGCCCTGCGACCACGTTAAATCATGGTTCCTTGCTTTTCTTTACAAAAGTTGTACTCCTGGAGAACTTGGTGACAACTGGCAAGATTGAGGCGAAAAGAACAAGGGAAAAGTAGAGAAGTAAATATCAGGATCGTTTGGCCACATGGCATGGTCGAGACAAGAACACGGAGCTGATCCAAGACACAGGTGATATCGTGAAATGGCGAAACATGACCGCAGACGCCGTTCCGCGTGACACATGATGATTATGATGATGACTGCTTTCGGTAACTTAGAGCTATTTTAGTGACAGAAGCAAGTGAGCAGCACATCAATATTAGATCACTGAAAGCTCAGGTAGTCACCATTATCATGTGCCATACCGATAAGCGTGAGCGGTTATGTTTCGCCATCTAACAAACCAACCAATCAACCACAAAGACAACCAATCAACCAACCAGCTAGCCTACCCACCAATCAACCAAGCGGTCAGTCAGCCAGCCAGCCAACCAACCAACCAATCAACTAACGAATTAACTAACCAACCAACCAATCAACCAAACAATCAACCAACCAATCAACCAACCAATCAACCAACCAAACAACCAATCAACCAACCAATCAATCAACCAAACAATCAACCAATCAATCAACCAACAAACCTATAAACCAACCAACAAAGTAATCTGTTCATAGAGACGATGGCCACGGTCACCGACCAGTATGGTCACTGCCAAGAAGGAAAGCAATGGCAAACTACCCTTCTTACAGCTGACTAGAAAATTATAACAGACAAAAAAGGCAAAACAATGGATAATATAGAAACTGAACAACAAAGTCAATACTAGAGCAAAGAGAATCATCCATCCATCATGTGCCATGCCGGAAAGTGTGGGTGGTCATGACTCACCATTTCACTTGATCACCACAGTCGTGGATCAGCTCAGTGTTCCTGTCTAACCGTGTCATGTGGCCAACCATCCAGGTATTTACTTCTCGGTCTTCCCCTTGGTCTGTTCTCTTCGATCTTGCCAGTTGTCACCAAGTTCTCCAATTCATTTATTCTCATAACATGTCCAAAAAATTTGACTGTCTACGTCTAATTTCTCTAATCAATTTACGATTTTCATTTGTTTCCTGTAGCATTTGGTCATTTGTTTTTCTGTCTGTCCATGGTATTCTTTGCATTCTCCTTCGAAACCACATTTCTACAGCCATCTGATGTTTTTCAGTTTGACTGCTCATTGTCCAAGTTTCACATCCATACAAAATTGCAGGCTCTATGTAGCACCTCGACATTCTTTTTCTCGTTTCAATTGACATCTTTTTATTGGTCAATATGTTTTTCATCTTGCTAAAGGCTACTTTCGCCATGGCGATTCTTGTTCTAATCTCTTCAAGGCATCTCCCATCAGATGTTATGACTGTTCCGAGATAATTGTACCGATTCACTTGTTGAAGAATATTCCTATTTACTTGTATATTACATTGTGGTATTTCTTTCTTCCTAGTGACGACCACAATCTGTGTCTTTTTACAATTTAATTCTAACTGCAGTTGTTCACTGTGGGCAACAACCGCATCTACTAATTGTTGCAGATCCTGCTCATTGTCTGCAATCAATACTGTATCATCTGCATATCTAGTGTTATTGATGTTTTGTCCTCCAATGATGATTCCATTCATATCTTCTACATTTCTGAAAATATTTTCACTGTAAAGGGAAAAAAGATCTGGAGACATTACACATCCCTGTCTCACACCTCTCTTAATAGGTTGACATTGTCCCACTTCATTATCAATTCTTATGGCAGCTTGTTGTTTCTAATATATGTTTTTTTTAAATAAGTCTAATGTCTTTCCCATCAATTTGTAAATCTTCAAACATATCTTCCATGTTGACATGTCTTACTCTATCGAAAACATTTGTGTAGTCAGTAAAGCAAAGATGTATATCTTTGTTTACTTCTATAGAACGTTCACTAACTGATCGAAGTATATACACGGCATTTACTGTACCCTTTCTTTCCACAAACCGACATTGCTCTTCGCCTATATCAGGTTGTATTTTCTTCCTCACTCTTTGCATGATAACTCGCAGCAAAATCTTCGTGATGTGACTCATTATACTAATTGTTCTATATTGATCACATTACAAGGCTCCTGATTTCTTTGGGAATAGCAACATTTAAATCTTAACGTAACAAAAACAAAGAAATTGCAACAAATTAAACGAAATTCTCTATAGAACAAAAATAAAGACTGCTGCAAGCAATCAAACCAATATTTCAACAGATGTTGATCCAGATAAATAACAGGAAATTGACAGATTCGAATGTCAAAGTGTAATGTTTGTGGGCGATGGAAACGGGATGACATAAATTAACACAACAAACGTTGCTCTGCAAAAACTACAGCAATTAGTATCAATTGGGAACGAACGAACTTTATTTTCAAAGGGTAACAAAATGGGAACGCAGGCCCGTCTTACATTCGGCCCTTCGAATCACATCTTTCGTTCATCACTTGTGCATATTACATTCACTTAGGACGAAAAAAGATTGTCAAATGAATGTTGTAAACACAAACAATGCATATTACCATGTTATGAGACAGGTAGGCAGGAAGACAGGCAGACACGCACATACACACACGCACATGCGTAAACACATACATAAATACCTGCATACTTACTTAATCATTTACATAAACTCTCACATGTATGCTCCCATTCAATAATACATAAATACACACTCCCTCGCATACACATATAATCACAATAACACACTCGCTACCAACAGTTTGCTTATACAAGCATACAGTCTGTCTGTCTGTCTGTCTGCCTGTCTGTCTGTCTGTCTGTCTGTCTGTCCCTCTCTCTCTCTCCCTCTCTCTCTCTCTCTCTCTCTCTCTCTCTCTCTCTCTCTCTCTCTGTGTCTCTCTATATCTCTCACTAACTCTTTGAGGCAGTTCAGAATTACACACACATGTTATTGTTGGCACTCGTAGAAGAACGAGAAAGAAGTAGAGGCTGGAGGAAGTACTATACAACATACAAACTGAAAGCTTTAGTTACCGACCGGGAGTCGAACCTATCACCTCCAAATGATGGCAACGCCGCGATGCAGGAACAATTGTAACTCGAAGCCAGAGGGTGTCTAGTTGGTCGTGGGGAGAACAGTGATGGAAGACTTGGTGCCTGGTCATAAAGGCAGAGGTGGACCAGCAAGGAGATGGACACAAGACATGGCAGACACCTCGGGCATGAGGGTACATGAGGGTACATGAGGGTACATGAGTATGGGTGCATGAAGGTGCGTGCATGAGGGTGCATGAGGATGTATAGTGGTGCATCACTTTCTGTGCTGCAACTCTAGTCATCAGGTACCGAAACACACCGATCCCCATCCCAGCAGTAAAAGAACCTGTAGCTTTGTACGTCAAATCAAATTGTATTTACCAATTTACATGCAGATGCGAGGCCATCTACATAGGTAGAACTGAGCGACAGTTACATTGCAGGGTTTCGGAATATATTCCGAATTGATTGGACAAAATACTACACACAGAAGATGGTAGCCTAGGCAGGCCGACACACCGGAACAGTCCAGCTTCATCAGTCGGGAGACATGTGCTAGAGATTGGTCACGTGGTTGAAAGAAACAGTGCCTTCCGTGTGTTGTTCAACACACAAAGTAGTCGATTGTTAAAGTTTGCTGAAGCTATAATAATCAACCTTCGTAAGCCGTCCTTGTGCAAGCAGAAAGACATGTTAGTCAGTTTAAAATTACCGTGGTAGACAATCCACATTACTGTGCGAACATGTGTATATTTCAGTTTGAAGGATTTATCTAGTTAATTCACGTAAGTTGTGTGATTTCTGCAGTATGTACCTGACGAGATGCAGCGAAATATGCCAGGCAATAAATCGTGCAATCTATTGTTTGTGTCTTCGGTATTCAAAGGAAATATTATTTCTGAAATTTAGCCCGCCTGCTGAAAAAGTTGGCCACGCCTAGGCTTCTTTTAAGCTCTTATAAAAGGGATGGGATGCGATTGTCAAACCGCAGATGGTTCCCGCGTTTTTGTTCTGGCGTCTACCGTGTGTGTGTGTGTGGGGGGGGGGGGGGGGGGCGGAAGTGGATAAGGTTTCCTTTCTCGTATTACCGTACTGCGTGGGTATCGCATTTTCCTATGGCTTGGAGTAACCTTAAAATAATATCCCAAGTCAAATGGACTACGTAGAGCAGAGTAAGTGAGCGCAAGACAGAGAAAGCACATTACGACGTCATTTACATTGATGACGTGGAATAAATGCCGTCCCAAATATAGCGGGGTATAGTTTTAGTACAGAAATGTTCCGTGTCATAGCATGACGTCATTAATTGTCATATTGACGATATATGAGATTTAGAATGTAAACAGTAAATCAGCTAACATATTGATGGTCACATAGTGATCTAGACTCATCTCTTCACAGTACATGAGGGTACATGAGGGTACATGAGGATGTATGATGATGCATGAGGGTACATGAGGGTACATGAGGGTACATGAGGGCACATGAGGGTACAAAAGGGTGTATGGGGGTGCATGAGGGTACATGTAGGTACTTGAGGGTACGTGAGAGTACATGAGTGTGCATAAGGGTACATGAGGGTATTTGAGGTTACTTCCCTTTCTCATCACCTTTCCGTCTTTGACAATTCCTAGAAAATTCGGAATATTGTTTGATACCCATTTTGTGATGCTGGGTTTTGTGAGGCTAGATTTTTTTTTAGACTGGATACCCAGTTTGTGAGAATGGATACCCATTTTGTGAGATTGGATACTCATTTTGTGAGGCTGGATACCAATTTTGTGAGGCTGGGTACCAATTTTGTGAGACTGGATACCTATTTTGTGAGGCTGGGTACCTATTTTGTGAGACTGGATACCCCTTTTGTGAGGCTGGATACCCATTTTGTGAGGCTGGGTACCCATTTTGTGAGGCTGGATACCCATTTTGTGAGACTGGATACCCATTTTGTCATGCTGAATACCCATTTTGTCAGGCTGGATACCCATTTTGTCAGGCTGGATATCCATTTATTAAGGCTTATACCCATTTTATGAGGCTGGATACCCATTTTGTGAGACTGGATTGACCCCAGATTATTGGGAAATTACCACATTAATAGAGGTCAGCATGGCCGAATGGATAAGAGCATATGCCCTTAAACGTCTGGTGTGCTGATGCCGAGGTAGCGGGTTCAACCCTTACACCGGACAATTGGACTAAAATGTTGACTTCTCGTCCTTGACTTGGAGACGTAAATTACAAGTAGCTCTGAAGCCTGAAAGGGTTCGTCTGATAGCGAGGGATACTGGTAATAGGACAAGCTAATCCACGCGCAAAAACTTAGTCCAGTGCTACTAGAAGTAGTGGTGTTCGTCCAACAAAGAATGATGGTGACCATTCGTTTCATCAAGTGGGGTTGAAAGTTTGGAGCCGTGAGTTCTAAGATAGCTGGTAAGGCTTATTATGACTCGAAATGTTCTTTGAAAATGTGGGTAAAAAATGCATGACTTTCCAGGAGGATCTCCCACTGTTGTTGTTTTGTCCAGCTTTTTTTTATATTTTTTTTTTCCTCAGCTCTTGCAGTCTTGTTTGCTTCACACGTGACTACATCCTTGCGTAATGATGTACGCCATGAATGTCGGTCTTTGGCAGCAGTCTCCCAGATGTCGTGATGAATTCCAACAGATTTTGGTGAAATCTTTAGAGTGTCTTTAAAGAGTTTCCTCTGGCCGCCTTGGGAGTGTTTACCACAGTGCAGCTCGCCGTTAAAAAAAAAAGTCGTTTATGGAGCTTGAGATCTGGCATGCCAGTCAAGTGACCAGCCCAGCGAATCTGATTCTTCATTAGAATTAGTAGCACGTGTCTGGACTACACTAAAGTATAGAGCGAGCGAATTCAAAACAAACAAACATAATACATTAATAGGTCCATTGTTGGGATTTAAACCTCCGTGCAATCATCATCATCAAGTGCCATGCCAGCTGGCGTAGGTGGGCGTTCATGACTCTCCACAGATCTCGGGCTTTGATCTTCTGAATCAACTCCACTGATGAAATTCCCCCGTCTCATGCCCGTCTCAGTCCATCCATCATCATTTCTCTTGGTCTGCCTCTACATCTCTTCCCCTCGATCTTTCTAGTTGTCACGATATTCTCTAATGCCTCTCTTTTCTATACATGACCAAAGAAAGCTGTTTGTCTCTTTCTTATTGTTGTATATAATGTTCTAATTTCATTAGCTTCTTTCTTATTGTTGTTTATACTGACCTAATTTATTTAGCCTCTTTTTTATTGTTGTATATAATGTTCTCATTTCATTTGCCTCTTTCTTATTGTTGTATATACTGTTCTAGTTTCATTGGCATATTTCTTATTGTTGTATATACTGTTCTAGTTTCATTATCCTCTTTTTGATATTGTTGTACATACTGTTCTAGTTTCATTAGTCTTTGTCTTATTGTTGTATATAATGTTCTAGTTTCATTACCCTCTTTCTCATTGTTGTATATAATGTTCCAATTTCATTAGCCTCTTCCACACACACACACACACACACACACACACACACACACACATATATATATATATATATATATATATATATATATATATATATATATATATATATATATATACATATATACACCCTCATTACCCTCTTTCTCATTGTTGTGTACAATGTTCTAGGTTCAATAGCCTTATAATGTTCTAGTTTCAATAGCCTCTTTTTCCTTGCTGTATATAATATTCTAGTTTCATTAGCCACTTTCAGGCAATCGCGGTTAGCCGTGCACTCCTGTCTACAAATACAATGGCCCTGATACCTTACAAGTCCACTGCAAGTTCTTGCTACGGGGCGTAGTTTTACTTTGTTGTTACTCGACACTCGAATTGTCTAAAGTCGAGAGGATCGACTTCATTGCCCCCGGAGTTTTATCCCATATGGCCTGCCGAAAGGGTCGCTCAAAGCACGAACTCCGTAGCTCCGGCGACGACCCCCAGGAGTCTTCGAGAAAATGTACTCTTGAACCGAAAGACGTAGCGCGGAATCGAACCCACAACCTTCGGAGCGAGAGGCAGACGCTTTGACTACTTCGCCACGGAGACTCAACGCCATTCCGGACGCCTCTGCTTCCCATGACATTTTCTGGTAGCCACTTTGGGCTGGGTCGGCCAGGAAGACAGAGCAAATAAGGAAAAGCCGCCTTGGTGTGTTTCTTAACACTTGACACCCAAGGCCTGCTGGTGTCCAAGGAAATGAGCAGGATAACCGGTTTTCGGATAAGGCTACTGTGGAGGGCGGACGAGCCATGGATCAGGCTGATATACTGAATGCTCTACGAGAAGTAAGTCGTTTTCGAGAACTGTGAATCTACAACCATGGTTAGACTGCGAGAACAGTGTTTTTAACGAGGTTTGGCCAAACAAGAACACCACGCAGGAAGCCAAAGAAGACTGATAAACAAACACAGAACTGGTGTCGTTAGCCGCTACACGCTGCGGAATTTACTGAGGAGGGGATCCGAGCACTTATGGACTGAATAGTTCGATGTGCAATGAGGATTATCTGTCGACTAACGAACTAACTTGACACCCAGGCCGGAAGCCAGGCGACAGTGGTAAGTGCGTCATATTAATTTGTTTCACATAAAGGCTGGTCTTTCTGCAACTGTCCCCGATGTTACTACAGTTTTTTTATTATTTCTGCATTAGCACCCGAGAAAAGCAGTTTCCCAACAAAAATTTATAACATCCTGGGGAAAGTTAAATATTCCTAATTAATCTTTTACAGATTACAGAACTATTAGTTTAATGAGCCATACAACTAAGATACTACTCAAGGTCATACAAGAAAGAATTCAACATAAAATAGATGAAGAAGTAGCTGAAGAACAATTTGTGTTCAGCAAAAACAGCGGCACCAGAGAAGCAATAATTTGTGTGAGGATGTTAATTAAAACATACATAGAAGTTCAGGAAAATATGTATGTTTGTTTTATAAATTACAAGAAAGTTTTTGATTGAGTACAACATGAACGACTAATTACATGCCTTCAAGATATAGGAGTAGACGGAAAGGACATCAGACGTATTAACAAGACTTACAAGACCTAGTGGAACAAGTAAACAGGAATAGTGCAGAATGTGGCTTCTAAACGGAGAGATAATAGAACAAGTAACAAGTTTATCCTATCTTGGACTTGTAATAACAGATGATGGCAGACATGAAATATAAATCAAAAAGAGAATAGGAATAGCTAAAAATGCTTTCAACGGCATGAAATCAATATTAACATTTAGAGAGATTAACAACGCAGTAAAAATGAGAATTTTCAAATGTTACGTATATTCAACACTATTGTATGGCGCGGAAGCCTGGACATTGAACAAGCAACTAGAAAGTCGAATAGATGCCCTGGAGATTTGGATATACAGAAGAATATGTTGTATTTCATGGAAACAGAAACAATCAAATACAGAGGTTCTAGAAAAACTGGGAATGAAAAGGGAGGTGATGAAAGAAATAAAAAAGAGGCAAGTGAAATATTTTGGCAACGTTAAAATGCATAACACTCTTATAAAAACCATACTGGAGGGTTAGGTTGAGGACAAGCGAGCAAGGGGTAGACAACGATACAAGTGGCAAAATAACATCAAGAGATGGACGAACATCAGTCTGACAGAATGTAAAGTCATGGCGAGAGACAGACAGTGTTGGAGATCCATTGCAGCTAACCTTCATTTGTGGAGATGGTTTGCTTGAATTAATCTTGTATGTGATTGTGTGTGTGTGTGTGTGTGTGTGTGTGTGTGTGCGCGCGCTCTCACGCGCATGTGTGCGTATGTGTGAATGAATAAGTATGTCAGCAGGAAATACGAAAACATTGAACGCTAAACTATGCTACCGCCATCTTGAACATTCCCTGACCTCAGCAAGGGGAGATAAATGGCCAGAAGGAACAATAATCGACATGGCCTATTATCACAATGCAAGCTATCCATTTATCATTTCAATGTTTGCGTGTTTTGCCGTTTGAACCGGGGCAGATAACACTCTGAAACTGGCTTTTCTTGCAACCCTCTGTTGCTGGCAGCGACCAGTTTGACAAGTTTTTTTTCCCTTCAGAAATGGGTAGTTTGCTGGGAAAAAGAAAAAAGAAATATGGAGAGGAGGGAAGAAGATCAGGCAGACGGTGTTTTTATGCAAACGTTCGCGTAGTAACAATGAAGACAAATTGTGTTTTTACAAGCATTAATGCAGCAGCAAAATGACGGTTTGTTGATATAAAGCACGGTTATCCAAAGGCGTAAACATACGCAAATGTAAATGGCAAATATACGAGGGTGAGTCAAGTAAGTCACACAGTTATGTGGGATGGCAGGTAAATGTAGGTGGTGTTTTCTACACGTGTCATTAGGTGACAGTAACATCGAACTTTATATTTCCGTTCGTCAGGTGGCGCTAGGTGTCTCATGCGCATGCACAGCGCATAAAAAAATAGCGACTTACTTACGGAGAGTACAACCAAAGAGCAACTTGCTGTTGTTCGTTTTTTGTGGGCAAAAGGACTGCCTGCAACGGACATACATAAGGAAATGTTTCCTGTTTATGCTGACAAATGTTTGCCCCGTAAAGCGGTGCATAGCTGGGTATAAAACTTTTCTCAAGGACGCTCTAAAATTGTTGGTGAAATCCGATCTGGTAGTCCTGTTGAGATTGCAACAGAAGCATCCATGCAGCGGGTGGAGGAGATGATTAGAGGTAACAGGTGAGTAACGATAGACTCTGTAGCATCTGCAGTAGAGTGCTCACGTGGTTCAGCATACACCATAATGCATGATCGATTGACATTTCGGGAATGACTCCGAAGTTGAATGTGAAGTGAAAAAGTGGTCTAGAAAACAGAGCACGCAGTTCTATGCAGTCGGTTTGGGAGGACTGATAGAACGATGGGATAAGTGCATCAATGTTGGTGGAAATTATGTTGAGAAATAAAGGGACAATGTATGTATAAATATAAACTGGTTTCAAGTTGTCATCATATTTCATTATTTTTGGACAGCCGTTTGTGACTTACTTATGACTTCCCCTCGTAGATGAGTGCACATAATAAAAACGATAATGAATGAATCACCAGAAACGAGAGGTAGATTGTGAACTTTACTAGAACACGATTACAAGTAACAAAATGGACGTTGTGGCTAAATCCTTCTTCAGTATATAATAAACAAACACAAACCGACACAACTACATGAGAAACACTACATGAAAATATAAGTATAGAAGTTACTTATCTGTATCCTTGTTGTGTGATGGACACGTCTTTTAACCGATCAGAGCGTATTATGACTTACAATTGAGTGAATGAAAGGGATGAAGGGCTGTGGCTGGAAGGTTATGGTGTCCGACTCAGGCGTTGAAGGTGCCGGGTTTGGTCACAGCATAGTGCTGGGAATTGTATATCACACTACCCCATTATCTCTTGGGTAGTGAGATCGGTTACAACACCCCTCTTATGTTCAAATGAATTTTAATGCTTTGAAATATGTTCTTTGGCGTATTGGTTGATGTCCCCCAGATGGTTCATTAATCAGTCCGATAGACGTCTTTCAGGATCTCCACTATAGATCATGCATACTTCTTGCAAATAAGAGGTTGCGAGATGTGTCTGAAATAAAAGCACACAAAGACACAGCTTGTACCAAAAAACGATACATATAAAGACATAGCTTATATATAGTTTTTTATATCATAAAACACAACACAACACACAAATACACATATTACTGAAAGGTGTGTCAGTGGGAAAGTCAAAAAGAAATGCACAAATGAGAAAACAAAAATAAATCGTCAAAGTCTATTCCAAAAAAAAGCTAAATTTACCTGTTTCATTGTTGACTTCTAATCCACACACACACACCCACACACACACACACACACACACACACACGCACGCAGGCACGCATACACACGCACACACATATCACACACGCTCACAAACATACACGCAAACCTATACACACATTTACATAAAGTTACAAAACATTTCAAACGAGAGATGACAGACTGTACTATCAAGACAAGAGGTTAAAAACGTCTGCAGATGTAAAGCAGCCGACCTTCCAAGCACAGGAGGGTAGCTGATGTAGTTTTATAGCCCATAATTTTAAGCTCTCTTATATGTTCTTGTTTACTTGCGTGCCCTGGCTCTTTATTCGTTAACCTACACTTTCCACACGAAACTTTTGTGTGTTCTCCGGGTACGTCATCTTTTTTATCGTTGTGATAAAATCGGGAGTGTGGGTGCGGAAATGGCTGCGTACTTTTACCTTCATTTAGGTGAGAGATACGGATAGTAAACGACAAATTCAACGATGTAACCAAAGATCTCATGAACATTATCTTGCACGATGTCTTGCGTGACGTATTTCGCTGCATCTCACCACGTGCATACTGCAGAGTTATATATAACATTTAAAGTGAATAAATGAATAATACTTTGGCTGAAATAAAATATGTGTATTCAAACAATATCACTGACTGACTAACTGGCAAATTTCCGTCTTCACAGACGATACTTTGTAAAATGGCGTTATATATCTCCATAGAATAGAGCCTGGGCTGAATAGTTGAGACCTTGGGATGCCCATTCAGCATGATCCCTCTCTCGGCCTGTCTAGTGTACTCTCAGAAAATGATAGATATAATTGCATGAAATGATATATATATAATTGTAACAGAAAGACAAAACAGAGGACTTAGTCTGCATAACAAAAATGAAAGCAGTAATGGTTATTACAAAGAAACATGACATACTTAACTGCAACATTAAGGTGAATGGAACCAGTTTGAAATAAGTCCATGAATGTAAGTATTTGGGCACTTTAATAACAGCCGATGGGAGATGTAGCAAGGAAGTTACATGTAGAATCATAGCCCAAGCAAAGGCGGGGTTTCTTAAGATGACGAATATTTTCTACAATTTATATTTGGTGAACAGTAAGGTGTGTAGGTGTACAGGAATGGAAGGGGTGGTTGGGTAGGTAAGTAGGTAGATAGATAGGTAATTAGATCAATAGGAAGGTAGGTACATAGATACGTAGGTATGAGGAAGATAAGAAGGTATGTAGATAGATAAGATGGCGTGTACGTAGATACGTAGATAAGAAGGTATGTAAGAAGAAAAGAGGGTATGTAGGTAGATAAGAAAATGTATAAGTAGATAGATAAGAAAGTATCTATGTAGATAGGGAGGTATGTGGATAAATAAAAAAAAAGTATGTAGGTAGATAGGAAGGTATGTACGTAGATAAAAAGGTAGTAAGCAGATAAGAAGGTAGGTAGATAAATAAGGCCGGTCTCCCTGGCCTAGTAGTTAGTGACTTTCTCCGTAATCCCGTATATCCACGTGAGCAAACGCAGCTGTGTGAGAATCCGTAGACGTTCTCGCCGCGCCCGTTACTTACGGAATATGTGAGCCGGCCGCTCAGAAAGCAATGGCAAACTACTGTGCGTAATCTTGCCAAGAAATCAACAACAGCGACAAAATGCTGGTGTTGACAGCGATGTCCTGTAATAGGATATGAAAATAAAAAGAAGATTGATAAGACGGTATGTTGGTAGATATATAAGAAGGTATGTAGGTAGATAGATAAGAAAGTGTGTAGGCAGATAGGAAGGTATGTACGTAGACAAAAAGGTGTGCAGGTATATACGACGGTGTGTAGGTAGTAAAGAAGGCCCTAAGCCTTGGATGGTAACTGGTCTAGGATCGAAGCTCCGACAGTCGGACAGTTAGAGCATTGCTTTGCTGATCAGACAGCTTCTGCAGCTTATCTTTTTCCAGACGTATTGGTGTTACATTTCCTCTAGAGTAAACTAGACAGGTCGAGAGAGGGATCATGCTGCATGGGCGGCACATGGCCTCTAAGTTCAGCTCAGGCTTTGTGTTATGGAGAAATAACCCCAGTTTACAAACTATCGACTGTCAAGACAGCAAGGTGCCAGTCATGGTAGTAAAGAAGAATATATGTAAGCAGACAAGAAGGTGTGTAGGTAGATAAGAAGATATGTAGGTAGATAAGAAGGTATGTAAATCGAAAGGGAGGTATGTAGTTATATCCCCCACTGGTCCACGCCTGACATATAGCTCATGCCCGTGGCTCCTAGTAGCTGTCAGCATGCAACAGCGCCCCCCCCCCCCCCTTTCCGGGCAACAGCTGTGACAGGCTGGCTAAATCAGGCGTGGGTAGCCGATTTGGTGTCAAACCAATCGGTGAACTAGGGTATGCCTTCCCAGCATGTGAAAACCGGAGTCGGCAGGTTTCGCGGAAGAAATCATTATTGATTCAACGGACAAGACGGCGTTTATCCGCAAAGCGTTGTGGAACGTAATGAGCACGGCAAGGTACGTAGAGCGCCCTGGTCATTCACTGCACCTGTATTCGTCTCCAGTCGTCTTGACTTGTCTTGCCAGTGGACTCAGATGGACTTAGGTGAGAGAGTGAGGTCGACGAACTGCGCAACTCTTTCTCACTTTAATCCAATTATTTGCGCAAGTCATTCTTCATCCAACTTCATCTATCACCTTCAAGCCCTGTGGCGATACGCGAGCGGCGAAGCGGCAGGCGTGGGTACGCTGGCAGTCGTAGTCACAGACCTGCACACAGGCAGCTCAGGCCATATGGTCGTCTTCTATTGACCGGAGCAGAAGTGGGATTCGGCAGCCCCTTGAGTGACTGAGCAGCCCTCTATAGGAAAGCACTGCTCACCTCCACAGCATGAGGAAAGGGCTAGAAAAGGTGCCCTAAACATTGCCTGCTCCATCATTACCTAACCAGCTAGCCGCAGTTGGTGGGTACCCTGCGGTCGACATACAAACAAAGTAAAAACAGGTAAAGCTAAAAGAGCTAACCATATTCCCTTGACAATCGGAACTTGGTATGTACGCACTCTACTTGACAGAGACGGCGCGTCGGGTCCAGAGAGATGAACAGCACTGATTGGGAGAGAGCTGGGCAGGTACAACATCGACATTGCAGCCTTGACCAAGACACGACTTGCAGAAGTAGGCCACATCTGTGAAGTAGGTGCCAGCTACATTTTCTTCTGGAGTGGAAGGAAAGGCGAGGAAAGACGGCAGTCCGGTGTTTGATTTGCAATTATGTCGGCCCTAGTTAGCAAACTAGCTGGATTTCCGAAGGCTATAAACGACAGGCTTATGACCATTAAGTTGCCCCTGCTGAATGGAAGGATGCATGCAACCATCGTTAGTGTCTACGCACCAACTATGACCAATGAAGATAACGTCAGGAACAAGTTCTATGAGGGACTGCACAGTGTATTAACATCTGTTCCCAAAGGAGACACATTTATACTCCTTTGAGATTTCAATGCCAGAGTAGTTACGGACACTGCCTCTAGGAGTGGCATTATTGGAAAGCACGGAGTCGGAAATTGCAATAGCAATGGACTCCTCCTCCTTCGAACATGTGCCAAACACGATCTCCTGATTACCAACACAATTTTCCTTCTTCCCGTGAGAAATAGGACATCGTGGATGCGCCCTCGCTCGAAAGACTGGCACCTCATTGACTATGTTATCGTCAGGAGGAATGACAGACAAGACGTTCGGGTGACAAAATCCATGTGTGGTGCCGAATGTTGGACAGACCTTCGTCTCATTATCTCGAGAATAAACATATACATCAAACCACCACGGTGTCCTCAAGGAGTAAAAAAGCAAAACCAAAAGAACAACATACAAACTAAATGTCACCAGCCTAAACAGCAAAAGAAATGCAGCTGTCGTTTGAAAATATGGTGGAAGACCGCCTCAAGTCCAATGTTGCAGCTAAACAGGATGCGGAAAAAGAGTGGAGAGCCCTAAATCCCTAAAGGTCATAATTTACGACACAGGCTCCCCCTCCTTCTCCTCCCCCCCCCACCCCACCCCCGAAAGCATAAAGACTGGTTTGATGAAAATTCCGAAGACATCAACCAATTGCTGGCCGAGAAACCGTCTTCTCAAGGCATACTTGAATAACCCAAAGTCACCATAAAAAAATATGCCTTAATAACTTTCGGAGTGTAGTGCAGCAAAAACTTCAGCACATGCGGGACTCCTGGCTGAGCAGCAAAGCTGATGAATAATATATAGCACGAATTATATTATCGGTTGTAAGCCTCGTGTTATTTGATAAGCATATTTAGTATCACACTTGTCAAGATACGAGCCATAATTCTTGCCCTAAGCAAGACTTTGACAAGTGCGAACGTGGGGTCTACGTCCTCATTAGATTTGAACCGTGAAATACGAACAATAGAGTGTTAAATAATTGTAAACATGGCGACTGTTGTCGAGTTTTTTTTTTTTTTTTTTTTTTTTTTTTTTTTTTTTTTTTTTTTTTTGTGAATCAATTATGGGTATAAAGTGCGAGTTTTGAACAAATGCGAGCGTGTAGGTTATAATTTATTAGATAAATACCATCTTTCGAGTTAATTTATCGAAACTATAAGTGCGTTTTTGGACTTAGTAAATTTCAACCGAGTTATTGAAGTGATAAAAACAAAATGGCGGCCATGTCCTTGAATGTCATTGAGTAGAAGTAGTGTTAGCGGAACGTTTGGAAAGTGTGAAAAGAGAGTTGTTGAGTGTGGTGATACGACTAACAACAATACTTGACGACATACAAACCTACAAAAACTTAAGTGACATTACATACACCACACACTTGCACATGTTCTAATTTCTCTTGCTCCAAAAATAACAGGTTGTTTGGTGTCATCTACACCTGTCCCTTGTAAACTCCGAATTTTTTTGGTCGACCTGAATACAAAGCCAGTGTGGTTTCGGGCAGTACTGGGCAGCCATTGTCCGACACATTGCCTCCGGAGTACTTGAGTATAAAATTTTTTCTCTTCCTTATATTTTCGTTCAGCAGGCCTGAACATAAGCTGCAATATTAAGTACTGTAAACTTTTGAACTTAAATTACTAACAACATTATTAATTTTGTGTCTATCTATTTCATCATACATATTGTTCATCATGTCTAGTTTAAATGAGTACATCGAAATGGGTTTAAAGATGAACCTTTCTGGTGAAGAGTTAAGGACCTGGAGTGAGAAAAAGTTTGCAGAATATAAGGTTAATGAACGTGATGAGCGAGCAGCCGAGAGATCTTTTAAGCAGGCAGAATCAGATACTGCTTTGAAACAGGCAGAATCTTCTTTAAAACTTAAACAGGCGGAGTCAGACGCTGCTTTAAAACTTAAGCAAGCAGAAACAGATGCAGAAATAAGAAAAGCTGAAATTTTAGCCCAAACCAAGAAAGAAGAGCTTGAAGTACAGCTAAAAATTGAACAGGTGAAAGCAGAAACTTCCAAAGAAAAGGAAGATAGAAAATCTGACAAAGATCAGCCATATAAGAAATACCAAGGGCTGATTAAAAGTTACACCACAGGTGATTGCATAGCAGCTTTCACACACAATTTTGAATGTATTATGGAACATTACCAGATCCCAAAGTCATAATGGAGTATAATATATATGAGAAGTCTTTCTGGAGAACCTCTGAAAGTGATAGAGTCTATTCCAAATGACATGAAGAAAGATTATCATTACATTAAGACAAAAATTATGTCTCATTTTCTGCTAGATGAAGCAGGCTACAGAGAACAGTTTGGTAAATTGTCTCCTAAACCAACACAAACGTTCTCTGATTACATCTCAGATATACAGAATGTTTTTTCTAAGTGGCTGTCAGCAGCCAAAGTGAATGGTAATTTTGATAAATTGACAGATCTTATTTTGAGAGATAAAATTATCACATCTCTCCCACCTCCATTTTCGAAATTTCTATTAGAATGTCAGTGTGAAAGTGTACAACAGATTGAAAGTCGTGGCTCAGGGTATTTTTCGGTCAATAAGCAATGTTTCATTACTGGTCTGAATAGCACAGACTTTGTAGCAGCCGCTACATATGATAGAGCTAAGTCATTGCCCTATAACAAACAAAATCCCTATAGACAATCTGCTGAACAGTTTAACAAATGCAAATATTGTCATTTGTCACACAACGAAACTGATATGTGTGAACAACATCCTGGTTACATGTCGTACTTACAAACCTACATAGCGAAGCAAGACAAAGAAAGAAAGGTATACAGACGGAACACCAAATGCTTCCTTTGTAAGGCGTTCGGCCACTGGCGGAAAGATTGTAAAGCCAAAGCTATGTCCAGAAAGACGAATGCAGCCATGATTGATAGTTCTTTATCAGAAGATGAAAGTATAGAAGATCACCCGGTAAACGCAGCACATTCTATTGATGTATTTCAACACGACAAATGTACTATCTGTGATCAATTTCATGAGAATGGCATTTTGACATGTGGCCATTCCATTCCTGTTACAAATGAGGAAGCTAATTTAGTAGTCAACTCCCAAGGTAAATTAAAGATCCACCATGGGTATATTAACGGTAGAGCTGCCACTGTTTTACGGGATAGCGGCAGTACCCTCATTGGCATTAAGAGAGACTATATCTTACCATCACAATACAGTGGTAAATATGTTACATGCAGAACTTTCTCGGGTAACATCGAGAGATACCCGCTTGCATGGGCATACATAAGTACACCATTCCTCACCGGAAAGGTCAAATTCGCAGCATTGATCAATCCTTGTTGCGATGTCATCATTGGTAACCTTCCGGAGGTGAATGATATGCCACATGATAGAATTATATCCACTGTCACCTGTAACATTGATAATACCATTTCACCATCATCACAAATCACCATTCATGATGTATTACCACCTTTAAATGAATGTATGTATGCCAATTCGGCAATGTCATCACAGGAATGTAGTTGTTTGAATGTAACACCAAGTTGTAATGTACATGATAACCTTGATATTACAAATGCAGTAACCAGATCTACTGCTCAAATGCAAGATCGAATCGATCAGACAGAGGCTTTACAGCTAATAAGCCCAGTTGTAAAATCTCCTGAAACAACCAGGGATAAATTTATAACAGCTCAAAATGCCGATCGATCGTTGCAAAAGTATTTTAAATTAATAGGCCAAAAGCCACGAGTAGCAAAGAACGCTAAATGGTATTTTGCTCTGAAAAACGGAATTCTGACACGGTACAATACCAAAGGTTCTAGCACTACAGAACAAACGGTGCTACCTTCAGAAAACCGCAATCAAGCATTACAGCTAGCGCATGACATACCCTTTGCAGGGCATATGGCGTATGCTAAAACACGAGAAAGGTTACTTACTCAATTCTATTGGCCTAAATTTTGCAGTGATACCAAATTGTATTGCAGATCGTGTGACATCTGCGAAAAGCTTGTTAAAAAGGGGAAACACCCACAAGCAGAACTGCAAATCATTGATTTGGCAAGTAAACCGTTTGAAAAGATCTCGGTCGATATAGTTGGTCCTCTTAACCACATAACATCAAGAGGAAACAAATATATTGTTACAATAATTGATTTATGTAGTCGGTGGCCAGAAGCCATTCCGATGAAGAATATAACTTCCAAAGACATCATGGAAGTATTCTTGCATATTTTTGCAAGGGTAGGATTCCCTGATACCATCCTTTCAGATCGGGGTAGCCAGTTTATTGCCGCAGCTACACAAGCATTTACTAAGATGTTGGGGGTGAAGCAATGCTTTAACAGCCCATACCACCCACACTCCACAGGTATCATAGAAAAGATCAACGGCGATCTTAAACATATGCTCTCAAAAGTAACCCAAGAACATCCCGAAGACTGGGACACGTATCTACCTGCTATTTTATTTGCATATAGGGAAGTGCCACATTCCAGCACTGGATTCTCACCATTTGAAATAGTGTATGGTGCCAAACCACGCGGCCTATTATCATTGTACCAGTCTATGTTGACTGAAAGTAAAACCATATTTACACCCATTTCATCGTATGAACATGTAATATCATTGCGCGATAGAATCCTGAAATCATGTGTGTTAGCAAAAGAAGCACTACAAAAATCTGGTGCTATCTACTGACAATACGCTAACACAGGAAATAGAACCATTACTCTGACGCCAGGACAGGACGTTCTTCTCTTATTGCCAAGTGACAGACATCTTCTCACAGACTCATGGCAAGGACGGTTTAAAGTGTTACGACAAATTTCGACAGTAGATTACGAAATTGCAGTTAGGAACAAACACAAGATTTTTCATATTAACATGCTTAAACCATATTACCACAGGGAAGACGAACAAGTAGAGACTACAGCAAGTACAACAATAGTGGACCAGACAGACGACAACGATACTGACGAGATACCAACACCAGT
Source organism: Cepaea hortensis (assembly GCA_963921405.1). Taxonomy (NCBI): domain Eukaryota; kingdom Metazoa; phylum Mollusca; class Gastropoda; order Stylommatophora; family Helicidae; genus Cepaea; species Cepaea hortensis. The sequence goes on from OY992876.1 coordinate 232,395,532, forward strand.
ACTGGACACGGCAACCAACCTACAGGACATAAAGTTAAATCTCAAACTGACGCAGACACAGACTGACAGTTGCAGACAAGTATTACAAGACTACAGTACAATTTTTTCTAACAACCCAGGACAGACAGACTTAGTGCATCATCATATTATTTTGACGTCTGACATCCCAATAAAATGCAGACCATATTCCATTCCTATACACTACAAAGTCAAATTACACCAAGAAATTATTGACTTAGAAGCAAATCATATCATCCGACGTTCACAATCACATTTTTGTTCACCCATTGTCATTGTGAAGAAAAAGGACAACACAATAAGACTCTGTGTTGACTATAGGAAACTCAACAGCATTACACAGTTGGATTTAGAACCAATGAGCAACTGTGAAGACATACTAACTGAACTGACTGACTCACGTTACTTTACTAAACTGGACATGACAAAAGGTTACTGGCAAATACCTGTACATGCTGACAGTATATATCTGACAGCATTTGCCACACCCTGGGGACTATACGAATGGTGCAAGCTGCCATTCGGGCTAGTTAATGCTCCAGCAACCTTTGTCAGAATGACAAGACGACTTTTGACAGGCATTTCCAACATCATTTGGTACATGGACGACATTTGCATACATACAAAGAACATGACAGACCACATAACAGCACTACAGCAGACATTCGACAGGATTAGACAACATGGACTCACAATAAAACCATCCAAAGTTGATATAGCCTTTCAAGAAATTACATTTTTGGGCTATAAGATCTCAAATGGCTTCATATCAACTGACGATAACATCATGTCTAGAATTTTGAAATTGTCGCTTCCGACAACCAAAAAAGAGTTGCGAAGTGTGTTAGGTCTTTTGAATTACTATAGACAATTTATTCCACATTTTGCTGAATTGATCAAATGTTTCACTGATTTACTAACAAACATCCAAATGTGATTGTAAATAGCGAATGTTTAAGGCCTGCATTTGCGAAAGTACTATCTTATTTTTCCAGTGAACCTATTCTAAAATTATCTGATATTAGCACTATTTTCAGGCTAAGATGCGATTCGAGTATACCCGGTATACTACGTCTCCCGGAAATTGAACACCAGTGAACGAAATTACAGCACGCCGGAACTTGAAGCCCTCGCTCTTGTGTTCTCGGTACGTAAACTTTCGAGATTTCTTTTAGGTAAACACTTCATTATTGAAACAGACAATAGCCCTTTGACATTCACCACCAGTGGTACCCCAAGTAACCACAGAGTGGCCAGATGGTCCCTTCTTCTACAGGACTATAGCTTCGAAATCAGACATATACGAGGCTCACATAACTCTCTGGCCGATCTTCTATCGAGATGTCCATGCGACTCACCCAATAGCCAGGTAACACCCGAGCACATTGCAGATGGTGTATAAACTGCAACGTAAATAGTGCTCAACGCCACAGCCAATTGTGACTTTATGTCAGTTACGCTGTGAAGAACAGTGTGATAGGGAAGACTTAATCTCCCATTGTAAATATATTGTGTACATATTATTATTATTATGTGAATGAATGGGTCGTATAATTGTGAGAAATGTGAAAGAATGCCATTACTATTGTAAATATGTAGTATTATAAGAAGTAGACACCACAAGTGTCACAGGACAGTACTACATGACCCAAAGACTTACTGATCTTGAACAGCGCCAAGTAATCCTGAGTACAGCTACAAAGATGGTCCACGACGTTTTAACAAGTACGAATGATGACCTTGACAACCTAATCCGAGGATAAGACGGAAGAAGCTATCCAACAGCTGATGACAAGATCTGGGTGCTCCGTATATAATAAAGTCCATCTAAAACGAGAGACTTTGAATGTGCAACAACACAGCTCTACACTTCCGTTAGATGTCCATATTAATTTGAAAGTTAGCATACCATAATAAAATGTCTATAAATTTATGACAATTGTATGAAAATTTGGGTATGAAACATTTCCATATACGAAATTGTATATGTCGAGTTTTGTTAGAGGTAATCTCAGCATCGTAGCTTGATTTACTTTTTCACAAGAGTGACCTTTTGTGCACTTTTGTCAAGGAGGATCAAATTATGACACTAAGAAAGAAAATGTTACTTGTAATTTATTTTTTTGAAAGCGGGATAAAATTACTGTCCCTAACTTTTGTTCCATAACCAAGGGACATAACTAAATATTGTTGGTGATGTGTAAATATGTATTGAAACTACCATGTTTGTCTAATAGGTATCACGTCAATGTGACGTCATGTGTATATGGGAATACTTACCAAAACTGAAGACCTTCATTGGATATTCTATTAGATAAGGGTAGATGTCCAATGTCGGAGTTATCTTATAGGTAGATACTCACAGTCTCACCTGATTATTTGTAATTTTTCTTTTTGGTGGAGAGGTAGGGGCAAGTTAGCAGTAACCTACCGGACTGGCTGTGTCTCAGCGAGGTAAAAACCATGGAATTGATTGTACTTGACAAGTATGCTTGATGGGTAGGCATGGGGATTGTATGCATATTAAGACAAACTAAAGAGTTACGTCAGATGAAGTGCAAAGTTCGATTCTGACAAGATAAAGAACAGCTATATAGAGTACATGAAAGGAAAACCTTTCATGAGAATGAGGGGGGGGGAGAATGTTAGAGTCTCACCCAGAGTTATAACGCGTTGTCTGCACCAACGCCCGACAATGCAACGCTGATCTATTATAAGCACTACAGCTATAACGCGGCGTCTTCAACAACGCCAGGCAATCAACGCTGAGCGATACTAAGCAGTCGGCGGTCAGCTGGAACACAGCGTGAACATTGAGGGGTCACGCGGGCTGACTCGAGCACAACTGTGGTGTGTGCTGAAAGTCCAGGCAGACTAGGCTTGGGGGCCGTAACGGACTGACGTGTGAATGCAGGTTGAGAGTTTTATGCATGTCTTGATAGCTAGCCTGTATGACCGTTGGAGATGGAACGCCTGTCTGTGTGACTTGTAAGTGGAGTGCATTGATGTATTATTATATTGATGTATTGATTGCTTGCATTTATAATCTATTGGATATTGTGAAATGTGATTGCGCGAAGCTTGTATTGTTTCTGATGTGTGCAGTGCGCGAATAAATAGCGAGAATTATATTATCGGTTGTTAGCCTCGTGTTATTTGATAAGCATATTTAGTATCACACTTGTCAAGATACGAGCCATAATTCTTGCCCTAAGCAAGACTTTGACACCTACATCACCAGACATAGTTCCCCTCCTCAGTGCAGATGGGGGAACATTGGTCACCGATAGGAAAGAAATCCTTCAACACTGGGCAGAACATTTCAGCAACATCTTAATTGTAACTTCCTTCTTCGATAATGAAACCATCAACTATCTTCCTCAAGTTCACACTAATGATACACTTGATGACCTGCCAACCATAGTGGAAGTAAACAAAGCCATCCATCAACTTTCCAGCGGTAAGGCGCCTGGTCATGACTTCATCCCAGCAGAGATAGACAAGGCGGGTAGACCCGTTCTAATAGAGCAGCTTCACCAAGTCTTTACAAACATATGGGTGAACGAGACCATGCCATAAGATTTCAAAGACGCGTCAATAGTCCACCTTTACAAACGCTAAAGGAAACCGCCAATCCTGTGGCAACCACCGAGGCATCTCCTTGCTCTCAATTGCAGGGAAGATACTCGCCAGAATTCTTCTCAATCGCCTCACGGCCCATCTCGATCAAGGTCTTCTTCCTGAGAATCAAAGCGGCTTCAGAAACGAACGAGGAACTGTTGACATGATTAGTTAGTTAGTTAGTTAGTCGCAGTTCCAACTTCACAGCAACGGGTCGTCCCCATTATGCTCCATTCCTGTGCCAGTGAATATCACACAAAATGCTCCCCACTGCCCAATGTGAAAAGTGGAAAAGACAGGAGTCTCGACAAACAACAGCCCGCACAGACACACTGTGCATAATGCCGCCACCAGAATGTCAACACACCAGTCCCCCACGAAACACCCTGTTCATCTCTGATGGAATCGGCAGTCATTTTCCTATCTGAATGTTTCCTAGATTTGACATGATTTTCGCTGCAAGGCAGCTGCAAGAGAAATGTCAGGAACAGAACTCCGATATGTTCTACACTTTCATTGACCTTACCTAGGCTTTTGATACAGTCAGCAGAGAAGGACTGTGAAAGATTATGGTGAAATATGGCTGTCCACGAAAGTTCGTCCAAATAGTGCGGCTATTTCTTGATGGTATGCAGGCAAGAGTACAGGTACATGGTGAACTGTCTGATCCCTTTCCCGTCACCAATGGAGGGAAGCAAGTATGTGTCCTGGCACCAACACTGTTCAGCCTCATGTTTTCAGCTATGATGACGAATGCCTTCGAGAACAACGACACTGGAATAGGCATCAACTACCGAATGGATGGAAAGTTGTTCAATCTTAGAAGGCTGAAAGCTGAAACCAAAACTAACAGCGACAACGTCAGAGAGCTCTTGTTTGCTGATGATTGCGCTCTATATGCCAACTCAGAGGCAGACATGCAACACAATATTTTAGCTTTCTCATATGCCTGTGCCAACTTTGGGCTCTATATCAACTTGGAGAGGACTGTAGTTATGTACCAGCCAGCTCCATGGTATAATCACACAGTGCCGAATATCAAAGTGAATGGTCATAGACTACGTGTTGTGGACAAATTCATCTATCTTGGCAGCACTGTGTCACAAGCTGCCACAATTGATGACGAAGTGAATACAAGAATCTCCATGGCCAGTGTGACCTTTGGCAGACTGTACAAGAATATATGGGACAGAAATGGAATAAGTCTGCAAATAAAGCTGAAAGTCTACAAAGCAGTTGTATCATCACACTGCTATATGCTTGTGAAACCTGGACTGTTTACCAGCGGCACGCTAGGAAATTAAACCACTTCTACAGTTTGCCTTAGGAAGCTATGGCAGATTAAATGGCAAGACAAGATCCCAGACCTGAAGTCCTAGAAAGAGCGCCCATTCCCAGTATTCACAATCTACTAATGAAGAATCAGATTCGCTGGGCTGGTCACTTAACTCGCATGCCAGATCACAGGCTCCATAAACGATTTTTTTACGGCGAGCTGCGTTGTGGTAAACGCTCCCAAGGCGGCCAGAGGAAACGCTTTAAAGATACTCTGAAAATCTCACTGAAAGCTTTTGGAATTCATCATGACTCCTGGGAGACTGCTGCCAAAGACTGAAATTCGTGGCGTACATCATTACGCAAGGGTGCAGTCACTTGTGAAGCAACCAGGACTGCAAGAGCTGTGAAGAAAAGGCTGGACAGAAGAACCACTGCAGGAGATTCTCCTTCTGGAACGTCAAGTATTCTTTACCCCAAAATAGGTCTTGTCAGCCAACTTAGAACTCACGGCTCCATACTTTCGACCAAATTAGATGAAAGGAGTGGTCATCATCATTATTGATGGACAAACAACAACAAACAACAACAATGTAGTTACATAGGAATGTAGATATATAGGAAGATAGAAAGATAATTAGGTAGGCAGAAAAATAATAAGGAATGTAGGTAGATAAAAAGGTATTACGTCGATGGGAAGCTATGTAGGTAGACAGCAATGTTGGTAATTAGATACGAAGCTAGGTAGAAACGATGATAGATGGGACGGTATGTAGAAGATATGACGATATGTAGATAGTTACGAATGTAGATATATAGATAGAAAAGTACACAGACAGATAGATATGCAGCTACACACATCGTGATTGTAACTGACTCAGAAAGCATGCTGGGGAGGGTTAGGATAGGCAAGCTTCGTGCAGAGTGGCTTGCTTCTCTTCGAAGGTCACGGGTGGCGAGCATCACCTGGATCTTTTCTCCAGGACATGCCGGTGTCCTAGGGAATGAACAGGCGGACAGATTGGCTGGCTCGGCAAAACTTGGCGGAGTATTGATGCATGACAAGGCAGGCGTGGTTGCGGCCTTGTTGGAGCACATGTACACCTCGGAGGAGCAAATGGATCACCATAGTCTGACAAGAATGAAGCAGCGAGGAGTGACGAGGGGATCTGGCCGACGTTCGACGCTCAGAGGAAAGGCGAGACGGACATATAATCAGATTGCTACTGGAACTATTGGTGTTGGAACTCTTCGCTGGCTGCTGAGGATGGGGACGGAGCGCTTATGGGAATGCCCCGAATGCTGTGATGTCGGTTCCTAAATCAATCAATCAGTCATATATATGCAGGTAGTTGTGTAGGTAATTAGACATGTAGATAAGTAGATAGATAGGTTAAAATGTTTTGCGTATCCTTTTACAGGACTTAGCTGTCAACAGCAGCATCTTTCAGCTGTCTGTTGATCTCTTGGCAAGATTACGCTCAGTAGTTTGCCATTGCTTTCTGAGCGGCCGGCTCAGTATCCGCAAGTCACGAGCGGGGGTCGAACCACCTCAGTTCTCGCTCCGCTGCGAGACTCTGCGTGATAAACGGGATTACAGAGAGAAAGTGTTGTAACCCCACAGCCAGAGAGACCGGCAGATAGATAGGTAGGAAGGTTTATATGTAGATAGTTAAGCAGATAATCAGATAAACCGATATAAATCACAAATGCAATCACAGCATAGCAACGATAAAAACCATAAAACGACGAAAGAACAAAACAACATAATCAAAACGTGACACTGTCACAGACACACATTCATCCTCTGATAGCAGTCACGAACTGTGACATCGATAGTAAAAACCCAAATACCATGTTTGCTTAATTTTCCCGTAAACAGAGTTCGCAAAATCGACCTCACGGACAATTCAATACACAACGCAATGGAAATGTAGTTCAATGTACTCGGCGCCCGCGCATTTTAAAATACACAGATGGACTTTGGTGGCTGTCGTGTAGTTTGTGGCATTTCGGATGCTAAAGCTGGTTTGCCATATTGTTTTATGATATTCTGGTCACGTAGTAGTTGTTTGCTCAGTTCGCGTTGGCTTGTGTTTTGTGCATGGACGTTTAGTTGATGAGTTTCGCTTGGTGGTGTCCCATGTCAGCAAATCTGAGTTCTGGCTTCTGGTAAATGTGAAAGATGAGTAAGTCCAGTGTAAGGTTATTGCCACGTTTAGGGGAATGGCGCTAGGTACATTGACCACAGCGGCAATAGAAGGGTGACGTAGTCAGTACCAGGTCGTCTGTCTGACCTGTTATAGTCCATTAAACAGGTGATCTTGATAGACTGGACAGACACTGACACCGAGTTGAGAAAAGAACAGGAATCACAGCACTCAGGAAGTTCCCGTACGTGCTCCTCCCTCTTCTTCAACAACCAACGAAGAGTCTAATACCAATGGTACTAAGTGCGATCTGATTATGTGCCGATCTGGCCTTTCAGCGGAGAACTGAGTGTTGGCCTGATCGTCTCGTCACTCCTTTACAGCATCATTCTCTCCAGGTTGTGATGATGTATCTGTTCTTACACACTACACACAAGAAGCACTTATGTACACTAAATATTCACTACTTATGTAGGTAGATAAGAAGATATTAGGCAAATAATAAGGAATGTAGATAGATAGGAGCGGCTGACCGAGTTGCTAGAATGCCGGATTCTCCTTCGTGAGACTCGGGTTCGAATCTTCGGTAAGGTGTGGATTTTTCTTTACGTCGGGGGCAAAGAGAAATCCCTAACCTGTACAGTTCGCGGCGACTGCACTAGCCAGGCGGCCTCATCTCCTCAGGCTCAAGACACCCCCACCCCCACCCCAACAGCAAGGTACTATATAGGCAGTAAATGATGCTTTTTTTTGACAGTAGATAGATGAGACGATATGTAGATAGATAAGTTATGCAGTAGTAAAGAAAGTATTAGGCAGATAGGAAAATATATAGATAGATAAGAATTTGTGCGGTAATAAAGAAGGTATGTATGTAGATAGTAAGGTATGTAGAACGAACACACGAACTTTATTTTCAAAAGGTCAGCAACTTATAGATAAAAAGGCAGGTAGATAATAAGTTATATATGTTGATATGGAGGTATATAGGTGGATAGGGAGGTAGACAGACCGGTATGAAGAAGATATTAAGGTATTTAAATAGTTGCAGAGGTAGGTAGATAGGTTGGTAGGTAAATGGATAGGTAGAAAGATATGCAAGTAGGTATGTAAGTAAGTAGATAGGTAGGCAGGTACCGTCCACATACATCCTCAATCCACACAACCATTCCCAACCCACACACATCTTCCCATACCCTACACGTACCCCAACCACACACAGAACACTCACACACCCCCTCACACACATCCCCACACACACATCCCCACACACTATCATCCCCCCCACACACACACACACACACATTCTCACATCTAGACACATACATGACGCCTCACATAATCACTGAAACTAATATGAACAAAATCCCACACATTACACACACATACACTGACGATTATTGTGAGCATCTGGCAAACATGTAAACAAATGGAGAAAAAATTATACATATACATTGTGTAACGCAAAAAAATAGTGATGCTCCCACACATAGACACAGACACACATGCACTCTCACACTCACTCAGTCTCTCTCTCTCTCTCTCTCTCTCTCTCTCTCTCTTTCTATCTCTCTCTCTCTCTCTCTCTCTCTCTCTCTCTCATTCACACTCACTCTCACTCACTCTGCTGTAAAGTACTTTTGTTCATATTATACATGATAAAATCAAGTGGCATTCAAAATGATGTTTAGAAATGTGAATACACAAAAAATATGGAATAGCATGTTATATGACATGCGTGCGCTTAACTAACTCTCTCTCTCTCTCTCTCTCTCTCTCTCTCTCTCTCTCTCTCTCTCTCTCTCCTTTCATACACACACACTCGAACACATGCGAACCCACATACACACACACACACACACTAACACTACTCTCCGCAAACCCACACATCTGGCACCTACCCACACACACACACACACATCCCGCACCCTTCCACACATCCGGCACCAACCTATACACTCTCCCCACCCATGCCTAAACCAACACACACTCACTCACCCACATATCCTCCACCCACCCACCTCCAATCACCCATCCCAAACCACGCATCCCCCCCCCCCACACACACACACACATCTCCCACCCACCCACCCACCCATACACACATCCCTCATCCACTCACACATCCCCCACCGACTCACATATCCCCAACCCATACACACACATCCCGACTAAACACACACATCTCCCCACATATACACACATCCCCCACCCACACACACACATCTCCCACCTACACACGTGATGGAAAACATAAACATGATGAAATAAGCAGTGCGTATAGTACATGTTAAATTCAAGTGGCAGTAAAAATACTAATATGAAAGATGAGGATGGAGAAAAAAAATATGGAATAACATGTCACATGACATGCGTGCGCTAAACTCTTTCTCTCTCTCTCTCTCTATCTCTCTCTCTCTCTCTCTCTCTCTCTCTCTATCTCTCTCTCTCTCTCTGTCTCTCTCTCTCTCTCACACACACACACACACACACACTGTTTCACTCACTCATGCATACTCTATCACTCTCTCTGTCTATACTCACTCTCTCCCTCACACTCTTTCTCACTCATTCTCTCACCCACTCTCTCACTCACACACACACACACATAAACACACATAAGACATATATATTCACACATACACAAAAGCACACACACAAGCACAGACACAAGCACACACATGCACACATACATACACACACATACATTCACACCTACACACAAATACATTCACACACAAACACAACACATACACACACATGCACACACATATGCGCATATACACACCCTTACACACATATATAAACACACACATAGACTGCTGGTGAAGAAAGGAGTGAAGCATGTGGTACTTGATTTGAGCCAGTGGAATCACAGTGCAAGAGAGGTCCAGGGTATACAAATGGAGATTGGTGGCTTATGTTGGAACATCATAAATGTATATGCCACAGTGGACTGTTTTGTCAGAAAGGAACAATGGGACTGGCTTAAGGAATTGGAGGAATTACCAGGGGATAGGCTACTCATATGTGGAGATTTCAATGCGAGGAACAGAGATTGGGACAGTAGTGGAGAAAACTGACAGGGAATTGCCCTTGTGGATGCCATGGTGGACTCCAATGTGGTCTGCATAAATGATGGTAGGCCGACAAGAATGGCAATGAGGCCTGGCGATGCAGACACTGCTATTGACTTGGCACTTGTCTCCCAGTCATCAGTCCTTGATGTAAAGTGGACTGTTTTGAATGACCATGGGAGTGATCACATGCCATGCTCAGTCCAGATCTCTAAATCCAGGAAGATTACGGCTGGGAGAGTGCGCAAAACCTTCCGATATGAGTGGACCGACAGCCTTCTTGGACACCTCAGACAGGGGGCATGCAATAGGACTGTTAAAACTCCTTTTTTGCAACCCCCATGGTGGACCCCAGAAGTAGACAATGCTTGGAATGCAAAGAGAGCTGCAGTGAAGCAGCTAGGGAAAGTGCGACACCCCGAAGCTCACGAGATGAAGTGGACACAGCGGAAAATGTCAAGAAAAATAAGGTGGCGGCTTTCAAGCGCTGTGCTGCAGAGGCCAAGAAAGTAACATGGGAATGTTTTATGAAGGAGATTGGAGGTGATAAAACATTGCGAAAATTCTGGAAACTGCACAGACAAATGCAAAGAATAGATATGCCTATGACAGTGGGAACAATTTATAGAGAGGATGGTGTGTGCGTGACAACAGACAAAGAGAAAGGGGAGGCGTTTCTCCAGAGATTTTTAGAGCAGACCAATCATAATGATGCGGATACCAGGGATGCAGTTAGAGAGGAGTTATCTGGCACAATGGATAATATGTATTATGAAGATATCATACGGGTGGAAGATGTTAAACATATTTTGAAAAAGGCAAAAGACACGGCACCAGGGCCCGATGGTGTTAGGTATGGCCACATGAAGGTTTTGAGCGATGTAGACCTGAAGGAGATGACCGACTGCTTTAACTAGAGCATTAGGACAGCATCAGTACCGCAGGATTGGTTACATAGTTATCTCATCCCACTCCAAAAACCATTCAAGGATAATTCAAAGCTTAGCGACTTTAGGATCATCACCCTTCAAAATACGTTTGGGAAGGTTTTAGAGAAGATAGTCGCTGTCAAGCTGCAAGAGTTTTTAGGAAAAGGGGAAGCTTCTTCCAAGAGGCCTGGGGAGCTACAGGCCAGGAATAGATACCTGATCAAATGCAACCACTTTTGCCTTTGACGTTTGTGAGGGATTCCAGAGTAGACAGGAAACGATGACGGCAGCGCTTGATCTCGAGGATGCGTACAACAGAGTTCGCTATATTTTGATGACCGCACTGATGGAGAATCCCTGGTTGGTGAACTGGTTAGCAGCCGTCCTGCATTCTCGTCGGGTTGCTCTCCGTCTGGGTGCATGGACCTCAGAGCCACATATTTTAACCCCGGGACTGCCACAGGGATCTGCAATCTCACCGGTGGTCTTTAACGTGTATACGAGCAAGATTGCAAACCTAGAAGCACCAGGGGTTGGAAGGATACTAACATTTGCAGATGATATTCTTGCATATAGGCAAGAGAGAGATAGGGAGCAAACAGCCCAGGAGCTACCGGCGACAGTAGACAAAGTGATTGACAGTTGCACTGAAATGAGTGCTGTCATCCACCCGAAAACGTCAGCTGTTTTGTGGTGCTCTCTGGACAACAGGATTGTGAGAACTGATGTCCCAAGCCTCGCGATAGATGGTAGAAACGTCAATAGAGAGAACAAACTGAAGTATCTGGGAATCACATTTGGCAGGAGCCTGTCCTTCAAGGACCATGTGGAGTCTGTTGTGAGAAGATCTCAAAAGGGACTCAATGCACTTAAAACTATGGCTGCAATGGACACAGAGCAGAGAATGCTTTTCACACTATACCAGCACTTGATTCTCTCAGTGATTGATTAAGGATTAGGACTGCTCACTGTCTCAAAGTGTCAACTGGTGAAATTAGAGCGCATACAGAACGAAGCTATGCGGGTCATTCTGGGATACATCAGAGACACCCCAATCGTGTGTATGCGTTACATCCTTGGTTTGCCGACTGTTGCTGGTAGGCTCAATGTGATGCGGGCGAAGGCATACCTCAGAGTAGTGGCTGACACAGATCACCCGTTGCATGAGGGTCAGCGACTGATAAGAGGGAAATCATGGATGGCTCAGGCGGAGGATACGATCAGACAGGTTTGCATCTTGGAGAACATTAGGCGAGGAGAGGAGTGGGTCAGTGTGCAAGCGGAGCCGTCATACTTGTGCAAAGTTACATCACATAGAGCCGGGAGTGCAGGGAGTGGCCAGGAGGGGCCACGTAAGTGGAAATCCAGCAACTAATTCAGGATAATGCACGCCCGGGTGATGTGATTATATACACAGATGGTTCGGTGTTGAGAGGCAGGAGAAGTGCCTGGGGGTTCTTAGCAAAAGCTAATGGTCACCGTTTGGTGCAGGAGAGCCTGCAAGAATGCGACAGCGAGGGGTGACGAGGGGATCTGGCCGTCGATCGACGCTCAGAGGAAAGGCGAGACGGACATATAATCAGATTGCTACTGGTACTATTAATGTTGAAACTCTTTGCTGGCTGCTGAGGATGGGGACGGGGCGCTTATGGGAATGCCCCGAATGCTGTGATGTCGGTTCCTAAATTAATCAATCAATCAATCATTTAATGTGTAAGCATTAGACCTAAGTTGTACATTGTAATTCTTAAAAACTTAAACTCAATCAGCAGTGTTTTAGAAGGTGGTAAGTAACTTAAGATTTAGAAGGCTAAGAATACTTAGTGCAGTGGTAAGAAAACTATTTTAAATGTGCAAACACTGGTAAGACGAATTAGTGTAATGTGTAATAGCCAATTAGATTTTTTTTACATGAGCACATGACAAGTCAAGTAGTTTCTTTTTTCCATGAGCACATGGGAGCCAAATAGATTTCAACATGTATCATAATTTTGTGTGGTGGGTGAAAGCACCCATGTGGTGAGTCAAATGTATTTTCATTGTTGTTAACATGTGGATTTATCATTTGTGATACACATAATAATACCTAATCAACAGCCATACAAATGTGGTTATGATGCATGATGAATGAATGTGGATTGGGTGTATCACTTAATTCTATGTATTTGATGAGAGCATGTGGTGATCCATGTGTATTTTCATTATTGTTAAACAGGAGGTATCATCATATGTGAAGCTCACAATTATGCATAATGATCACAATTCTATGTATTTGATGAGAGCATGTGGTGATCCATGTGTAATTTCATTATTGCTAAACATGAGGAATCAGCCTTTGTTAATCTCATAAGTATGCCTAATAATGACATAAGTCTATGTCATATAAGAGAGCATGCCTGTGGTGAGTCATGTGTGATTTCATTATGGTTAAACAGATGTGAATGTGTCATTTGTAAAAGCACATCAGTATGCTTACTTATCATCCATGTCCATATAAATATTATGTCTGATGAAGGATGAGAATGAGTGAGATTCCATTGTAATGTCATTGTTGTTGAATTATTCTTCATAAAGCACATATATATGCTTAATTATCATCCATACAGATATGATTGTGTATCATGAATGGTGTATAGAAGGATGATATTTCATTGTGATGTCAATGGTGTTAAACATTCAAGTTATCATTGGGAAATCGCATAAGTATAATTAGTTATCTTACATTTTAGTATGATAATGATTTTTGATGACTGAGTGAGAATGAGTGAAATAAAGTAACATGCTAAGAAGGAGTATAAGCTAGCAATCAATCTCATGATAGAAAGCAACTTTGGTGTGTAATGTCCTGTCTATCACAAGAGAACATGTTCGGCATAACCCATACATTAAGTAAGCATTTAGTGCACTCCGACGGGCAGGATCACATTGAGGAAGAGGAACTTAGTATCCTTCCTTTCTTTGGGGTTGTCCAAATACCTACCATACATCCGACATAGCTTACGTCTCACACGCTCGGTGTGTGACTTATCTGCAATAATTTTCTCCTTTGTCTTTATTCCATTTATGATCGTTGCCCTCCATGCAACACGTTCAGCGGCGACTTTCTCCCATTGTGCATTATCAATACCTGTATCAATCATGTCACGCTTGCACACATCTCTGTATCGTAGTTGAGGCCGACCCTGAGATCTCTTGCCCATCTGTAATTCACCAAAAAAGATGTCCTTTGGTATTCTGCCATCATCCATCCTCCTAAGATGTCCTATCCATCTAAGTCTACGAAGATTGAGCATGGAATAAACCGTCAAACAACCTGATCTTTCCAATACTTCAGTATTTGTGATTTCGTCTTGCCACTTAATACAAAGAATTATTTGCAGACACTGCATATGAAAGCTGTTTAAACGTTTCTCTTTGTGTGAGTAAGTTGTCCAGGCTTCACTGCCATAAAGAAGAGTACTAAGGACACGGGCTTGATAGACAAGGACTTATGTTTTGGCAGTAAGCTTCCTGTATTCCCAGACTTTTTTTCTTAACTTGTTCATTGTTGTTGCTGCCTTACCAATCCGGGTGTTGATTTCCTGATCTAAGGTTAATTTGCTATTGACCACTGATCCTAGTTATGTAAAATGGTCTACCATGTCTAGTTCGGCGTAGTCAATAAAGATTGATGGTACCCCATGTGTACCTTGTGACATAATATGTGTCTTCTTTTTGCTAATTGTTAAACCAAATTCACAACAAGCATTGGAGAATGCAGATAGTAGACATTGTAATTCTTCCTCAGAGTGGGTCGTAACTGCAGCATCATCTACAAAAAGCAACTCTCTTATCACTACCCACCTAATTTTGGTCTTGGCCTTCAATCTCAGAGCATTGTAAAGGCCACTATCTGACCGTGATTGAATGTATATACCACCAACCTGATCACGAAAGGAATATTTCAGTAGAAGTGAAAAGTATATTCCAAAGAGGGTGGGAGCTAGTACACAACCTTCCTTAACTCCACTCCTGATTTCAAACTCTTCAAAAGTTGCATCATCAAACTTGATTATACCCTTCATGCCTGCGTGGAACGATTGCACAATGGACAGAAGAGTTGGTGGGCAGCAAATCTTCTTTAGTGCATTGAACAGACCCTCACGACTGACCAAATCAAATGCCTTTGTTAGGTCGATGAAGGCAATAAACAGTGGTTGATTCCGTTCACGGCAATTTTCTTGCATTTGTCGCAATGAGAATATCATATCAATGGTAGACCGGTTCTGACGGAAGCTACACTGTGATTCGGGGTAGACTTGATCTCCTAGGACTTGAAGTCTGGGCAGAACAATTCTGGCAAATACTTTTCCAACAATACACAGAAGTGAGATACCCCTATAGTTGTTGCAGTCGCTCCGATCGCCCTTGTTCTTGTAGTGTTATGATGCTTGAATCTTTGAAATCCTGTGGAACTTGTCCTTCTCGCCAGCATAGCTCTATTAGCTGGTGGATCTGTACAGTGAGTGTGTCTTGCCCACTCCTAATAACCTATAATGGAATCCCATCCTTACCTGGAGCCTTGCCAGATGCAAGTTCATTTATAGCACACTTTACTTCTGTTATGGTGGGAAGTGTGTATAGGTGGTCAAGAGCTGGTAGGGCATCTATGGCGTTGAGGGATATCATCCTCTAGTTTGGTCTCACTTGAGTAAAGCTCCAAATAGTGCTCTACCCATCTGTCCATCTGCTGTTTCTTATCAATTATGATTTCTCCAGTCAAGGTTTTCAATGGTGCACTTCTTTTGATCATTGGACCACAGGCTTTCTTTATTCCTTCATACATGCTTCTGATGTTTCCTTTATCACTTGCTATTTGAATGGGTGTCACAAAAATAAAACCCCGCGTTTAACCAGTTGATTATTATAGAGGCTTTCTGATTAAACGGACTATCTGCAAAGCGACAACAATTTTAACTAACAGAAAAAAACAAATTGGATGTCAAAATCCCCAGGACGGTCAATAGTTGCAGCTGCACGTGTTTTCATGGGGTCGACAAAATGGGAACATTTGGTGGTGAGTGAGAGGAAGGAATATACCACTTTGACAGTTTATAAACAGTCCGTCTGTCATTTAGAATTTCCCGACATCAAACGGAATGGCGGCTGTGATTGTCACCACATGACAGAAAGTTGCGGGTTTGTTATTGGAAACATTGGAACACATGCAGGACATCAACAACGTCACGTGAACAATTTTAGGTTTTGCCATAAACCATGATTGGGAGAAACAGTGTTGACCAAAACCGTGGATTATGATGGACGTGTTTGAGGGAGAGCTCTACAGTGTTAGATTAATTTAATATTAACTAGCATGTGTCGTTATGGCAAAGTGTAGCAGCCATCCCGGAATGAGGCGGTTTTGCATAAGGTAGTCAATATAGTCTATTTAGGCCTAATTAATATAGGCAGTAGTCTTGTTAAAACTAGAGTGTGATGATTAGCACTGTTAGTTGAAAACTAGTTAGAGTAGTGAAGTGATAATTGGCTCTGCTAGGATGAATAGGATAGTGGGGGGGGGGGGGGGATCTTTCAATGGTTTGCCCACTGAAGTTGTGCACTCTGTTTATGGGTCTTTCCTTGTCATCGCCTGATTCGGACGTAGGTGAGGAACTAATATGCCCTATGACAGAGTTTAGTTAGCTGTAAAATAACTGAGCAAGGCAATAGGCTTACACTCAGCCGGTAGGATCAGTGACTAGTACTATCACAAGATGTGTTGTTTTTCTCACAGGTTCCATACCATTTACGAGGAAGTTCAACACTGGGTTTGATGAAGTGCAACGTCAATTAGACATAACACCAGTTGGACACAAAAATATTTCTTACAAAAAAGGAATAACGTCCGAGAAGAAAGATGGTTCACCTAAGATGGGTGATGATCGGTGCATATGCAATAATAATGGTGGAAAAACCACAAAAGGTTTCCAAGCGCAGGGATAATAGTCTTTCATTACCTCCTGCTGGAATTTCAATCATTCCCAGTAGCGAATTCTTCACTGCAAAGTCCACACCATGTTGCCGTTTTTCCGCCTGCCCTCTATCCTTCCAAAAAAAGGTGTAATTGTTTTCCCTGAGTGACCCTTCCTCGGCGAGGCCAGTCTCCTGCAGGCCAGCAATATCAATGTTAAGACGATTGGGTTCGGCATCAATCACAGCCGTTTTTCTCACATCGTCAATATTGGTCAAGTCAGTGAAAAATCCTGGACACATGGTTCTTACGTTCCAGGTTGCAAGCCTAGCTTGAGGTTTCTATTTTGCTTTGTATTAGTATCTGGTGCATTGGTTTACAGCCTGCGATTCAAATTTTGTCCTAGTCCAAGCACCCATTGAAGCAGGCAGGCTGTGACGGATCAGCACCCAATTGTCCGCGGACAGCCCAGCTTGAGGCGGGCAGTAGCTGATCAGTGACACCTGTAGGTGTCTCCCACCGACAGAGGCAACGCGTGGCGTCCCATGTCTACGCCAATTGACAGGGACTTATAACCCGTAACAGTTGCCTCTCGCTTTGATTCCGCGACCGGTTAAGACCAGGGATGGAGTTATTGCCTCTCCATAGCACAAAGCATGGGCTAAAATATAGAGACCATGTGTTGCCCATGCAGCATGATCCCTCTCTCGGCCTGCCTAGTTCACTCCAGAGGAAAGGTAACACCTCTAAATCTGGAAGAAGACAAGCTGCAGAAGCTGTCGGATCAGCAAAGCAATGCTGTAACTGTCCGCCTGTCGGAGCTTCGTTCATAGACCAGCTGCCAACCAAGGCTTAGGGCCTGGTCTGCCCTGCTATGAGATTTTATCAATAGGTTGCATTTCCTCCCACCAGGATACGGATTTATCCTCCTAATTGCGCTCTTCCTCCCGAAGCCGTTGGCACAATGTTGGGTGTCGGGTTTGGTAAGCGCCGCCCAACATTCGGCGCTAACAGAAAGCAGGGAGTAGCGTCTACTGTCATAAGGTAGCTCAGTCATATCTAAGACCTGACACTATATATATATATATATATATATATATATATATATATATATATATATATATATATATATATATATATATATATATATATATATATATGTAACGACAATGGAATAACACAACATAATCAAAACGTGACACTGTTAGAGACACACGTTCATCCCCTGATAGCAGCCACGAACTGTGACAGCGATAGTAAACACACTAATACTATGTTTGCCTTGTTTACCCATAAACAAAGCTCGCAAAATCAACTTCAAGGGGAATTCAATATCATCAGCATGTACCATGCCGATAAGCGTGGGTGGTCATGTTTCGCCATCTCACTCGATCACCAGAGTCGTGGGTCAGCTCTGATGTCTTGTCTTGACCATGCCATGTGGCCAAGTCATCTAGGTATTTACTTTTCTGTCTTCCCCTTGTTCTCATCCCCTTGATCTTGCCAGTTGTCAACAAGTTCTCGAATTTATTTCTTCTCTTAACGTGACCAAGAAATTGTGACTGTCTTCGTCTAATTTCTCTAATCAGTTTACGATTTTCATTTGTTTCTTGTAGGACTTGTTCATTGGTTTTTCTGTCTGTCCATTGTATTCTTTGCATTCTCCTCAGAAACGACATTTCCACAGCCATCAGATGTTTTTTCAGCTTGTCTGCTCATTGTCCACGCTTTCACATCCATTCAAAAGCAAAGGTTCTTTGTAGCACCTCAACACTCTTTTTCCCAATGCAAATGACATACTGTTATTGGTCAGTATGTTTTTCATCTTGCAAAATGCTGCATTTGTCATGGCGATTCATATACTAATCTCTTCAAGGAATCTCCCATAAGATGTTATGACTTTTCCGAGATAATTGCACCGATTCACGTGTTCAAGAATATCCCCGTTTACTTGTATATTACATTGTGGTATTTCCTTCTTCTTAGTGACGACCATAATCTGTGTCTTCTTACAATTTAATTCTAACCCTAGTTGTTCATAGTGTGCAAAAACTGCACCTACTGACTGTTGCAGATCCTGCTTATTGTCTGCAATCAATAATGTACTATCCGCATATCTAATGTTATTGATGTTACGTTCCCCAAATATGATTCCTTTCATATGTTCTACAGTTCTGAAAATATTTCCACTGTACAGGAACAATCGATCTGGAGACATTACACATCCCTGTCTCACATCTTTAGTATCAGTAAAACGATAACTGCATTTCAATGACAACCTCAGCAAATTGATAATCATATGTATCTTTAGTAACCCAACCGAATCAATAACCCCGGTAAAGCGACAGCACCCGTAAAATACAACACCCAGTATAACGATAACTACAGGCAAGGGATAACCTCGGCACAACATTAATTACGGATTGGCGTTAACCCCACCACAAAGAATCCCTTATCAATTGTTTCCTCGACATTTGAATCAACAACGTTATCTTTTCTGGCATATAACGGCCGGAACTGGTCCAAAAACAATCAACGACAACAGAACCAGCGATTGCCATACCGACGCTAAATTCCTCCATATGTTGTGTTTAATTTCCTTATAACCCCTGATGACTGATGTGTCTAGAGGGGGTGTTTATTTTTTCGTCTGTTCTTTTCTTTAGTTGATGATCCCGGTGGAAGATGACAAACATGTACTTCTGGCAAAGATCGTTATGTTACAAACATGAATGCTCATAGTTAAACATCTCTACTGCCCTTATTATTAATTATTAATGTGGCAGCTGAGCAAGCAAACTGTAAGCCTCACATCGGATCTGGTGTGAATGTATGAATTGTTATATCGGCTCTCCAGTGTTTGATGCCACGCTGTGTCGCAGTGATTGTGGCGCTCCATTTTCATCGTTCTCAAGTTCGTCTTGGGCACCGACTTCGTCTTCAGCTTCCTCTGCCTCTTCATCTTCCACTGCGTCGTCCATTTCTTCATCTTCTTCTTCTCATCTTCTTCTTCTCTTCTTCTTCTGTTCCTCCTCCTCCTCCTCCTCCTTCTTCTTCTTCTTCTTCTTCTTCTTCTTCTTCTTCTTCTTCTTCTTCTTCTTCTTCTTCTTCTTCTTCTTCTTCTTCTTGTGATAGTCCATGCCGTGGTGTTGGTGACCATGTCTCTCCACGACCCTCTGCCTCGTGTACTGCCACTCATTTCTCATAGTGACATTCCCCCATACCAAACTGTCACCGTGTCCAAAATCTTCTCTGTTGGTCTCCCCCTGCCTCCCCCCCCCCTTTCAACCTTAGCATTGTGACGACATACTCCAGTTTTCCTCTTCTCATAACATGAATATAGAATGTGAACTGTCTTCTTCTGATGCGAGTAACCATTTCTCTTTGTGAGATAACATCATTGAAGACATCTTCATTGCTCTCCTATCCTTCCATGGTGTCCTCGGCACTCTTCTACCTAACCACTTCTCCGCATCTTCCACATAATTGCACACTTGTCTGCTAATTGCCCATAATTCACATCCGCACATCAGGAATGGCCAAATATAACTCTTATGAACTGTTTTTCAAATTGACATTCTTCTTCTTCTTCTTCTGCTGCGTTCACCCGGAGTTTTTTTTTTCTGACGTGACTGCGTTGTGCCTATTTAAAGCAGAGCTGTGTTCTTGCGCCGTTAGGCCGACATATCCGATTTCTGCGGGCATTTGTTGACCGGGTTAACCTTCCCGGAGATTGACATTCAGATTCACAAAGATCATTTCCATCATCCATAGACATAGAATAAAATGGATTTAGAGACAAGTTGATAAATTTCATTGTACAAGGGTCTATCACATAAAGCTCACAGAGCGGCCTGTGGGAACCGTTGCCCAGAACACCAACTCCCTAGCTCCAATGACCACTGTGATATATTGTATTTTCACAAACGTAACATCGCGTCAATTATTTCCAGGACGACAAAATCAGAGTTCACCACCAAAAATACTAAGTTTGTTTCACATTACTACAATCCCATATTTTACAAGGACGGACTCATGGTCCACGGGAAAGTAAAAACACGAAACGGAGAAAGCTGAGATATAAACAGCTACAATCGATTTCCGGCCTCATTGTACCAACGAAACAGCGACTGGTCACAAACCAAGATGTGAATGCGGATCGTTAGCTTCTTAACTCGCCAGACTAAGTGAGAAAATTGTCTAAAGAGAAGAAGGACCATACATCCAGCAGCCAGTATTTGGAAACAACCAAATATATGACCTTACTTCTTGGTGATGTCAACGGTTGACACGTGTTGTAAAGCCGTCTTGTTCGGATGAGGTGAATATGATATTCATTTAAATCTTCGATAAGTTGTGAGTTCAGTTTCCCAGAAGAGGAGTTGGTAAGTCGACTTGTGAACACGTGTGGTGAATTCTTAAGAAGTTAGTTATAATTAATGGTTATAGTTTATAGATAAACTATTCATTAAGAATAACCATAGTGAATTTTATTTTCTCCCAAAGTAAACAAATGATTTAATGTATAAGCATTAATCCAAGTTGTACATTTATTTCTTAAGCAACTCAATCTACAATGAATGGATTGGTGAGTTCTTAAGAATGTAATCTAGTACAAACTAAATAATATTATACTCAGTTATCATAGTCATAAGATAAACTGTACATTAGGAGAAAACTACAGTGTTTTATTTTCTCCCAGCTAAACAACTTAGTTAATGTATAAACATTAGACACATGTTGTACATTTTATTTCTTAAGCAACTCAGTCTACAATGAATTAGAGTAACTTAAGACTTAGGGAAACTATTGTAAATGAGTAAACACTGGTAAGTCAAACTAGTGTAATGTGTAATTAGTCAGTAGATTTAATTTTGACATGAGCACATGAGCAAACAAATAGTTTTCTGGTAGTTCATGAACACATGAGAACCAAAAAGAGTTCTACAGATATCATAATTTGTGTGATGGTACAGCACACATGGGGTAAGGCAAATAGATAGACATGGCTGTTAACCATGGGGAATAATAATATGTGTGCCACATCAGTTATCAGTTCCTGTTATCAGTTATCAGTTGGGGTATCTTCATTGCACTCCGGGCATGTCCATAGGTACTCAGATCCTCCCCCCCCCCCAGCATATGCATCAGCGTCCGGTGGCTAATAGTGCCAGTTCTGTGTTGGTTGATGAGGCGATTTGTTTTCCCGATGTACTTTTCGCGTCTGGCTGTGCCGATTCCTACTCCAAAGTCTTTCATCCTGGACAGCGATGTGGAATCACTGACGTCAAAGTCCTCTGTTCTCGCCATGTCTTTGAGGACATGCTTGTGCCACATAATAGTGCGTAACCAACCGCCTTGCAAGAAGTATTTTAATTCATAATGTCTGAATTTGAATTGGATATATCACCTACATTGTATGTATTTTATGAGAGCATGTGATAACTCCTGGATTTCATGTTGCTAAATCCTGGGTGAATTTCATAAGTCTGTCTAATGATCACATGTCTATGTCATTGAAGAGCATGCTTGTGTCATGTGTGGTTCATCATTGTTAAACTGATGTGAATGTATCATTTGATAAAACCCATCAGCATGCATGACTAAATATCCATGAAATAGTATAAGTTAAGTTGAAGGATGAGATTCCCTTGTAATGTCATTCTTGTGAATCTGTGAATGTATTCTGTGTAAAGCACCTACATATGCATGATTGTCATCCATACAGATATGATTGTGTCTGATGAATGGGTGAGATCTCATTGTGATGTCAATGGTGTTAACATTGAAGGTTATCATTGGGAAATCACATAAGAACCCACCTTACATGCCAGTATGAAGGATGTGTGATGAATGATTCCTATATGATCACCCATACCAATATTAATGTGTCTATAGACTGAGTGAAATGATCATCCATACATATGAGTGATGTATGAGAGAGTGAATTAAACTCGCATGCAAAGATGGATATGGTGACTGATGCATGATTAGTTTGAGTGAGTGAAGTTACAGGCTGAGAGAGAGGGAGTATAAGCCAACAGTCAATCTCAGGATAGCCAGCAACTTGATGTGAAATGCCAGGACTATCACCAGATAACTGTTTCGGCATACCCCATAAACTAAATAATAACTTAGGACACTCCGGTGCATAACGAAACTGTGTATAAAATATCATTCATATTATAATCATCTAGTTTTGTGCGCTAAGCACGACACAACCAATATCATACATTACGCATATTACAGCATCTGTGTGTGTAATTTAAGCAAAATCCCACTTTGTATTTCATGTCACTACTGTTAACACATATGGTCTAGTGTAATGATAATAATGTACTACAAAGATGATGATGATGACTGTAATGTAATGAAAATGATGTACTAATGATTATGATGATATTGTTAGAAGGATGTAATGATTTCTAATGTCATAAACATGATAATAATGTAATCATGATGATGATGAGAATGATTATAATAGGCATGATAATACGGATAGCTGAAGTACACTCTTAGTATAGAAACGGTGAAGAGGGGGGAATATACTCTCCGTAAAACTTTGGACTAAAAAGAGAAGTCACCTGAATACTATACAAGAATGGATACCATAATGTACTTATATTGCTTATAAACAAACACTCAATACAATGGGGACTGATTTTTAAAAGCTCTTAATGTATGAGACACCTTTTCCTGTATAGAAAAAGATGATGAAGAGGATGGTCAACATAATTGTTAAATTCCAAACCACTCAAGGTATTACTTAAACTATAGACCTAAAGACAGGCATAAGTGAAGATAAAACTGCACATCTGCTAGTTAAACCTTGAACACCTGATAGTGGAAGATTGGAGTGAAAGCAAACAACTATGTTGGTGATTACTAATTGAGAACACCAAGATTATCTTTCTTCTATGTTTATTTTCTCTAAGAACAAGATTCCTTTTATTGTTTTCACTGGTTATGTTCTTAGGCTTTTACATTTCATTTCTAATGTCATATTTATGATATCATTAGAATTATGTGATTGATGGAATTTCAGGTAATGGTCTTATTCATGTCAATCCAGACCTGACTTGGTGAAGATTGAATGCAGCACCTGTTGAGTGAGCACATTGTTGAGTGATGCCCTTGATAGAGTAGCGCAGAAACTTATCTACCTGCAACCATTCCATTTGTCTCATAGGAGAGGTAATCTTTATTTAAACATTTACCTGCCAAACAATGGAAAGGAAAACCAAGAGCCAACTTATGTTCTAAGACCTGGAACACTAAGACTACAGCAATTAATTGATAGCCAGAGGGATTCCCAAAGCTGGAAGTGGAGAATTCTGAGTGTAGACAGTTCTTTTTTTCCAGATAATCCATGTCAGTAAAGGATTAGCAGTACATGCCACTGAGAAAAGAATATCTCTGTTAATACACACATTAAAATTGGCACATCAATTCTGTATATTTCCTGTATATGTATATGTCCTTATTTTATGACAGGAAATTGTAAGTTTGAATGCAATTTACAAAATCCCTGTTTGTGTTTATTAAATTCAAAAAAAATGAGGTCATGTCATGTATTGATTGTATTTTACTTGTCATGGTCAAATTGTTTTAAACTACCCTAGATAGAATTAATTAGTTGGTAGAGGAGAGGCAAGGAACCACTTAAAGGATATTTTGGGTATAAAAGGGAATACAACTTTTTCAGTTATTTCCTGAAGGTATTCCTTGGTTCTCTAAAACTCTATTTCTGGTCTCAAACAATTGAGTCAGTACAGCTAAATTAATTAAACGGGCAGGATAACATTGGGAAATCGGATTTTGATCCTTTATCTCTTTGGGGTTGAGCCATCAATCTCGAGGTATCCGACAAGTTGGGGGCTAAGTCCGGGTATTTCTTTAATCGGAAAGTAGAATATAGCATGTTATGATAGTAACATTCACCTAGTCAGAAGTTATCACATCATTAGATATTGATAAAGTTAGGTAGATAACTCTAATCAGACATACGTGCTTTGCTTAAAATCTATTCTCCAGGTATGCAGGCGTATTCACCTTCAGAGAAGACAAGAAAAAGGTAAGAATGGCAGACACCGCCAGACTAAGAAATCTTTTCATGGAGACTGGTAAGCAGTGCGACCTAACAAGTAAGGAGTTAGCTCAGTATGTTAGCGAAGAGTTCAAGAAACATGAACGTCTGCAAGCTGAGAAGGAAAAGGAGGAAAGACGGCTACAAGCTGAGAAGGAAAAGGATGAAAGGAGACTACAAGTTGGATTGGAAAATAAGGAGAAGGATAGACAGGCAAACAGAGAACAAGAAGAAAGAAGACAAAAACATGAACTGGAAATGAGGAAGTTGGACAATGAAACCGAGTTACGACGACTGGAAATCATGAACCAACATAATACCTCAACAGATCAAAGTAGATCTTCAGCTGAACCTCCAGGGTAAGCAGCTTCAGTTTAAGTGAACGCCATGTCTTTTCCGTTGGATCCTTTCAACGAACATACAGACATCATCGAAAATTATTTATCAAGATTCGAGAAGATGTGTGTGATGTGCGGACTGGAGGAGACCAAATGGGCAGTAAAATCGTCACAAGGACTTCGCGGAATTTCTTACGAAGTATTTTCTAGGATACGACCGGAGGAGTTGGGCAATTATAACATCCTAAAACAAGCCTTATTAGCCAGATTTGAGATAGACGGAGAGAACTACAAGAAACAGTTCAGGACTGCTCGGAAGGAAGCCGGAGAGAATTTTTCTCAATACGTAGAACGACTAAAATCCTACCTAAACAAATGGCTTACCATGTCTAGATTTGAGGAAACCTACCAGGATGTAGAAGAAATGTTTCTAATAGATCAACTCAAACAGAAAATGTCTCAGGACATGAGAGCATTTTTAACACAAAATGGAGCTGAGAGATTGGAGTCTATCATTACTTTGGCAGAGAGATATGAAAAGTCGCAGAAAGAGGCGGGAGGTAATCAACGAACTTCCAATAATCTTCCTCGCGAATTCCCTTAGAAGACCAAAGATAAATGAGAACCGAAATCCAGCAAACCAAATGGATCGAATGGATCAAATAAGACCACTACAAAACAGACCCAGCAGGTCAAGTGGGAGAAGCCCTACTGCAGCCATTGTAAAACTCATACTCATAACACAAAGGATTGCAGAAAGAAGCCTCAACCTCTTACCACAGCCTGTGCGGTAAAACCTAAAGCAGCGAGAAGGAACCGTAACGCTCGTTCCAGTATGGACACGCAACGGAACGCCAACTCCGAACTACCAGTCATAGAATCTGTCAACCTGAACGGATGGACAGTGGAATGTCTCTATGATAAAGGTTTATTTTTCGACGCAATTGTACAAGCCTCATTGGTAAACCCAGAGCAAGTTACAGATGAAACCGTCGAAATACAGGGATTTCTGAAAAGTTCCCTACATATGACACTTCCTGTTGCCAAGGTCAGCATAACTTCACTCTATGTTACGGGAGAAATCAGAGCAGCGATCATGGAAGACCCAATCTACGCTGTCATGCTCGAATATCGCTACGTCTTTTTAGGAGAACCAGTACAGCCAATGATAGCATCAGCGGTGACTACGCGCCAACAGGCCAAGGAAACGCCAACGACTACGACACCAGCAAATCTTCAACCCGAAGATTTAAAACAAGCATAAAGCAACAAATAGCTCACTTGGGACGTGCTTCCGTAAGTTGCCAAAATCTCATACACCTCCTAGGAAGGGTGATTTCTACATGAAGAATGGAATTCTTCACAGAAAGGCAGGAAAGTTAGGACAAGAGTATTCTCAACTGGTTGTTCCAACTACTTACAGAACACAAATACTTGAGATGGGACATAGTATGCCATTTAGCGGACATATGGGAATCAACGCAACCATGCAACGAATCTCAACTTAATACTACTGGCCTGGAATTAACATGGACATCCAACGATATGTCAAATCATGCCTAGAATGTCAGAAAGTAGCCCCAAAGAACTGGAGAACTCCAGCTGCATTAGGGGAAATGCCTATCACGAGAGATTTCAACAAGAAATCAAAGGACATAGAGTTAGAAGTGGGAGAAAAAGTGCAAGTACTTCTTCCCACAAGTTAGAATCAGTTGCAGATCGGTTGGGGAGGACCTTACGTAGTGAAGGAGAGAATTTTCAGAACAAACTACAAGATCTCTATAAAGGGGAAAGAGAAAATCTTTCATCTCAACCTGTTACAAAAGTACAACGAGAGACCCGCCACCGAGACAGCGCATTTGATAGCAATGGCCGTACCAACAGAAGTTGAACATTGAAACGCAAGGGGAGTTGAGAACCCTCTGCAGTTCAAAAAGATTTATCGAGATGTGGACATTAGCCCAACATTCACGACGGATCAGCAGCAGCAGATTCGAGAGTGCTTAGAAAATTATGCAGCGATACTAAAAGACAAGCTAGGACTGACAGATCTAGTAGAATTCAACATGAAGTTGAAGGATCCAGCACCTGTGTGTGTCAAAGACTTACCCTATTTCATACGCCAAAGCAAAACTCTAATAGATTAAATCCAACAACTGCTGTGAGGAAGGATCAATGTAGGAGCAGACTTTCTCAGCAGATATCCTATTGAAGATTCTGTACAAGAATCAGAGGAGGAAAGAAAGAATGGGAGAAGAAAGGAGTAGAGGAAATATAAGCTTGTTACGCTTGCTCAAAGCTACTGTTCTTCAGGTGAACCACAGTCTGAGAGGGGAGCCTTGTGATATATTGTATTTTCACAAACGTAACATCGCGTCAATTATTTCCAGGACGACAAAATCAGAGTTCATCACCAAAAATACTAAGTTTATTTCATATTACTACAATCCCATATTTTACAAGGACGGACTCATGGTCCACGGGAAAGTAAAAACACGAAACGGAGAAAGCTGAGATATAAACAGCTACAATCGATTTCCGGCCTCATTGTACCAACGAAACAGCGACTGGTCACAAACCAAGATGTGAATGCGGATTGGTAGCTTCTTAACTCGCCAGACTAAGTGAGAAAATTGTCTAAAGAGAAGAAGGACCATACATCCAGCAGCCAGTATTTGGAAACAACCAAGTCTATGACCTTACTTCTTGGTGATGTCAACTGTTGACACGTGTTGTAACGCCGTTTTGTTCGGATGAGGTGAATATGATATTCATTTAAAACTTCGATACGTTGTGAGTTCAGTTTCCCAGAAGAGGAGTTGGTAAGTCGACTTGTGAACACGTGTGGTGAATTCTTAAGAAGTTAGTTATAATTAATGGTTATAGTTTATAGATAAACTATTCATTAAGAATAACCATAGTGAATTTTATTTTCTCCCAAAGTAAACAAATGATTTAATGTATAAGCATTAATCCAAGTTGTACATTTATTTCTTAAGCAACTCAATCTACAATGATTGGAATGGTGAGTTCTTAAGAATGTAATCTAGTACAAACTAAATAATATTATACTCAGTTATCATAGTCATAAGATAAACTGTACATTATGAGAAAATCACAGTGTTTTATTTTCTCCCAGCTAAACAACTTAGTTAATGTATAAACATTAGACACATGTTGTAAATTTCATTTCTTAAGCAACTCAATCTACAATGAATTAGAGTAACTTAAGACTTAGGGAAACTATTGTAAATGTGTAAACACTGGTAAGTCAAACTAGTGTAATGTGTAATTAGTCAGTAGATTTAATTTTGACATGAGCACATGGGCAAACAAATAGTTTTCTGGTAGTTTATGAACACATGAGAACCAAAAAGAGTTCTGCAGATATCATAATTTGTGTGATGGTACAGCACACATGGGGTAAGGCAAATAGATAGACATGGCTGTTAACCATGGGGAATAATAATATGTGTGCCACATCAGTTATCAGTTCCTGTTATCAGTTATCAGTTGGGGTATCTTCATTGCACTCTGGGCATGCCCATAGGTGCTCAGATCCTCCCCCTCCCAGCATATGCATCAGCGTCCGGTGGCTAATAGTGCCAGTTCTGTGTTGGTTGACGAGGCGCTTTGTTTTCCCGATGTACCTCTCGCGTCTGGCTGTGCCGATTCTTACTCCAAAGTCTTTCATCCTGGACACCGATGTGGAATCACTGACGTAAGAGTCCTCTGTTCTCGCCATGTCTTTGAGGACATGCTTGTGCCACATAATAGTTCGTAACCAACCGCCTTGCAAGAAGTATTTTAATTCATAATGTCTGAATGTGAATTGGATATATCACCTACATTGTATGTATTTTATGAGAGCATGTGATAACTCCTGGATTTCATGTTGCTAAATCCTGGGTGAATTTCATAAGTTTGTCTAATGATCACATGTCTATGTCATTGAAGAGCATGCTTGTGTCATGTGTGGTTCATCATTGTTAAACTGATGTGAATGTATCATTTGATAAAACCCATCAGCATGCATGACTAAATATCCATGAAATAGTATAAGTTAGGTTGAAGGATGAGATTCCCTTGTAATGTCATTCTTGTGAATCTGTGAATGTATTCTGTGTAAAGCACCTACATATGCATGATTGTCATCCATACAGATATGATTGTGTCTGATGAATGGGTGAGATCTCATTGTGATGTCAATGGTGTTAACATTGAAGGTTACCATTGGGAAATCACATAAGTACCCACCTTACATGCCAGTATGAAGGATGTGTGATGAATGATTCCTATATGATCACCCATACCGATATTAATGTGTCTATAGACTGAGTGAAATGATCATCCATACATATGAATGATGTATGAGAGAGTGAATTGAACCCACATGCAAAGATGGATATGGTGACTGATGCATGAGGAGTTTGAGTGAGTGAAGTTACAGGCTCAGAGAGAGGGAGTATAAGCCAACAGTCATTCTCAGGATAGCCAGCAACTTGATGTGAAATGCCAGGACTATCACCAGAGAACTGCTTCGGCATACCCCATAAACTAAATAATAATTTAGGACACTCCGGCGCATAACGACACTGTGTATAAAATATCATTCATGTTACAATCATCTAGTTTTGTGCGCTAAGCACGACACAACCAATATCATACATTACGCATATTACAGCATCTGTGTGTGTAATTTAAGCAAAATCCCACTTTGTATTTCATGTCAATACTGTTAACACATATGGTCTAGTGCAGTGGTTCTCAACCGGTGGGGAATGAATTTCATGGTTTCCAGGAGGGAATGAAGACCATTTCAAGATCGTGTTAATACAAGAACCGATTACTTGGCATAGTTTTTCCTTTCATACTTTACAGTTATGTATGTCTCGTCCTTCTAAAATTCATTTTATAAAGTAAGTAGACCCACAAATCATGTTTTATGTGGATGTCTAGACTTGTTTTAGTATATGCTATTACATTTGCCTTCCACTTTTACGTATACTCTGTAGGGGTGAGGGGATTTTTAGATAGGAAATATGAAAGGGGGGAATGACGTTCTGAAAATACGGTGAAGGGAGAAACGGGCCAAATTTTTGATAGGAAGGGGGGATGGCGTTCTGAAAATATGGTGAAGGGGGGAATGGGCCAAAAAAGGTTGAGAACCTCTGGTCTAGTGTAATGATAATAATGTACAACAAAGATAATGATGATGACTGTAATGTAGTGAAAATGATGTACTAATGATTATGATGATAATGTTAGAAGGATGTAATGATTTCTAATGTCATAAACATGATAATAATGTAATCATGATGATGATGAGAATGATTATAATAAGCATGATAATGCGGATAGCTGAAGTACTCTTAGTATAGAAACGGTGAAGAGTGGGGAATATACTCTCCGTAAAACTTTGGACTAAAAAGAGAAGTCACCTGAATACTATACAAGAATGGATACCATAATGTACTTATATTGCTTATAAACAAACACTCATTACAATGGGGATTGATTTTTTAAAGCCCTTAATGTATGAGACACCTTTTCCTGAATAGAAAAAGATGATGAAGAGGATGGTCAACATAATTGTCAAATTCCAAACCACTCAAGGTATTACTTAAACTATAGACCTGAGGACAGGCATAAGTGAAGATGAAACTGCACATCTGCAAGTTAAACCTTGAACACCTGATAGTGGAAGATTGGAGTGAAAGCAAACAACTATGTTGTTGATAACTAATTGAGAACACCAAGAATATCTTTCTTCTATGTTTATTTTCTCTAAGAATCAAATTCCTTTAATTGTTTTCACTGGTTATGTTCTTAGGCTATTATATTTCATTTCTAATGTCATATTTATGATATCATTAGAATTATGTGATTGATGGAATTTCAGGTAGTGGTCTTATTCATGTCAATCCAGACCTGACTTGGTGAAGATTGAATGCAGCACCTGTTGAGTTAGCACATTGTTGAGTGATGCCCTTGATAGAGTAGCGCAGAAACTTATCTACCTGCAACCATTCCATTTGTCTCATAGGAGAGGTAATCTTTATTTAAACATTTACCTGCCAAACAATGGAAAGGAAAACCAAGAGCCAACTTATGTTCTAAGACCTGGAACACTAAGACTACAGCAATTAATTGATAGCCAGAGGGATTCCCAAAGCTGGAAGTGGAGAATTCTGAGTGTTGACAGTTCTTTTTTTTTCCACATCATCCAGGCCAGTAAAATATTAGCAGTACATGCCACTGAGAAAAGAATATCTGTTAATACACACATTAAAATTGGCACATCAATTCTGTATATGTATATATATGTGTGTGTGTGTGTGTGTGTGTGTGTGTGTGTGTGTGTGTGTGTGTGTGTGTGTGTGTGTGTGTGTGTGTGTGTGTTCTTATTTTATGACAGGAAATTGTAATTTTGAATGCAATTTACAAAATCCCTGTTTATGTTTATTACATCAAAATAAATGAGGTCATGTCATGTATTGATTGTATTTTACTTGTCATAGTCAAATTGTTTTAAACTACCCTAGATAGAATTAATTAGTTGGTAGAGGAGAGGCAAGGAACCACTTAAAGGATATTTTGGGTATAAAAGGGAATCCAACTTTTCTCAGTTATTTCCTGAAGGTATTCCTTGGTTCTCTAAAACTCTATTTATTGTCTCAAACAATTGAGTCAGTACAGCTAAATTAATTAAACGGGCAGGACCACATTGGGAAAAAGGATTTTGCATCCTTTATCTCTTTGGGGTTGAGCCATCAATCTCGACGTATCCGACAACCATCCCCCTGGGGTCTCCGAGAAACATAGCACATGAACAGAACAGTCTGAACACGAAATCACTGAACACGAAAGCTTTACTAGACAAGTTTACGTTCAGTAGTTTACCATTATTTTCTGAACAATCGACGCTCAAAGAATTGTTAAAAGTCAACAAAGGAAGTTTGCTTCCACATCGCCAGCAGACGATTCTCGAACGTGGTATATGGGATTGCAAATTGCTTTTGTTATCCATTTGTCACAAATAAATGTAGTTACAGACGAACGGTGGGTATTTTATAACCGTCAAAGTACACAAACAATGACGTATTACAAAAACAGGGGTTTGAAGAAAACATTACGAAATTAGATTAAGATGAGATAAACAAGATACTTTAAGTATATAAAGAGACACAGTAATTTGTGAAGTGGTTAAAATAATTATATTAAAGAACACTTTTTCACGAAATCAAACTGACCGATAAAAATGTCAATTGCAACGAGAAATAGAATGTTGAAGTGCTACAGAGAACCTGTACTTTTGTTTGAATTGTATTTGCTCGCTCACTTTTAACTCAAGTGTAGTCTATAGACACTACTTCCAGTAGTGCTAGACAGAATTTTGCTTGTGGATTAGCTTTCCCTGTTAACAGTGTCCCTCACCATCAAGTGAACCCACTCCAACTTCAGAGGTAATTATAATTTACGTCTTCAAGTCCAGGACGAGAGGTCCACATTTTAGACCAACTGTTCAGTGTAGGGGTTGAACCCCTTACCTCGGCATCAGCACACTGATTGTTTAAGAACCCACGTTCTTATCCATTCGGAGCTGGATGTGAAGCGTGGACGATGAGCAGATGTGATGTCGGTTCTTGACTCAACACGGCACCCCAGGTCTTCCTTCTCGTGTACTGCTAATCTTCTTATAGTCCATGCCGTGTGATATTGGTGGTCATGTCTGTCCACAGCCTTCTCTCTCGTGTACTTAAATAATTTTTTATACCAGTCTTCTTCATACCATTATGTCAAGTTGCTCAAAACCTTCTGTTTGTGTCTCTCCCTGCCTCCTCTTCAAGCACCACATTATCATGGCGTTCTTCAGCTTTCCTCTTCTCATGAACAGCCCAAAGAATGTGAACTGACTACTTCTGATGTGAGTAACCAGTGCTGTTGGTGATATTTCAAGATATCTTCATTGCTCTCTCTTTCTCTCTCTCTCTCTCTGTGTCTCTCTCTGTCTCTGTCTCTCTCTGTCTCTCTATCTCTCTATCTCTGTCTCTCTCTCTGTCTCTGTCTCTCTCTCTGTCTCTCTCTGTCTCTCTCTGTCTCTCTCTGTCTCTCTCTGTCACTTTCTCTCTCTGTCTTTGTCTCTCTCTGTCTCTGTCTCTCTCTGTCTCTCTCTGTCTCTCTGTCT
Source organism: Cepaea hortensis (assembly GCA_963921405.1). Classification (NCBI taxonomy): domain Eukaryota; kingdom Metazoa; phylum Mollusca; class Gastropoda; order Stylommatophora; family Helicidae; genus Cepaea; species Cepaea hortensis. The sequence goes on from OY992876.1 coordinate 232,429,164, forward strand.
CTGTCTGTCTGTCTCTGTCTCTCTCTCTGTCTCTGTCTGTCTGTCTTTGTCTCTCTCTGTCTCTGTCTGTCTCTGTCTGTCTCTCTCTGTCTCTCTCTGTCTCTGTCTCTCTCTGTCTCTCTCTGTCTCTCTCTGTCTCTCTCTCTCTCTCTCTCTCTCTCTCTCTCTAACTGTCCATGGTGCTCACATCATTCGTCTCTAAAATCACATCTCCTTTAGTTGGGTGTATATCCTTTACAGCACGTCGCAGTCAACCCCATCATTATTGGCTGTTTGTTATCTCTTGGTAAGTTAAAGTTCATTAGTTTGCCTTTGCGTTATAAACGACCGGCAGCCATACCATTTTATGCAAACCCCAACACAAGACGGTCTGCTGCCAAATCTCCCGCAGCTGTGTTTTGAACGCGGTATGTGGGATTACGAACTGCGTCCGTAACCTCTTCGCATCTCCTTAGCTTCCACATAATTCTTCACTAGCCTGCTAATTGTCCATGATTCGCTTCCGAATAATAAACTTACATAAAACTTTAAAACCGCCGTTACACTGTGACATGTGACAGCGTGAGGTGAGAGAAGACATGGGAGCACAAAGAAATAACTGGCCGCACAATTCAACCCAACTTCCCTTATTCTGATCGCCCACACTGGTATACGTTAGGGCTAGTCAATTTGCTAGTTGTCAGCTATATATATATATATATATATATATATATATATATATATATATATATATATATATATATATATATATATGCACCTGACTAGATGTAACGAAATATGCCAGGCAATAAATCGTGCAACATATTGTTTGAGGCTTCTGTGTTTAAACTCAATTTCTGTTATTTTGTCCCGGCAAGATTGATTCTGCGCCATACAAGTGCGGGCCCCTAGCGTCAGATTCATGAATGTTGCTCCCGTCGGACGCGCGTACACACTTCAGCCCCAGACATGGCCTTGACAGACCTGTTGTCGAAATGCAGAAGAGAACATTTGGAATTCATGATTGATCGAAAGGCGAGGGTTTATTCTACGTAAAGGAGTCAGTTGTCTTCCCCTGGGTTCTCTTGACGATGGGTGGGGATGGGGTTTTTTTTTTTTTTTTGGGGGGGGGGGGGATTGTTTTTGAGGAGGGGGGAGGTGCGTTGAATTTCAACTGAATCGATATCACTGCACTTCGTGTTAACTTCAGGAGGCTCTGCCTATATCAGCTATTATCGCAAGGTGTTGATGCTTAACCTTCTCATCATTCTCCTCCTTTTCTTTCTTCTTCTTCCTCCTCTTCTGCGTCTTTGTCGTCGTATTATTATTATTATTATTATTATTATTATTATTATTATTACTATCACTACTACTACTACTACTACTACTACTACTACTACTACTACTACTACTACTACTACTACTACTACTACTACTACAACAACAACAACAACTACTACTACTACTACTACTACTACTACCATCTTTCCCCGAAAATAAGACCGGCTTAAAAATGTACTAGGGCTTGTTTTCGGCGGATGTTTTTTTTTCTGATACAAAAATCTACATTTATTTTATATTTATGTACAAAATTCTACATTTATTCATATACAGCCGTGTTATCTTCTTCTGGAACATCGTCATAACTCTCCAAATCCCGAATTCCGGCCTGAATTTGTTGCGACTCCATTTCCTGTAGAACCATTGGTCCCAGTCTCTCATGTCCAGCAATAAAGCTTTCCTTAATTGAGCATTCCGTGTCCATGTAGCTTGCTCGTAGTGCATTGGTAACTTTATTTCACACGATTGGCATATTGAATTATGAACCACATCCGTTCATTATCAAGTGCGCACCAATGGCGTGTGTACTCCGACTGGCCATTCGGCAACAAGTCTCTCATCCTAGCTGGCGATCTTAACTAGGGTTTATTTTAAGGTAGGTCTTATATTAATAGCATCCTGAAAAAAACTCGTGCTAGGGCTTATTATAGGTATATGTATTATTTTCGGGGAAACACGGTACTACCACTACTACTGCTGCTGCTACAACTACCAATACTACTGCTGCTCCTCCTGTCACAACAACTACCACTGCTGTTATGATTATGGTGATTAGTGTTATTATTCGCATCGCCTTCAATTCCCATTTGAGACAAGACAACCTTGTTCGACCTGTTGTTTCATAGTTCTCGTGACATGCATTCACGACCAAGTGTCTACAGACTTATAACAAACTTGTGGCGGAGAAAGAAATATATGTTAATGAGGAAAAATTGGAGGTGGTGGAAAATTTCGAAAATCTTGGGTCATTAATTACCAATAATTGTGACACCATGAAAGAAATTAAAAGACGAATATCTATTGCTCTTCAAAAACTACAACAACTGAATAAATTGTGGAGTGGAACAGACAGAACTACAAAAATTAGACTTTTAAATGCATGCATCTTTCCCATTGCAACATACACCTGTGAGACCTGAACAATTACTAAACAAGCTGAACAGCGCATGCATGCCTTTGAAAATAATTATAGACGGGTTCTAAGAAAATCTTGGATACAGAAAAGAACACATGCAAACTTAAGACGATAAAACAAAGAAAACTGAAATATTTTGGTCGCTTACAACGTCATGAAAGTTTTGAGAGAACAATCATGGAGAGGTATATGCCCGGGAAGAGAGGAAGAGGAAGGCCACAGAGAAGATGCGTGCAGGATGTGGCGGATGATCTCCAGATGGGTGTATCGGACGCGGGACATCTTGCTTATGATCGAGGTGTTCCTGAAGGTTGTTATGGAAGCGAGGTTCTGGAAAGGGCATGCTACTCAATGAATGAATTAATGAACTTCTTTCTCTTACTTTTATAAGCACCAAACTATACATGTGTGTTTATTTATGAACTGTCGTATTGGAGTCAATGTGATCGCCAATTGATATTTCTTCTTCAGAAGTTCTCAGTCGACCAATGTACGTTACAACAAAACGTGTGTAGGTAGACATATGCCATTGCACGGAATATATTAGTGCGGTGTAGTGTATCTACAAATGGAGACGTTGCAAACAGTGAATCGGTACAACTACTTCGGAACAGTCATTAAATGATGGCAGGTGCCTTGAAGTGATTAGAACAAGAATCGCCATGGCAAAGGTAGTCTTTTGCAAGATGGAAAACATACTGACCAATAAAAAGATGTCAATTGCAACGAGAAAAAGAGTGATGAAGTGCTACATAGAAGCTGTACTTGTATATGGATGTGAAGTGTGGACAATAAGCAGACAAGCTGAAAAACATCTAAGGGCAGTGGAAATGTGGTTTCTGGGAAAATGCAAAGAATAACATGGACAGACAGAAAAACCAACGAACAAGTCCTACAAGAAACAAACTGATTAGAGAAATTAAACATAGACAGTCAATTGTTTTGGACTCGTTATGAAAGGAAACAAACCAGAGAACTTGGTGACAACTGGCAAGATTGATGAGAAAAGAACACGGGGAAGGCAGAGAAGTAAATATCTGGATGGCTTGGCCACATGGCATGGTCAAGATAAGAACACAGAGCTGATCCACGACTCTGGTGATCGTGTGAGATGGCGAAACATGACCGCCCATGCTTATCGCCATGATGCATGATTATAATAATGATGCCAACAGTCCATTCACTCTGATGTTGCATTTGGAGAGACGTGTTTTGTTGGTAATTACCATTACTTCAGTTTTTCTGTTATTTAATTTAGGTCTTTTGACCTTCTATTGCAAACACATCTATCATATTGACAACTGTACAAACCAGTGCAGGTGGAAGAGTAAAACCAGACACAACAATTATAAGACATTTCACATTCATCATCATCATCATCCACTTCTGCCGTCAAGCGTCGTGGGGAGGAATAATTTGCACTCCAGCGCCCGATGGGCAGCACTGGATAGTGTCATTCCGTGTGATTGTACAATATCTTTGATGCCATCAATCCATTTTCTTCTTGGACGTCCTATTGGTCTCGTTGCAGATAATCTTTGATGTAAGGCCAGTGATGGTAGTTGATCTGCTGCCTTTCAATAGATGTGGCACAAGGTGTTGATCCTATTGTCTGTCTGAAAACAGCATTTCTGACTCGGTCTCGGATTGTTAAGCTGGCAGCTCTCCTTAAGCATCTCATCTCACAGGTGTTGATTTTGCGAAAGTGTGATTTGGATAAAGGCAAAGTTTGAGATTGGTAGCATAGGGCTGGTGTGAAAATGCTGTTTATTATCTGTCGTTTTGCGGAAATGGGTATATTAGGATGTTTCAGTAATGTTAGTTAGTTAGTTAGTTAGTTAGTTAGTTAGTTAATTAGTTAGTTAGTTAGTTAGTTAGTTAGTTAGTTAGTTAGTTAGTTAGTTAGTTAGTTAGTTAGTTAGTTAGTCGCAGTTCCAACTTCACAGCAACGGGTCGTCCCCATTATGCTCCGTTCCTGTGCCAGTGAATATCATACAAAACGCTCCCCACTGCCCAATGTGAAAAGTGGAAAAGACAGGAGTCTCGACAAACAACAGCCCACATAGATACACTGTGCATAAAGCCGCCACCAGAATGTCAACACAATAGTCCCCCACAAAACTTCTAGTTCATTTCTGATGGAATCGGCAGTCATTTTCCCATCTGGATGTTTCCTAGATGTTCACCCACACAGTCCACGAAATACAGTTCATCGTCGATGGCAGTGGCAGTCAACCAGAAGCCCAGCAGCCACGCATTTCTGCATAAGGCAAAAACCGGTCAACTCAGGGACATGGCCATCTGCCATCGCTCTGAACATGCAGTCACGTTCCAAAAAACCTCGGGCAGATTCAAAAGCATTTCACTCGAAACTCACAGCTCACAGTGTCGCGCCACGCACTCACTCAGTAGCAGGGCGACGGAACCATCAAGCCTCCTTAGTCGCCTCGTACGACATGCGTGGTAGGCTGCATGTCGTAAGAGGCGACTAAGGAGGCTTGATGGTTCCGTCGCCCTGCTACTGAGTGAGTGCGTGGCGGTTCATCAGTAATGTTGATAGTTGATATGTAAGTGCATTAGTTTTTTTACATCTGATTTCGATTTCTCTGTCCATTCTGCCATCTTCTGTGATCATACTTCCAAGATATTTGAATTCTTTAACTTGTGCTAATTATCTTCGCACTTTTTTTATAAGAAATTCAAGATCCCAGCTGCACAGCTTCAGAATCCGGAAAATGGTCTTGGTACACGATCTCAAGATCCTCACCTGAAGCAGTTTATTATGTGGATTAGTACTCCGGTTCTCATGTTGTGAGACGATGGCCCGACGCTGTGATTACTTATTGATTTTGACTGAATTTATCCAAGCGAGAAAGAAACGATGATAGTTTCCGAGATTAACTTATTTTTCGAGCTGTGGTTTTGTGTAATTACTGGCTATTTGTAGAGGGTCGTTGAGGACACAGTTGGGGTTTCTTTGTTGATTTCTAGCTTCTTGGTAGATCTATCTATCTGTCTATCTATCTATCTGTCTATCTATCTGTCTGTCTGTCTGTCTGTCTGTCTGTCTGTCTGTCTGTCTGTCTGTCTGTCTGTCTGTCTGTCTGTCTGTCTGTCTATCTGTCTGTCTGTCTATCTATCTGTCTGTCTGTCTGTCTGTCTGTCTGTCTGTCTGTCTGTCTGTCTGTCTGTCTGTCTGTCTGTCTGTCTGTCTGTCTGTCTGTCTGTCTGTCTGTCTGTCTGTCTGTCTGTCTGTCTGTCTGTCTGTCTGTCTGTCTGTCTGTCTGTCTGTCTGTCTGTCTGTCTGTCTGTCTGTCTGTCTGTCTGTCTGTCTGTCTGTCTGTCTGTCTGTCTGTCTGTCTGTCTGTCTGTCTGTCTGTCTGTCTGTCTGTCTGTCTGTCTGTCTGTCTGTCTGTCTGTCTGTCTGTCTGTCTGTCTGTCTGTCTGTCTGTCTGTCTGTCTGTCTGTCTGTCTGTCTGTCTGTCTGTCTGTCTGTCTGTCTGTCTGTCTGTCTGTCTGTCTGTCTGTCTGTCTGTCTGTCTGTCTGTCTGTCTGTCTGTCTGTCTGTCTGTCTGTCTGTCTGTCTGTCTGTCTGTCTGTCTGTCTGTCTGTCTGTCTGTCTGTCTGTCTGTCTGTCTGTCTGTCTGTCTGTCTGTCTGTCTGTCTGTCTGTCTGTCTGTCTGTCTGTCTGTCTGTCTGTCTGTCTGTCTGTCTGTCTGTCTGTCTGTCTGTCTGTCTGTCTGTCTGTCTGTCTGTCTGTCTGTCTGTCTGTCTGTCTGTCTGTCTGTCTGTCTGTCTGTCTGTCTGTCTGTCTGTCTGTCTGTCTGTCTGTCTGTCTGTCTGTCTGTCTGTCTGTCTGTCTGTCTGTCTGTCTGTCTGTCTGTCTGTCTGTCTGTCTGTCTGTCTGTCTGTCTGTCTGTCTGTCTGTCTGTCTGTCTGTCTGTCTGTCTGTCTGTCTGTCTGTCTGTCTGTCTGTCTGTCTGTCTGTCTGTCTGTCTGTCTGTCTGTCTGTCTGTCTGTCTGTCTGTCTGTCTGTCTGTCTGTCTGTCTGTCTGTCTGTCTGTCTGTCTGTCTGTCTGTCTGTCTGTCTGTCTGTCTGTCTGTCTGTCTGTCTGTCTGTCTGTCTGTCTGTCTGTCTGTCTGTCTGTCTGTCTGTCTGTCTGTCTGTCTGTCTGTCTGTCTGTCTGTCTGTCTGTCTGTCTGTCTGTCTGTCTGTCTGTCTGTCTGTCTGTCTGTCTGTCTGTCTGTCTGTCTGTCTGTCTGTCTGTCTGTCTGTCTGTCTGTCTGTCTGTCTGTCTGTCTGTCTGTCTGTCTGTCTGTCTGTCTGTCTGTCTGTCTGTCTGTCTGTCTGTCTGTCTGTCTGTCTGTCTGTCTGTCTGTCTGTCTGTCTGTCTGTCCATGTTAATAACGACCAGACAAAAACTACAGACACTAGCCATAACTGGAGCACCGCTCGAACTCCGCTTGGGCTCGTTACCTATAGTTAATGGGAACGAACATAAAACACTAGGTCTTTTAATTGACAGCCATTTGAGCTGGAGCTCTCATGTTCACGCTCTTACCAAGAAAATAGGACAAAAAGTTTACCAACGTGCTAAAATTCAGCACTTCCTGGACGAAAGCACACGAAAAATATTCTATACATGCTATATCCAATCACATCTCGACTACTGTTCCACAGTTTGGGATGGTTGCCCTAAAACTAATTTAAAACGACTATGTTCTCTACAAAACCGCGCTATTCGTCTGGTTTCTGGCAGAAAGCACGTTGAAAGTAATAATTTATACAGGCATCTAAGACTTCTACCACTTGGAAAGCGCTTCCTTTTTAATAAAGCCAAATTAGTGAATAAAATTATATCTCAAAATACCCCAGAGTATCTTCTGCCGCTGATTCAATCTAATGCAATGAACAGCAAGCGCCTAAATTTGTTACATGTCTCAAAGCCTAGATTAGACCTATACAAAACATGTTTCGCCTATTCTGATGCTCACTTATGGAATGATCTTCCTCCAGATCTGAAAACTCCAATGAGTCCCTACACGTTTAACCGAAAACTCTTTCAATACTTAATCCATACCGACTATATGCCACCATAATTCATTTACTGGTATAATTGTTCATTATAATTATTTAACTATAATTGTTCACTATATATGTGTGTGCGTGTAGGAGAGAGAGAGAGAGAGAGAGAGAGAGAGAGAGAGAGAGAGAGAGAGTGGGTGTCAGAGAGAGTGGGAGAGTGAATGTGTGTGTGCGCACGTGCATGCGTGTGTGTGGAGAGACTGATTGAGCGAGAAATGGTGAGGAAGTGTGTCAGTGCATGCATTCGTACGTGTATGTGTGAGAGTGAGTGAGGGAGTGTGTGCGTGCGTGCATTCATGCGTATGTGTATGTGTGAGAGAGTGTGATTGAGAGAGTGAGTGTGTGTGTGTGTGAAGGATTGTGTGTGAGAGAGTAAGTGAGTGAATCAGTGAGGAGTGAATGAGTGAGAGAGTGTGTGTGAGTGAATGAGTGTTAGAGTATGTGTGTGTGTCTGTGTGTGTGTGTGAGAGAGAGAGAGAGAGAGAGAGAGAGAGAGTAAGAGAGTTAGAGATAAAGTGAATGAAGATGGATAGAGTGAATGAATGGGGGAAATAGTGAGTGAGAGAGAGAGAGGGAGTGTGAGCGAACGAGAGAGAGAGAGTGAGACAGTGGGAGAGTTGATGTGTTAGTGTGTGTGTGAGCGCGCGCATGCGTGTGTCTGTATATGAAAGAATACAGAGAGAGAGAGACAGAGAGAGACAGAGATGAGAGAGAGAGAGAGAGAGAGAGAGACAGAGAGAGACAGAGAGAGACAGAGAGAGACAGAGAGAGACAGAGAGAGAGCTGAGCAGATGCATCTCATGTAATACGCATGTTATGTAACACGCGAATCCATATGTTTGTGTATTCTCATCTGTCATGTTATCAGTTAAATACCATTTGATTTTATCATGTATAATGTAAACTCATGTACATAACTGTAGTTTTGAGTGAGAGACAGAATGAGTGAGCGTGAGAGTGAATGTGTGTGTGTGTGTGTGTGTGTGTGTGCGTGCGTGCGTGCGTGCGTGCGTGCGTGCGTGCGTGCGTGCGTGCGTGCGTACGTGCGTGCGTGTGTGTGTGTGTGTGTGTGTGTGTGTGTGTGTGTGTGTGTGTGTGTGTGTGTGTGTGTGTGTGTGGGAGCATCACTATTTTTACTTCACACACTGTTTATGTACACATTTGTCTCCATGTTTAACATTTTTATGAGACTGCTCACGACAATTGTCAGTGTATGTGTGTGAGTTTGTTCATACTAGTTTCAATGCTCACGTGAGGCATTTTGTTTGTGTCTAGATGTGAGGATGTGTGAGTGTGTGTGGAAGATGTGTGTGAGTGTGGGGATATGTGTGGGTGGGGATGTGTGGGTGGGGGAATGTGAGTGGGGGTATGCGTTTGGATGGTTTGAGGTGTGTGGGTGTTGGTGGGTAGTGATATTTGTGGGTCTTGGTGGGATGTGTGGATGGATGTGTGGGGGTGAAAGTAGGGGTGTGGGAATGGATGTGGGGGATGTGTGTATGGGTGGAGGATATGTGTATGGGACGGGTGCGGGGGATGTGTGTTTGGGTGGGGGATGTGTTTTTGGGTGGGGGATATGTGTGGGTGGGTGGAGATGTGTGCATGGTTTGGGGAAGTATGTGTGGGTGGCGGGGTTGTGTGGGTAGGGGATTGTGTGGGTGGATTGGGGATGTAAGGGCGGGTGGGGAGAAGTGTATGGTGTGTTGGTTTGGGATATGTGTGAGGTGTGTTGGTGGGGGAAGTGCGGCTGTGAGGTATGTTTGTGGTGGTATGGGTGAGGATATGTGTGTGGGTGGGGGATAGTTTGTGGTGTGGGGGATGTGTGTGGTGGGTGCGGGGAATGTGTGTATGGGTGGGGGATATGTGTGGGTGAGTAGGGGGTGTGTGGTGATTGGGAGAAGTATGTGTGGGTGGTGGGGGTGTGGGTGGGAGATGTGTGCGTGGATGGAGAATGTGTGTGTGAGTAGGGGGTGTGTGGTGATTGGGAGAAGTATGTGTGGGTGGTGGGGGTGTGTGGGTGGGAGATGTGTGCGTGGATGGAGAATGTGTGGGTGGTGGTGTATGAGTGGCTTAGGGGTGTGTAGGTGGGTGAGGGATGTGTATGTGTCGGGGTGGGATGCGTGAGTGGGTGGAGGATGTGTGTGTAGGGGTATTGTGATCGAGAGATGTTTGGTTGGGGGTGGGTGGGTGGGGGTGTGTGGGTGCGTAGTGGAGGATGTGTGCGTGAGTGAGTGTTGGTGGATGCGTGGGAAATGCATGTGTGAGTGGGGAGAGGTGCGTGGTGTGTTGGTTGGGGATATTGTGTGGGTGAGGGTATGTGGGGTGGATGGGTAAGGGTATCTGTGTGGGTGGGAATATTGTGTGGTATGTGGGTGGGGGATATGTGTGTGGTGTGTAGGTGGGGATGCTTGGTGGTATGTGGGTGTGGGGGGTGTTGGTGGGGGATATGTGTGCGGTGTGTGGGTTGGGAATATTGCGTGGTAGAGGATGTATGTGATGTCCGGGTGGGTGTGTGTGTGTGATGGGGGATTGGGTTAGGGCATGTGTGAGTGGGTGGAGGATGTATGTGAGGGTGGTGGGGTGTGTGTGAGTGGATTGGGGATGTATAGGTGGTTAGGGAGATGTGTGTGTGTCGGGGTAGGGAGATGTCAGTTGGTGGGAATGTGTGTGTGTGGTTTGGGGATGTGTGAGTGGATTTGCGATGTGTGGGTTGGTGGGGGATGTGTGTGCGTGGGTGGGGAATATGTGGTCGATGGAGATATGGCTGGAGGATGGGTGGTTGGAGGTGTGGGTGGGGGAGGGGCTGTATGGGTTAGGATGTGTATGTGGGTGGGCGCTGGATGTGTGGGTTGGTGGGGGATGTTTGTGGGTGGCGAATGTGTTTTGGTTGGGGGAACAGGTGAGGGCAGTGTGTGTGGGTGGGGGATGTGTAGGAGGGGATGGGTTGGTTGGTGGGGTATGTATGTGTCCCTGGGTGTGTGTGTGTGTGGGTAGGTTGTGTGTATGGGTGGGGTGATGTATGGGTAGGTGGGAGATGGGCCTCATAACATGGCAATTTGTCTTGATTATGTTTACAACATTCATTTCACAATGTTTATCTTTCTTCCTATGTAAATGTATAATGCTCTTGATGAACGAAAGACGAGTGATTGGAAGGGCCGAATGTAAGACGGGCCTGCGTGCCCAATTTGTTACCCTTTTAAAATAAAGTTGATTTGATTTGATTTGATTTGATTTCTATCTATCTATCTATCTATCTATCTATCTATGTATCTATCTATCTATCTATCTATCTATCTATCTATCTATCTATCTACCTACCTATCTATCTATCTATCTATCTATCTATCTATCTGTCTGTCTGTCTGTCTGTCTATCTATCTATTTATCTATCTATCTTATTAGACAGAAAACAAGTAGTATCACACAATAAATCTCTAGCTATTACCATTAATATTGGAGTACCTCAGGGGTCTATACTTGGCCCTTTGTTATTTGCCATTTATGTAAATGAGCTTCCCTTATATCTGTCAACGTCCTGCGATTTATTTGCAGACGACTGCACAGTATATACAAACGCTATTGATCGTAATGTGCTAGAATTATCCTTGCAACAGGAAATAAATACTGTAGTTAACAGGAGTCATGCAAACCGCATGCAAATTAACATTTCTAAAACAAAGTCTATGTTAATACGAACCAGGCAAAGACTTCACACTCTAAACTCGCAGAGAACTCTTCAGCTGCACATTGGCAGCACCCCTGTAGAAAGTGTAACCGAGCACAAGGCACTGGGTCTTATTAAAGATAAAAATCTATCCTTTAATTCCCATGTTCATGCTCTAGTTAAACAAATAGCCAAAAAAAGTATACCAACTTGCCAAAATTAAAAAGATATTCTATACTTCCCACATACAAACACATATTGATTATTGCTTCACAATCTGGGATGGATGCTCCAAGTTAATAACAAAACGCCTTTATTCGCTCCAGAAAAGGGCAGTGCGTCTAATCAATGGTGATAAGTTTACAGACAATTCTAACCTACATGAACGTCTTCAGTTACTGCCACTCCACAAACGCCAACTTTTTAATAAGGCTAAACTAACTCACAAAATCTTATTTCAAAATGCCCCAAGCTACCTTTGGCCATTGTTTAAATATAACGCAAGACATAGTGAACGACTAAATATACTTCATGTTCCTAAACCTAGAAAAGACTTATATAAAACAAGCTTAGCATACTCTGCCACTCAGTTGTGGAATAATCTTCCACAATAAATCAAAGACACCACCAATCATTATACATGCAGTCGCAACCTGTTTGAACACTACCTTAAAACAGACTACATGCCCCCTTAAAAAAAAAATAAAAACAGCAACAAAGACAATAATAATGGTAAATTATCTCGAACAACAACTAGCCAGAAAAAAAAAAAAACATTCCCATATGTGTGGCACGTTACACCCGCCTTGGGTATTTATTATGCCTATGTTAAACATTGCCCCAACGAGTCATGTATTATTGATTATTTTTCATGCGTTTTCATGCTTATTGTTCTTTTGTTGTCAAAGAATTGCTTCATAACAGATGTTGAATGAAAGAATTATGAGAGGAAATAGGGAAGAAAGGCAGAATGTCAGACGGGCCTGCGTGCCCAATTCTTAACCCTTTCAAAATAAAGATTTTCGTTCGTTCGTTCTATCTATCTATCTATCTATCTATCTATCTATCTATCGATCGGTCGGTCGGTCGGTCGTTCCGTCCGTCCGTCCGTCCGTCCGCCCACCCGCCCGCCCATCTATCTATCTATCTATCTATCTATCTATCTATCTATCTATCTATCTATCTATCTATCTATCTATCTAGCTAGCTATCTATCTATCTATCTATCTATCTATCTATCTATCTATCTGTCTGTCTGTCTATCTGTCTATCTGTCTTTCTGCCTGCCTGCCTGCCTGCCTGCCTGTCTTATTTAAAACAAGCTCAGCATACTCTGCTGCTCAGTTGTGGAACAATCTTCCACAAGAAATCAAAGACACCACCAATCATTATACATATATTCGCAACCTGTTTGAACACTACCTCAGTACAGATTACATTCCCCCATAAACAAAAACACAAAAAGAAAATAATGGTAACTTACCTCAAACGACAACTAGCCAAAAAACATTCCTTTATGTATGGCACGTTACACCCTCCTTAGGTATTTATAATGCCCATGTTAAACATTGCCTCAGTGAGTCATTTGTTATTGATTATTTTTCATGGGTTTTAATGCTATTGTTCTTTCGTTGTCAAAATATTCTTCATAAGTGATGTTGAATGAAAGAATGTATGAAAGGAAATAGAGAAGAAGGGCAGAATGTCAGACGGGCCTGCGTGCCCAATTCTTAACCCTTTGAAAATACAGATTTTCGTTCGTTCGTTCTGTCTGTCTGTCTGTCTGTCTGTTCAACCATCAATCCATCGAACTTCTGATAAGCAGGTAAATGCAGCAAACAAAGCTTCTCAGATTTCTTTCTCCTTCTTCTTCTTCTTCTTCTTCTTCTTCTTCTTCTTCTTCTTCTTCTTCTTCTTCTTCTTCTTCTTCTTCTTCTTCTTCTTCTTCTTCTTCTTCTTCTTCTTCTTCTTCGTTTTCTCTACTTCTATTTCTTTTCCTTTTTATTCTCCTTCTTGTACTACTTCTTATCATGTCTTATGTTTATTCTTATTCATTTCTCCTCCACCGACGACGACGAATTCGGCTCCTTCCCCTTCTACTTCTTCCTCTTCCTCCTCCTTTCGTCTCTTTTCGCTTCCTGTTCCTTATGCTTCTTCTTTTCCTTCTTCTTCCCTTTCTTCTTCTTCTTCTTCTTCATCATCTTCTTCTTCTCATGCATCCTTCTCCTCCTTCTTCTCCTTCTTCGTCTTCTTCTTTACACATCCACTCCTTCTTGTGTATTGTGTTTTCCACTTTTTTTTCGTCTTCTATTTTCTAATAATCCTCCTCATTCTTTTCATTTTACATTTTGTCACCTCCTCCTATTCTCTTTCTGTACACATAACAATTGTCTAGGACACGACGAATTCAATCTCAGAAACTATTCAGAGAAGTGATTGAACTAACAACATGAAGAACTAAAGTCTATTTGTCTATGTTAGGTCGTTCTATGGTGTCGTCTGAATAGATGCGGTTTCTTGTTTCGATATCCAGACAACTAAAAACGCTATTAACACGGGCTTCTAAATTGTACTCTATTTATTTTAGACTGATGTCTTGTCAAACTTGTGTGGGTTGTAATTCTAAAGTCGCCCATCCCGCATTATATTCATTGAGTCCCAATATGTAGACACATACACAGTTTTGGTAACATGTGTTTGTGACATGTGTATGTGACATGTGTGTGGCGTGTGTCTGACGTGTATGTGACATGTGTGTGGCGTGTGTCTGACGTGTATGTGACATGTGTGTGGCGTGTGTCTGACGTGTATGTGACATGTGTGTGGCGTGTGTCTGACGTGTATGTGACATGTGTCTGACGTGTATTTGACATGTGTCTGACGTTTATGTGACATGTGTATGTAACACGTAACCAGTCCGCGCGTTTTATCTTGTATATGTCTGCGTCTTTCTTTTTCTTCTTTCTTCTTCTTCTTTCTTCTTCTTCTTCTTCTTCTTCTTCTTCTTCTTCTTCTTCTTATTCTTCTTCTTCTGCAGCGGTGAACAGTTCGCTTGAGGTCTTCATTTACCTAATACTAATAATTCCCTCAATATCATCATCTGTAAGTTAAACAAATAAAGGAACAAAATCCCACCCTGTCTGACTGCTTGTTCCACTGTTGTATCATCACATACTCTTACAGCTGCCTGTTGTTCACTGTCGAGACGTTTATAATCTGTATTATACGTAATAGGAAGCTAATGTCTTATATTATAAACCCATAATTCGTCATGTTCTACACGGTCAAATGTCCCTGGGTAATCTATACAGCAAGAGACAAGAATCGACATCATAGCACGCGGGATATTCTCATAGTGCTCTATCTTCATCTTCAACAACCAGCGAAGAATCCCATTACTGAAACCAGTTGCAGTCTAATTATGTGTCCATCTAGCCTTTCCTCGAGGTACTGAGTGTCGGCCAGATTCTCTGGTCACTCCTTGCCAGGTCATACAATTTATAGACCAAGAATACAGATCTATATTAGATCTTCCTATGTGTATATATATTTATAATTACCCTCACATTGAACATGCTGCCACGTGTACAACTCCCGCGTGCATTTGTCTTACATGATGCTAATTGTTTCTCTTCTAATTAACACAACACATTGATTCCGAAACTTTAGCCTCCATATCTGTTTATAGAATGTTCTGGACAAAATCTAACAGCGTCACAACAGCTAGGCATGCTGTTCATTCTGGAAACAGACCTGCCATCTTTCGCCCTGTTAGTAGTTAATTATTAAACCATGGCAACGAATACAGTTGGTTCATCATCTCATCTTGTTCCACATGTACATTGCGATGTCGAGGTCAACCATAAACAGCGGGAGAGTGTCCGTTTATGGGCTTTATTTATCGAGATTTCCATAAACTCTGTTATTCTTCTGTCCACCGTTTACATGATTGGCCTCTTCCTCTTGTTTCAGTTGGTCTGTACATTATTGCTTCCGATTTTGCTTCTTTCTTTTTCAATGAACAGTAAGAAAAAAAGACATGGTTTCCGGTTCAAATTTGGTTAAACATATATTATCATTTATCTCAATTTCTCTAGAGTTTTAAGTTTTGTTTCGGAAACTGCTGGCCAGTCCGTAATTGTCGGATGTATCTATTATTTAGGAAGTTTTGAGAAATACAAAAGTATTAATCATCGTGTGCCATGCCGGTAAGCGTGGGCGGTCATGTTTCGCTATTTTACATGATCACCAGAGCCGTGGATCAGCTCTGTGTTCATGTCTTAATCATACCATGTGCTCAAGCCATCCAGATATTTACTTCTCTGCCCTTCCCTTGTTCTTTTCCCCTTATTTTGTCCAGTTGTCACCAAAGTGCCCAAATATGTTTACTGTCTACGTCAGATTTCTCTAACCAGTTTACGGTTTTCATTTGCATCTGGTAGGATTTGCTAATTGGTTTTTCTGTCTTTCCATAGTATTCTTCTCATTTTCCTCAGAAACCACATTTCCACTGTCATCAGATGTTTTTCAGCTTGTCTGCTCATTGTCAGCGTTTCACTACATTCAAAAATAAAAGTTCTATGTAGCATTTCAACACTCTTTTTCTTGTTGCAATTGTCATCTTTTTGTTGGTCAGTACGTTTTCTATCTTGCAAAAGGCTACCTTTGCAATAACGATTCTTGTTATAATCTCTTGAAGGCACTTCCCATCAGATGTTATAACTGTTCCGAGATAGTTGTAAATATAATTGTTCTAGTTTCTTATTGGTAGAAACTTTTAAATTTGCGTATGGTGATTTTCTGTTCAATAGGTTTACTTAATCAACCTCCCAGTTCCTTCTGATGTTTCCCACTAAAGTTTGCACGACACAGTGACCTACATTTCCTGCGCTACTATCCTGATTCCCTTAGGTCTCTGACCGTCTTAAGTTACCGAACTGTCAATCAACAGTTTCAAAATAACTGCGAGGAAGAATAACAAGTAACGGAACCCGACCTTTCAACCCATATAAAAGGTCAGTAAAAACAAAAACAAAGGAAAGACGAGTAAATATATATATATATATTTATTTTAGGCCAGTGTTTTTATTTATTTATTTATTTGCGTGGGTGTGTGTACTCATCTACACATTGCGAATATGCTGGACTGCCAGGGTAACTAACAAGTGCTTGGAAGAGGCTAATGAAAATAGAGCATTCTATACAAATATAAGAAAGAGACAAACAGCTTTCTTTGGTCATGTGATGAGAAGAGGGTCATTGGAGAACATTGTGACTACTAGAAAAATCAGATGTAAAAGAGACAGAGGGGCACCGAGATAAATGATGCTGGATGTACTAAGACGATGGCAATATGTGGTACAAGGTGTTGGTCCCACTGTCTGACTGATAACATCATTTCTTACACGGTTAAACATATGGTTTCTGGGGGAAATGTAAAGAATACCATGGACGGGCAGAAAAATATAAGAGACAGTCTGTCCGTCAAGATATAAATAGTAACCATAAATTTATTTTCAAGTTGAGTTGAGTTAAGAACCGACATCACTGCAATCAGGACATTCCCATACGTGCTCCGTCCCCTCGTTCAAAAGCCAGCTAAGAGGCATACTACTAATCGTTCCTACCGCTATCTGATGAAATGTTCTCCTGGTCTTCCCTCTCAGTTTTGAGATTCTTCCAGAACCCCTGCCGATCCCCCGCAATCTCATTCTTTCCACATATGGGTTCTCAATCTGTTCCTCCGCCTTCTCCACCTGGTCCCACAAGCTTGCGACCACCTCCCCCTTGTCCATAGGCAAACTACCACCAAGAGGTGCATTCCCTGCTAGCCTATCAGCCTTTCATTCCCCCGTACCTCCCCTCCCCCCCCCCTCCCCCCCCCCCCCCATGGCCAGGGCAAAATGCCCATACAATTCTCACAATCTGTGACCTCTGAAGCGACGAGAGCCATTCCACACGAAATATTCCTATCTCCGCCTTACTAAGCATACTCTTTAAATCCGTAATGAATACAACGTGTGTTGCAGTAGTCTCCTCTAGCCACCGGAATGCATCTGTTACTGCCTCCACCTCCATTCTCATACTGGAGGTCGTAGTCTCATATGCCAGGCTCTCCTTTTTCAAGACTCGTCCATTAGCCTTTGCATTAAAGCCCCAGCCACTACGTCTGTTTCTCACCACTGACCCATCGGTGTAGATGACTATGTCACTTTGATGTATGTTGCTCTGGATCAAGCTGTTGCACTTCAAACTCAGTGAGGCCCGCTGCCCATTCTCGGCACTCACGACCCAGTGTTATTATTACATTGTGCCAGTCCGTCATGTCTTTCGGAACTTCAATCCACTCTCTTTCACGATTGATGGTCTCTAGATCACACACCTGACGTATAGAAAGTTCTGCCTGTGCCATCCAGGACCAGCCTCGTCTTAGTCTATGACCCTTGACCATATCCATTGCTGCATGCAGCGGGTGATATCTGTCTGCGGCAACTCTCAGGTACCATTTGGCCTGAAGGACCCTATGCCTATCCGTCATTGTTGGAAGCGCCAGGATATGCCCCATGTATATAATTGGTGTGTCCTTTGTGCGCCCCAGGATTAACCGCATGGCAGCATTCTGTATGTGCTCCAACCTTTCAAGCTGGCTTTTTGATACTGTCAGCAGCCCCAAACCATACTCAATGACAGAAATTATTAACTGCTGAAAGAGCCTGTATAGCATCCTCTGATCTCACCCGGTTGCTGCCATAGCCCTCAATGCATTAAGTCCCCTACCAGCCTTCACCACCAACGCCTCCACATGATCCTTAAAAGACAAACACCTGTCAAAGGTGATACCCAAGTACTTCAATTTACTCTCTCGACTAAGAGGACATCCATTCAACATAATACCTGGGACATTCGTCGTAGACAGTCAAGAAGTTTATGAGGATAAATAAACTATATAACTTAGTAACAACTGTAAAGCTGATGACAAAAGAGCAAGGGTAAGGAGAGAGATAAATACCTGGATGTCTTTGTCATATGGCATATCAGAGACATAAACACATGCCTGATCCACGACTGGCGATTGTATGAGATGGGGAACCATGAAAACTTACATCTTATCAGCATGGCACGTGATGATGATGGTGGTCTGGTCTGGTACAGACATCGACGGTCGTGATTCTGCGATTCGATCTGCTATGAAATATTTAGATGATGTTGATTTTACATATATTATTTTTTTTAAAGCTCTTTGCGATTTCCATATATGTCTTACTGCTTTTGTCTTCCTTTGCTTCTCTTGTCTGGATTTTTTCTACATGAAGTAATATGTCTAACATTCTTCTCTGTCCACGATATTCTCAACATTTTTCTCTGTCCGTGATATTCTAAACATTCTTCTCTGTCCAATATATTCTCAACATTCTTCTCTAGCCACGATTTTCTCATCAGTCTTCTCTGTCCACGATATCCTCAACATTCTTCTCTAACAGCATATCTCGTGTTTTTAATAATCCATTTCACGTTGTCAAGACAACGTAAAAACATTTCATTAGATGTCAGTCATAATTCCCTGGCTCTATTTTTTTATGTTTGGTCCTCTAAACACAAAAGACCGGCGTGCCACAAATCACGTTTCATTCTCTGGTCGCTACGAAATTCGATTACATAACTAGAAATTGCATACATGACAAAAATATCTGACTGAGGATAATAATATGTGATGTCATTGTTAGTCTCTAATATTTAAAAAAAAATGTTGCTTTGTATTTTAAACACACTGGTTTGTTACATTGTGGGTCGACAAAAGCATAATAACTACAACCCATGGCAGGGACCAAGGGTGAAGTTATACCTCTCCATAGCACAAAGCCTGGGCCAAATTATAGAGACCGTGTGTTGCCCATGCAGCGTGATCCCTCTCTCTGCCTGTCTATTTACTCTAGAAAATGTAACATCAATACATCTAGAACAAGATAAGCTACAAAAGATGCCGGATCAGCAAAGTAAATGCTCTCTCTGCATGTCGGAGCTTCGATCCTAGACCAGTTGCTGACTCAGATTTAGGTCCTGGTCTGCCCCGCCTTGACATTTGGTCTTTAGGTTGCATTTCCTCGCATCAGGATAAGGCTTCACCCTCGCAATTGCTCTCCTCGGCCAGAAGCCATTGGCACAATGTGGGGTATCAGGTTTGGTGAGTGCCGCTTATTTTCAACATCGAAGCCCGGTCAGCTGGTCTAAAATGTTGACTTCTCGTCTTTGACTTGGTGACGCAAATTACAAGCACATCAGAAGTCGGAGTGGGTTTTCTTGATGGCGAGGGACACTGGTAATAAGGAAAGCTAAACCACACGCAAAAAGAAAAAAAAAAAGTCCCGTGCACAAGAAGTAGTAGCACGTGTACGAACTAAGCTTGAGTTAAAATCCAGCGATTGCACACACAAAATTCCTAAACTGTTCCCTATTTTCTTATTCCTAAACTGTTCTTTATTTTTTTATTCCTAAACTGTTCCTTAATTTATGTTTCCTAAACTGTCTCTTGCCGGTCTCTCTGGCCGAGGGGTTAAAACACTTTCTCCGTAATTCCGTTTATCACGCAGAGTCTCGTAGCAGGGCGAGAGCTGGGAGCGGTTCGACCCCCGCTGGTGACTTGCGGGATAACTGAGCCGGCCCCTCAGAAATCAATGGCAAACTACTGAGTGTAATCTTGCCAAGAAATCAACATACAGCTGAAAAATGCTGATGTTGACAGCGATGTCCTGTAAAGGATATGCAAAACAAACAAACAAACTGTCTCTTATTTTATGATTCCTAAACTGTCCCTCATTTTATTAGTCCTAAACTGTCCCTTACTTTGTGATTCCCAAACTGTCCCATATTTTATTATTCCTAAACTGTCCCATATTTTATATTTCCTAAACTAATGTGGATGATCGTCTTCGACCGAATGGATCCATTTGTGTGTTGACTTCCTTCCATGTCGTGACACAAGACAGTCAAGAATTTTCTCTCACTGTCTTTCTTTATCTTTGTTTTCACAAATTGTGCCGGTTGCCACAGTATTTCCTAGTGTTGTCTTTTCATAATGTGGCCAGAAAATGATGACTGCTTCTTTCTGATTTATATGATAAGTTGTCTTTGCGACTTCTCCAAAATGTTCTGATTGCTAATTTTGATTTTGATTGTCCAGTGAATGTTCTTCTATAAAACAGCATCTCCAAGGCTCCAGGGATTTTTTCGCCTGTTAACTAATTGTCCATGATTCGCAGCCGTATGGTAAAACTGGTTCTATGTAACATGGAGGAATTCTCTTTCTAACTTCCAATGACGAGAACGTATTGCATAAAATGTTATTCCTTTGATAGAATGCAGTTTGTGCTTGTCCTATTGTGTTCTTTATCTCTGTGGTGCATCGTCCATCTGATGTTATACATGTGCCTAGATGTCTGAATTTCTGCACTTGGCCCAAAATGACGTCAATTACTTTAATTGTACATTTAGGTACAATCTGTTTCTTTGATATTACCAAGACTTCTGTTTAATTGATTGTCGCATTGATTCACTACGCAGAAATTATCTAACAACTCTCTATTTTCATGCACTACCCCAAGTCCGCGTTACCCCGTGATCTCATCAAAACCCGTGTTTTCCGATCTCATGTTGTATTCGGGTCACCCATCAACCATTTTAATAGTTCGATATTTATGTCTCTCTGGATTTTCACTTTATTATTATTATTATTATTATTATTATTATTATTATTATTATTATTATTATTATTATTATTGTTGTTGTTGTTGTTGTTGTTACTATTATTATTATTATTTATCAACTGATAAAGCATCACCTTACCTATACACGTAAGGGATCTTTAGTGTGTGTGTTCGCTCGCCTTGAACTCAAGCGCAGTCCATAAACATGCTACTACTTCTAGTACCCTGGACTTAAAATTTTTTGCGTGTGGATTAGCTTTCCAATTTACCAGTGTCCCAAGCCATCAGGCGAACCCACTCAGACTTCTGAGATACTTGTAATTTACGTCCCCAAGTCAAGGACGAGAAGTCAACATTTTAGTCCAACTGACCAGTTTAGGGTTTGTGCATCAGCACACCGAAAGTTTAATAGCGTGCGCTGTTATCCACTCTGCCGTGCTGACGGCACATGTGAAGTTGTGGCAATGTAGCGAAGATAGTGTCAACTACCCGTTATCACATCTCAATGTTTATAGGATACATGGTGCCCGTCCCATATATGTGTATAGACCTGCCGGCGCTCGATAAGAGATGGGGTCAGTATCACAGCGGTCGTCTCCCCTCCCCATGACATTCCCTGGTACCAGTTTTAGACTAGGCGGCCAGATAGCACGGGTTAATTTTCAAAACTGGGTCTAGGTTGGGATTCGAACTTATACCACCGGGTAGGCAGGCGAGCATGCTAGCGACTGTGTCACCGCGGCTCCATGGAGATACGTAAATAGCGTTTCCGTTTTGTTTTTAACGGGAGGTCGAGGTATTCTGTTAGTAACGTGTTGTTTCTGTTGTCCGAGTTATAGTTGTTAGATATTTCGTTTATAAATAGAATATCGGCGTTGTGACTAGAACGGAACTTGGGGCTTATATAAACATATACACACATGTATATACTCATATGCGTA
Source organism: Cepaea hortensis (assembly GCA_963921405.1). Lineage (NCBI taxonomy): Eukaryota > Metazoa > Mollusca > Gastropoda > Stylommatophora > Helicidae > Cepaea > Cepaea hortensis. The sequence continues at coordinate 232,451,011 of OY992876.1, forward strand.
CATATATACACACATGCACACATACATATATACACACCACACACACACACACACATATATATATATATATATAAAGAGAGAGAGAGAGAGAGAGAGAGAGAGAGAGAGAGAAACAGACAGACAGACAGACAGACAGACAGACAGACAGACAGACAGACGGACAGACAAACAGACAGACAGACAGGCAGGCAGGCAGGCAGGCAGGCAAAATACTCACGCGTATATATATATATATATATATATATATATATATATATATATATATATATATATATATAGAGAGAGAGAGAGAGAGAGAGACAGACAGACAGACAGACAGACAGACAGACAGACAGACAGACAGACAGACAGACAGACAGACAGAGACAGAGAGAACAGTCAGAGGTAGGGTGTGGAAGAAATAGAAAGAGGCACTTCCGTTCGCTAACATGGCGGTTAGGCGGGTCGCCCTGCGGAAAAAGACCGAGCCATGTGAGAACAATGAGGGTCAATGAGGTCTTTCTGGTGACTGTTGATGAACTATGGTTTTTGTTGATTAATTTTGTGTTTTGGCATTCTGTCGGCGGCATTATGCACAGTGTACCTGTGCGTGCTGTTGGATTGCCGAGACTCCTGCCTATTCCACTTTTCACATTGGACAGTGGGGAGCATTTTGTGTGATATTCACTGGCACAGGAACAGAGCATACTGTGGACTACCCGTTGCCGTGAAGTTGGAACCTCGACTAACTAACCAACTAGAAATAGAAAGAGAGACAGAGATAGAGTGGCAAGAGAGACAGTCATACAGAGAGCGAAACAGACAAAAACAGAGACACGCCGACAGAAACATGGACATGGTGGTGAGAGAAATAGAAAGATATAGAGAGAGCGCGCGACAGTGAGCTAGACAGATGTAGATAGTGAGAGTAAGAGAGGGGGAGATAGAAAGATGTAGAGATAGTATGTGATATATATATATATATATATATATATATATATATATATATATATATATATATATATATATATATATATATATATATATAAAATGTAGAGAGTGTGTGAGAGAGAGCTGGGGGGGGGGGGGGGGGGCTGATAGAAAGATGTAGAGAGAAAGTGTGTGAGAGTGAGATAGAAACATGTAGAGAGAGTTTGTGCAAAGGACACACAGAAAGATGTAGAGAAGGGGTGTATGTAAGAGAGAGAGAGAGAGAGAGAGAGAGAGAGAGAGAGAGAGAGAGAGAGAGAGAGAGAGAGAGAGAGAGACAAAACCATGTAGAGAGATAGTGTGTGTCAGAGACATAAATAGCGACAGAGAAAAGTGAGAAGGAGACACATACTGGTGCCTCGTCCGAGTTTGTGCTCGGTAATGTGGGTTAATGTGTCCAGATTATGTGTCGCCCATTAACTTAACCAAACCTGTCAGTCAGTTCTTCCTTTTCTTCATCAGCTCTGTGTAAGCTGTTTTGCTGCAACATCAATCAGTCTCCATTTTGTTGCCGTTTACATTGATGGAAGCCTTGGCTGTATCATCAATTACAGTGGTTCTCAACCGGTGGGGAATTCCCCCCCCCCCCCGGGGGGGGGAGGGATTTTAGGGTTTCCAAGGGGGAATTAAGATTATCTCAAGATCGCATTAATACAAGGACCAGTTACTTGATTTTGTTTTTCCCTCTAAATTTTATGGTTCTGTACTTCTCTTCTTCTTCTTCTTCAGCGTTCCGAGTCATTGAGGTTCTTTGCTGCAGATACAATCCGTCTCCATTCGTCTCTCTGGTTGACCTTCTCTTGCCAGTCGTTGATTTGAAGTTCTTGTAGGTCTGTATATATATTATCTCTCCACCGTCTTCTTGGTCTACCTCGGGGTCTACGGTCATTTATTTCCTGAGTGTAAGCGAGTTTTGTTTCCATATTATCTTCCATTCTTTCTATGTGCCCCAGCCATTGTAGTAAATTAGCCTTCATGATACCAGTGATTAGCGGGGACTTAAACAGATCATAAATGTCTTTGTTACTTCTTCTTTTCTACTCTCCACTTTGTGTATCCCTAATGGGTCCAAAGACGCGTCTGAAAATTTTGTTCTCAAAGGTTTGTAACAAGGCTTCGTCTCCTTTCGTTGTACTCCAGGTTTCAGAGCCATACAGCACAACTGGTCTGATCAGTGTTTTGTGTATTGTGATTTTGGTGTTACGAGATAGAGCATTTGATTTTAGTATATGTTGTAGTGCATAGTATATCTTATTTCCAGAATTGATTCTAGTTTGTATTTCTTCCCTTATGATGTTGGAGCAGTTGAAGATTGTACCCAGGTATTTGTATGTTTCCGTTCTTTTAATGGTCATATTATCTATTTGTATGTGGCCAGAGTTTTTAGCCATTCCTTCTCTTGAAATTACCATATATTCTGTCTTATCTTGGTTGATAACCAGCCCCATCTGTTGGGCTTTTTCCTTTAAGTGAATCAATATTTTCAATGTCTTTTGTTCATTATCCATTATAATATCTATATCATCAGCATAACCAAGCAGCTTGGATGTTCCTCCAATATTACATTCCTCCTTTACCTTCCTTACAACTTTCTCTAGAGCCAGATTGAAGAGTAGCGGCGATAGTGAATCACCCTGTTTCAAGCCAGATGTTATTTGGAAAGGGTGTGATTCCCTGCCTTTATATGTTACTATATTATATGTATCTTCCATGCATAGTCTGGTCAAGTTGATTAACTTCCTTGGTATTCCAAATTCCTGCATAGCATTCCATAGACTATTCCTATGGACACTATCATACGCCTTTTTAAAATCCACAAAAATGTTATAGAGATCTTTTTTATATTCCCAATTTTTCTCGGCTATTTGTCGTAAGATAAATATCTGATCTATTGTTGATCTGTTTTGTCTAAAACCCACCTGGTAATCACCTAATATGTCTTCTGAATATGGTTTTAGTCTATTTAGTAATACTGTGGATAGTATCTAATAGCTGATTGATTGATTGATTTATTGATTTAGGAACCGACATCACAGCATTCGGGGCATTCCCATAAGCGCTCCGTCCCCATCCTCAGCAGCCAATGAAGAGTCAACACTAATAGTACCAGTAGCAATCTGATTATATGTCCGTCTCGCCTTTCCTCTGAGCGTTGATCGTCGGCCAGATCCCCTCGTCACCCCTCGCTGTCGCATTCTTGCCAGACCATGGTGATCCATTTGCTCCTCCGAGGTGTACACATGCTCCCACAAGGTCGCAACCACATCAGCTTTGTCATGCATCAATACTCCACCAAGTTTTGCCGAGCCAGCCAATCTGTCAGCCTGTTCATTCCCCAGCACACCAGCATGCCCGGAGAAAAGATCCAGACGATGCTTGTCACCGGTGACTTCCGAAGCGAAGCAAGCCACTCTGCACGAAGCTTGCCTGTCTTCACCCTACTCAGCATGCTTTCTGAGTCAGTTACAATCACAATGTGTGTGTGTATCGTATTCTCCATCCAGCGGAAAGCTGCACTGGCCGCCTCCACCTCCATTCTTAAGCTAGATGTTGTGGTATCATATGCCAGACTCTCCTGCACCAAACGCCGACCTTTGGCTTTTGCTAAGAACCCCCAGGCACTTCTCCTACCTCTCAACACCGACCCATCTGTGTAGATAAACAGTAGTGATATTCCTCTATAATTTTCACATTGGAAGTTGTCTCCTTGCTTAAAGATAGATATCAATAATGACTCTTTCCAGTCATGGGGTAATTCTTCTGTCCTCCAGATTTTTATTATTAGTTCGTATAGCTTTAGATGTAATGCATGGCCACCTGCCTTTATAAATTCAGCAGCAATTCCATCAGTCCCAGTTGCCTTATTGTTTTTAAGTCGTGTGATTACATATAGGATTTCTTCAAATGCAGGTTCTTCAATTTGTGGTTCACACGTTAGAACCTCTTCCTGTGGGAAAGTGTTACTTGGAGCTTCACAATTTAGTAATTCAACAAAATATTCTTTCCATGTGTTGCACATTTCCTCATTGGTATTTATCATATTCCCACTTTTGTCTTTTAAACCATATGTGTTGTGTTGGTGCCATCGTTTCATTGACTTCAGTTCTTTAAAAAAAACTTTCTGGATTCGTTTTTCTGGTTATTAGTTTCCATATCTTTGATTATATTACTCATATATTCTAGCTTCTGATGTCGAATTATTTTTGTAGCATCTTTACATTCATTTCTATATTGCTCTTCCTTTTGGATGTTGTTGATGTCATTTAACCATAAATGTCTGGCATTCTTTTTCCTAATGACTGTTTCTTCACATTTTTGATTGAACCATCTGTTCTTTCTATGCGTGGTTAACACACCGAGACATTCTTCTGCGATAGATTGAATTGTATTCTTGATGTTCAACCAAGTTTGGTCAACGCTTTCCTCCAAATGGTTTTGCAGAGTTTCAAGTTTACATTTTATTTCATCTGTAAATTTCCCTTTGACTGTAATTTCTTGTAGTTTTTATCTGTTATATGTTGGGTGTAATCTTTGTAATTTAGTATAGAAAGCTCTCTTAAATTTTGTTTTAAATTTTGCTCCAACGAGGAAGTGGCCGCTGTGGCACTCAGCTCCTCTATAATTTCTAACTTGTTGGATGTTTGATGCATTTCTGTTGTTAATTAAAATGTGATCTATTTGATTATAGGTTCTCTTGTCACATGATTTCCAAGTTTGTTTGAGTATATCCTTTCTTTGTAGTCTGGTACTGCTAATCTGCAGTCCTTTGGCTTCTGTAAGGTTGATGACTCTGCATCCATTATCATTTGAAGTTGTATGTAGGCTTTCCATACCGGCTACTTTTTCATGAGTTTGCTCTCTACCTATTTTTGCATTGAAGTCTCCCAGCACAATCAGAATGTCCTGTTTGGGGGTTTCTTCTATGACATCTTCCAAATCATTATAAAAGTCTTCTTTAACGTCATCTTCTTTCTCTTCAGTAGGTGCATGTACATTAATCATCGTTATATTTTGCCATTTACCTTTTTTTCGTAATTTACTAATTCTGTCATTAACAGCTTTAAAGTTTAGAACGTACCCCCATAAATCATTTTTGATGACAAAACCTGTTCCTAATTCGTGTTTATTTTGGGTGTTTCCTCCATATATTACAGTCATTCCATTCTGCTCTAGAGTACCCCCTCCTGGCCACCTTATTCCTTGAATTGCTGTTATATCCATTTGATATTCAACCAGCTCCCGGGTTAGTTCTTCAGCTGCTCCAGCTCGATATAGTGTTCGTACATTCCATGTTCCAAATCTCAAGAGTCCTTTAACGTTCCGAGGTCGTTGCCCAAATAAGTCAGTCCGTATTTGAGGCTTATTTATATTTTTCGTAACAAAATAGTTTTTACAAAGGTGGGGATGTTAACCCCACGCTTCAACCCCAACCTGGAGGACCAGGGTGTTTCTCTTTGTCTGTTCTCTACCCTTTGACCTGTCCGGCTTGGGAGACCCTGCTGGTAGCTACGCTACCGCCGGCATAGCTCTCAGGGTCATTGAGAAACTCAAGATCCCCCACCACGACAAGGTGGAAACACCACTGGGGGAGTCTGTACTTCTCGCCCTAATAAAATTCGTTTTATAACGTAAGCAGACCCGCACATCAAGTTTTATGTAGATATCTAGATTTGTTCTAGTATGTGTTATTAAATTCAGCTTCCACGATTTATGTATACTGTGTAAGGGTGGTGGAGTGGGGGGATTTATAGGGAGGAAATTCGAAAAGGGGGGTGGACGTTCTGAACATATGGTAAAGGGGGCATGAGTAAAAAAAAAGGTTGAGAACCACTGATCTATTACATTCAAACCTACTTTATTGTCGACCTTCTATCTCCATTTTCTGCTGCTTCCTGGTCTCGTGATTGTGATTTTTCAATGTAACTCAAGTGTAGTCCATACATACTACTTCAAGTAGAACCGGACATAATTTTCTGTGTGGGTTAGTTTACCTTATTACCAGTGTCCCTCACCATCTGACTTCAGAGGTACTTGTAATTTAAGTCCCCAAGTCAAGGATTAGAAGACATTTTTTTAGTCCAACTGACAGGTGTAGGAGTTGAAACCTCTACGACAGCATCAGCACACCGGATGTTTAGGAACGAGCACTCTTATCAATTCGGCCATGCTGACCCTGTATGCTTTCTTTGTACATGCAAGTTTGGAAGTCGATGTTATAACCTTTCTTTCCACATACAAGTTACGAAGTCGTTGTTGCATCCTTTCGTTCCACATACAAGTTAGGAAGTCGATTCTATTTCCTTTCTATTCACATACAAGTTAAGAAGTCGATGCTATATCCTTTCTGTTCACATCCAAGTTAAGAGGTCGATGTTGTATCCTTTCTTTCCACATACAAGATAGGAAGTCGATGTTGTATCCTTTCTTTCTCAATACAAGTTAGGAAGTCGATGCTATATATGTACTTTTTTTCCACACACAAGTTAGGAGGTCGATGCAATATCCTTTCTTTCCACATTCACATTAAGAAGTCAATGCTATATCCTTTTTTTCACTTACAGGTTAGAAAGTCGATGCTATATCCTTTCTTTACATATACAAGTTAAGAAGTCGATGCTATATCCTTTCTTTCCACATACAAATTAAGAAATCGATACTATATATTTTCTTTCCTTATACAAGTTAGGAAGTCTATGTTGTATACTTTCTTTCCACATACAAGTTAGGAAGTCGATGATATATCCTTTCTTTCAACATACAAGTTAGGAAGTCGGTGTTGTATCCTTTCTTTCCACATACAAATTAGGAAGTCGATGTTGTATCCTTTCTTTCCACATACAAGTTAGGAAGCCGATGCTATGTCCTCTCTTTCCTAATACAAGTTATGAAGTCGATGTTGTATCCTTTCTTTCCCAATACAAGTTAGGAAGTCGATGCTATATATGTACTTTCTTTCCACACACAAGTTAGGAGGATGATGTATCCTTTCTTTCAACATACAAGTTAGGAAGTCGGTGTTGTATCCTTTCTTTCCACATATAAATTAAGACGTCGATGCGATATCCTTTCTTTCCACATACAAATTAAGAAGTCGATGCTATATCCTTTCTTTCCACATACAGGTTAGAAAGTCGATGCTATATCCTTTCTTTCCATATACAAGTTAAGAAGTCGATGATGTATCCTTTCTTTCCACATACAAATTAAGAAGTCGATGCTATATCTTTTCTTTCCATATACAAGTTAGGAAGTCTATGTTGTATACTTTCCTTCCAGATACAAGTTAGGAAGTCGATGCTATATCCTTTCTTTCCACATACAAGTTAGGAAGTCGGTGTTGTATCCTTTCTTTCCACATACAAATTAGGAATTCCATGTTGTATCATTTCCTTCCACATACAAGTTAGGAAGACGTTGCTATATCCTTAATTTCCACATACAAGTTAGGCAGTCGATGTTGTATCCTTTCCGTTCACAAAAAGTTAGGAAGTCGATGTTGTATCCTTTCCGTTCACAAAAAAGTTAGGAAGTCGATGTTGTATCCTTTCAGTTCACATTCAAGTTATAAAGTCTATTTGTATCCTTTCTGTTCACATACATACAAGTTAGAGCGTATATTTTGTATCATTTTTGTTCACACACATATAAGTTAGTAAGTCTGTGTTGTGTTCTTTCTGTTAACATACAAGTTAGTATGGTGTATCCTTTCTGTTCACATGCTTACAAGTTAGGAAGTCGGTGCTGTATCCTTTCTGTTCACATACAAGTTAGAAAGTCGATGATGTTTCCTTTCTGTTCACATACAAGTTAGGACGTCAATGCTGTATACTTTCTGTTCACATACAAGTTAGGAAGCGTATGTTGTATTCTTTCTGTTCACCTAATTACAAGTTAACAGTTCAATGATATATTCTTTCTTTCCACATACAAGTTATGAAGTCGATGTTGAATCCTTTCCTTTCACAAACAAGTTAGGAAGTCTAGGTTGTATCCTTTCTATTCAAAGACTTACAAGTTAGGACGTCAATGTTGTATCTTTCCCGTTCACATTCAAGTTAGGAAGTTCTTGTTCTTCTTCTTTCGTTCGCCTGAAATATGTCTATAACTGCAATGTTGTCTCTTGTATGAATCTAACAGTCATTTGTAGTTCACTCAGCGGTCCATAAAGTTTATCTTCCACCGTTGTCTCTCTAGGCAGAAGGTTCGCCTGAATATGTTGTAGATTGGGCAGTCTTGGAGTATGTGCTCTGCTGTCTGCGACGCCAAACCACATGTGCACGTGGCTAAGTTAGGAAGTCGATGTCGTATCGTTTCTGTTCACATTCAAATTAGAAATTCGATGTTGTATCCTTCCTGTTCACAAACAAGTTAGGAAGACAATGTTGTATCTTTTCTGTTCATACTTACAAAGTAGAAAGTCGATATTGTATCCTTTCTGTTCACATGTAAGTTAGGAATTCAATTTTGTATCCTTTCTCTCCACATACACGTTAGGAAGTCGATGTTGTATCATTTATGTTCGCATACTTACAAGTTAAGAAGTCGATGGTGTATCCTTTCTGTTAACATACTTACAAGTTAGGAAGTAAATGTTGTATTCTATGTGTTCACATACTTACAAATAAGAAAGTCGATGCTGTATCATTTCTGTTCACATGCAAGTTAATAAGTCGATGATGTTTCCTTTCTCTCCACATTAACTTTAGGAAGTCGATGTTGTATCCTTCCTGTTCGCATACAAGTTAGGAATCCAATGTTGTCTCCATTCTGTTCACATACAAGCTAGGACGTCTATGTTGTATGGTTTCTTTTCACATACAAGTTAGGAAGTCGATGATGTATGCTTTTTGTTGACATGCAAGTTAGGAAGTCGATGTTGTATCCTTTCTGTTCACATACTTACAAGTTAGGAAGTCGATGTTGTATCCTTTCTGTTCACATTCAAATTAGGAAGTCGATGTTGTATCCTTTCTGTTCATAAACAAATTAGAAAGTCGCTGGTGTATCTTTCCGTTCACGCTCAAGTTTGGAAGGCTATGTGGTATCCTTTCTGTTCACATACATACAAGTTAGGAAGATGATGTTGTATTGTTTCTGTTCACATACTTACAAATTAGTAAGATGATGTTGTATCATGTCTGTTCACATACTTATAAGTTAGGAAGTCGATTGTGTATCTTTTCTGCTCACATACTTACAAGTTAGGAAGTCCATGTTGTATCCTGTCTGTTCACATACTTACAAGTTAGGAAGTCGATGCTGTGTAGCGGTAGACTCCTGGCTACAAGCCCAAGGTTTGGATCCGCATTGTGGCAAATTTGTAAAAACTGACCCGGGCTCCCAGATCGATGTAAACTAAGGTTGGGATTTTAATACTTGTCTAGGGAAGTAAAGGCGGCCGGCGTGATACTGACCACATAACCCACTGGTGATCACATGACCCACTGCTGATCACATGCCCCACTGCTGATCACATGACCCACTGGTGATCACATGACCCACTGCTGATCACATGAACCACTGCTGATCACATGACCCACTGGTGATCACATGACCCACTGCTGATCACATGACCCACTGCTGATCATATGACCCACTGAGCAGATCACTCACATCACATCACCCACTGACCACATCACCCAATGACCACATCACCCACTGACTACATCACCCACTGACCACATCACCCATTCACCACGTCACCCACTGACAACATCACTCACTGACCAAATTACCCACTGACCACATCACCCACTGACTACATCACCCACTGATCACATCACCCATCACTGTGCAGGAAGCCAACGAAGATTAATAAACCAACACAGAACTGATATCGTTAGCCCCTACACGCTTCGGGATTTACTGCGGAGGGGATCTGGGCACTTATGGACTGAATGGTCAGATATGCAATGAGGATTATCTGTCGACTAACTAACTAACTGACTAAATTCAGGGATATCGAGTAATAACCACGCAGAACACAATAGACAAGCTGCTGGAGAAGTTAATTGCCAGAAAAATATCAAGCCAGCTGGAGAGGCAAGGTGTTTTCCCATCTACCCTTGGAGGGTACCGTCCAAAAAGAGAAACCTAGACCAATGCAGCAGTTTTTGCCCATGATGTCTATGAAGGTTTCCACTCAGACAATGAAACAGTTGCTGCAGCACAACAGAGTGCCAGTGGATTTCTTAATGCTTCAGCTTCTTTAACTCAATATAAGTCCTTTCCCCCTTAGCTGGATCGCTGCTGCCCTCTTCCAACGGAAAGTAGTCTTTAGATGTGGCAGATGGGCTTTAGAGCAAACAACAATTTATCCTGGCCTACCACAGGGATCACCATTATCTCCGGTGCTGTTCAACACCTACACTGTGAGAATCACCATCGGGCAAACCATAGGACCAGGGAGGACATTGTCGTATGCAGACGATGTTTTAGTGTATCGTCGGGATAAGGACAGAGATCAGGTTGCTGTAGAACTACAACCCGAACTCAATCGTATAAGCACTTGGTGTGTTGAAGCTGGGGCAATGGTCAACCCAACAAAGGCAACAGGGACATGGTTCTCTTTAAATAACCATATAGTCAACACCCCAACGCCAAACGTAAATCTGGGCTCAGAGACGGTGGAAAGAACGCAGGCGATGAATTACCTGGCGATACGATTTGATCGAAGCCTAACTTATACTGAGCATGTAGACTAGGTGATAACAAAGGCCAAGCGGGATTTGGCTGCGATGCGGGTGATGGCGGCAGCAAACTGTGAGCAGCGCCATCTATGTCTTCTTTACTGGCTGGTCCTTTCTGTTCTAGAGTTTGCGCTGGCGATCCTGACCCTCAGCTATAAGCAGATAGAAAGGATGGAAAGGATACAGAATGAAGCTATGCGCATTATTCTTGGATGTACAAGAGATGCAGCATGCAGAGAGATGCGCTACCATCTTGATTTTCCAACCATGGCGGACAGAATACAAATGTGCCAATCACGTGCCTATCTCAGAGTCAACGCAAACACACAACATCCACTACATAGCGAGATTAAGAAGGTAAAGGGCCGCAGGTTAAAAAGAGAGAAGTCGTGGATGGGTCAAGCCAAAGACATTCTTCAGCAGGTTTGTTCATTTGAAGACTTAGAACATGGCGAGGAGTGGATACAAGTGCCAAGGGTGTTCTGTACGTCTTTTTCAGTGTGCATCCAACTAGACAGGAAATGCAGACAAGAAAATCCAGCTGCTGTGGGGGCGGAAGTACAGGCTCTGATCTTCGAGAATTTTTTAGAGGATGATGCTGTCATTTACACGGATAGGTCGGTCGTCCAGGAGTGAGAAGTTCATGGGCCTTTACGGCTCAGGCCGAAGGGCAAATTGTGAAGGAAGAGTCTGGCGCTTTTGCTTTGACCACATACAGCCGGACTATAGAAGTCATAGCAGTAAGTACAGCAATATCATGGCACGAGACAGAGACATTTAATCGGGCTTGTGTCCTTAGTGACTCAATGAGTATGCTCAGGGGGATAGAGATGGGGTGGGTCAGAAGATTGTGGCTGCTGTCTCTGGAGCTATCTCGGCTGGCAAAGATTAGTTTCATCTTCTTGCCAGGGCATGCGGTCGTACAAGGGAATGAGTAGACTGACAGGTTTGCGGGTAGAGTTACTGTGGAAGGCGGACGAGCCATGTACCAGGCATACATTCTGAATGCTCTATGACAAGTAAGTCGTTTACGAGAACCAAGCGATGACTGAGAATCTACAACCATGGTCAGGCTGCGAGAACAGCAAGTTAAAAGAGATGTGGCCAAACAAGAACACTACGCGGGAAGCCAAAGAAGAGTAATAAACCAACACAGAACTGGTGTCGTGAGCCGCTACAAGCTGCCGGATTTGCTGAGGATGGGATCCAAGCACTTATGAACTGAATGGTTCGATGTGCAATGAGGATGATCTGTCGAATAACTAACTAACTAACTAACAAAATAACACTCTGAGCTCTGATTGGTCTATAAAAATAGAATCTAGGACCATATACCCTATTAGCCGTCGAGAAAATTATTTAAGAGACAAGAGGGTCGATTTTATCGCGTCGATTTGTACCCCATATGGCTCGGTCTCTTTCCGCCTGGCGGTCTTGTGAAAACGTCGCATAAAGCACGAACTCCATAGCTACGGCGACGACCCACCAGAAGTATCCGAGAAAATTACCTCCTGGAACGAACCGATGTATCTCAGAATTGAACCTACGATCTACGGATCGCGAGGCAGCCAGCGTAAGCACTTGGCCATGGAAATTCCCCATGAGATTTAAGACGTGTCATATGTGTTTCATTTTAACTTTAAGAAAATTAATCAGGATTCAGATACAAAGAGGGATAAGATATGGTTCAGTTCTTCCTCTTTATCTGTTCATCATCTAGGCAGAATTTCTCTTGAGAAACGTCAAAATGAAGACGCGATTCCGATCCACTCTTAATTGGCGGACATCTAGTTATAGAATTCAGATAAGCACAAGATACGGCCATGATTTCAATCAGTGCAAGGGATTTAGAAGAGCTAATCATGTCTGCCGAAAGACAACGTGGAGATTAATGTCTATTTCTGAGCTTAAATATAAACAAATGAAGTGTCCATAGACAAAAGGATATGTCAACAAGTCGTTACAATCGGAGTTGAGTCAGCACCGATATCATTGCACTCGGGATATTACTGTGCGTGCTCTATCCTCATCTACAACAGCCAGCAAAGAGTCCCGATACTAATAGTATCAGAAGCAGTCTGATTATATGTCCGTCTGGTCATTCCTCCGAGATTTGAATGTCGGAAAGATTCTCTGGTCACTCCCTGCAGCACCATTCTGTCGAGGCCGTGAGGATCTACCATTCTTCCACACTATACACATGATCCCAAAGGACCCCGACCACATCTGCCTTTTCATGCTAATATACCCCACCCAGCGGTGCAGACCCAGCCAATTTGTCCGCCTGCTCGTTTCCCACCACACCAGCATGTCCTGGGCAAACAACCCAACAGTTGCTCAGTATCTGTGACTTTCCCCTAGGCATTTTTATACCTAACTGTTGCGACCTCTCATCAAGTGTGATTAGTTTACCATGCATCTAATTACATAAATATTCTTCAACAAGTGAATCGGTACAATTATCTCGGAACAGTCATAACATCTGATGGGAGATGCCTTGAAGAGATTAGAACAAGAATCGCCATGGCAAAGGTAACCTTTTGCAAGATGGAAAACTGACCAATAAAATGATGTCAATTGAAAAGATAAAAAAAGTATTGAAGTGCTAAATAGAACCTGTGCTTTTGTTGAGATTAATTTAGTTTAGTTGAGCCAACTACCGACATCGCTGCATTCAGGACATTCCCATATGCACTAGGTCCCCTCGTTCAACAGCCAGCGAAGAGTCTCATTACTAATCGTTCTCACCGCTATCTGATTGAAAGTTATCCTGGTCTTCCCTCTTAGTTTCGAGATTCTATCAGAACCCCTGCCAATCCCCCGCAATATCTTCCTTTCCACATACGGGTTTTCAATCTGTTCCTCCACCATCCCCACCGTGGTCCCACAGGTGCACGATCACCTCTCCCTTGCCCATAGGTAATCGATCACCACGAGGTGCATTCCCTGCCAGCCCATCAGCCTGTTCATTCCCCCGCACTCCCGCATGGCCAGGGCAAAATATCCATATAGTTCTTACAACATGTGACCTCTGAAAAGAGGTAAGCCATTCCACACGAAACATTTCTTTCTCCACTTTACTAAGCATACTCCTTGAGTTCGTGATGAAGACAATGTGTGTTACAGTGGTCTCCTCTAACCAACGGAATGCCACTGTGACCGCTTCCACCTCTCATACCATACTCTCCTTTTACAAGAAACATCCATTATCCTTCGCAATGAAACCCCAACCACTCCGTTTGTTTCTCACCACTGACCCATCAGTATAGATCACTATGTCACCGTGATGTGTATTACTCTGGATCAGTTATTGCACCTCAACCTATGTGTGGCCCGCTGTCCATTCTTTGCACTCACGACCCAGTCCGTCATGTCTTCCGGTATTTCAACCCACTCTTTTTCACGATTGGTCTCTAGACCACAAACCTGTGGTAAAGATATTTCCGCCTGTGCAATCCAGGACTTTCTTCGTCTTAGTCTATGACCCTTGACCATATTCATGGCTTCTTGCAGGGGGTGATTCCTATCTGCAGCAACTCTCATGTACCATTTGGCCTGAAGAACCCTATGCCTATCCTCCGCCATTGTTGGTAGCGCCAGGATATGCTCATGTATATAATTGGTGTGTCCTTTGTGCACCCCAGAATCACCCGCAAGGCCGCATTTTGTATGCGCGCCAACCTTTCAAGCTGGCTCTTTGATACTGTCAGGAGCCCCAAACTATACTCAATGACAGAAATTATTAACTGCTGAAAGAGCCTGTAAAGAATCCTCTGCTCTACCACAGTTGCTGTCATCGCCCTCAAAGCATTAAATTCCCTACCAGCCTTCACCACGAAAGCCTCCTGTGCTTTTGTATGAATGTGAAGCACGGGTAATGAGCAGGCAAGCTGAAACATATATGATTGCTGTGGAAATTTGGTTTCTGGGTAAAATGCAAACGGATCACCATAGTCTGGTTAGAATGAGGCAGCGAGGAGTGATGAGGGGATCTGGCCGACGCTCGACGCTCAGAGGAAAGGCGAGACGGACATATAATCAGATTGCTACAGGAACTATTAGTGTTGGAACTCTTCGCTGGTTGCTGAGGATGGGGACGGAGCGCTTATGGGAATGTCCCGAATGCTGTGATGTCGGTTCCTAGATCAATCAATCAATCAATCAATCAATGCAAAGAATACAATGAACAGTGAGAAAAATCAATGACCAAGTCCTACAAGAAACAAATGAAGATCGTAAACTGATTAGAGAGATTAGACAAAGTCAGTCGTTACGAGAAGAGATAAATATGAGAACTTGGTGACAACTGGCAACGAGGAGATTAATGTCTATTTCTGAGCTTAAAAATAAACAAATGAAATGCCCATACACAAAGTTTTAAAAAAGTTAGTTGCGTATTCTTTACAGGACGTCGCAGTCAACACTAGCATTTTTTGCTTTTGTGATCTCTTGGCAAGTTTACGTTCAGTAGTTTCCATAGACAAAACAATATGCCAAAAAGCCGTTGTAAGACGACGAAGTACATACTGGATGGCTTGGCCACGTGGTATGGTCGAGAGAGAGAGAAAACAGAGCTGATTCACGCCTCTGATTATTGCGTATGATGGCGAAAAATGACACTGCCCACGCTTATCGGCATAGTACATGATAATGATGATGAAAGGATTGCAATTTCGTCGGCAACCCAGCTCTATAGGTTTGTTACCCTACAAGAAACAGTTTAAGATCCTTTGGTGTACAAAGAAAACTTCACCAATACAAAGCGACACATACAGATGGTCTCTCTGTCGAGCCAACCGATGACAGAAACAGATTTGAATAATATCCCCTTTAACTAACGGGCTTGTCGGAATACACTCTTTATTTGCATTTTCTTGGCATGCATAATATTTTAGATTCATAAAGTTCTTGCCCTATTTTATTTAATACACATTCCGAACATCGTGACCTTTAACGGTAAATGTGCCCTGTTCCCTTTCTGCACTCTGGGGTAGTTTGTGCCTGTATACGCATGTATGAGAGACGTGGTGGCATGGTGGCAACATGCTTGTCTGCCGGCCCTGTAGTAAATGATTTGAGTTCGCATCCATGCTGATTTTTAAAATTGATCTGTGTACCAAAGTCGACCGTGCCTACAATTATCATCCAGTGCCTTTCCGGCTGGCGTGGGCGATCATGCCTCTCCACAAATTACGATCTCCAACGTCATGGATCAATTCGAGTGTTGACTCCCTTGCGTGCCATGACACAAGCCTGTCAAGAATCTTCTGACACTGATAGAGATTACAGTATTAAACAAGAAACAAATAACAAGGAATAAATAACAAGAAACACATAACAGGAAGCAGCGGATGTGAGCATGGCCGAATGTATAATAGCTCTCGCTCTTAAACATCCGGAGTGCTGATGCCGAGGTAGCGGGTTCAACCCCTACACCGGTCAGCTGGACTAGCATGTTGACTTCTCGTCCTTGACATGGGAACGTCATATACATATACCTCAGAAGTTGGAGTGGGTGTCACTGGTGGCGAGAGACACTGGTAATAGAGAAAGTTAATCCACACGCAAAAATCAGCCCAGTGCACTGGAAAGTAGTAGCATAGACTACGCTTGAATTCAAAGCAAAATATGAATAAAATTTGGTGGAACTGTGGTAAAGCTGTGGAAATGCAAGCAATATAAAATAACACAAAGTAATGCGAGAGTCTTCGGAAGGTATTCTCCGTGACTATATGTTGTATTTTGTGTATGTATTCGTTTGCTGATGAAGGCTAGTCGCCGCAACATCCTGTATGTTTCGTAATTCTGATTTTTGTTTTGTTTTGTTTTGTTTGTTTGTTTGTTTGTTTTTCTGTAATTCTGTAAAGCTGCATTACTTTGTATTATTTTATATTGTTTGAATTCAAAGCGAACGAACTCATGCACATACGCGCGCAACCGCGCGCACACACACACACACACACACACACACACACACACACACACACACACACGCACGTACGCACGCACGCGCGCGCACACACACACACATACATACAAGCAAGCAAGCAACAGCGGGGAAACCGGTGGAGATGAAACCGTGTTTGACCCGTCCTTTGCAGGACCAGCCCTTCTAAGGACTGATAAGAAAACGCTTTGAGGAGGAAACGGATAATTTTAACAGAGCAGAGAGAACAAGACAATTGGGTAGAAAGGGGGAAAAGAGGGAGAGACAGAGAGAGAGAGAGACAGAGAGAGAGAGAGAGAGAGAGAGAACGAACGAACGAACGAACTTTATTTAGAGAGAGAGAGAGAGAGAGAGAGAGAGAGAGAGAGAGAGAGAGAGAGAGAGAGAGAGAAGAGAGAGAGAGCAACAACGTCCGTCAGAAAGGTCGCTCACGAAATAATTAAACAGTAAGGATAATCAGAGTAAACATCACCATGCGCCATGCCGGTAAGCGTGGACGGTCATGTTTCGCCATCTCACTTGATCACCAGAGTCGTGGATCAGCTCTATGTTCTTGTCTCTTCCGTGCCACGTGGTCAAGCTATCTACATATTTACTTCCCTGCCTTCCCCTTGTTCTTTTCCCCCTCTGTGACGTAATAGACAGTCTCCCCCTTTATTTTTGCTTAAATTACAGTGCAGATCATATTTTTCATTATAAATATATCTAGGAAAACGATCTTTTCCCTAATTTCCCATGTTTGTAGATATCCATAAATATGCCTGTATTATTCGCGAGAATTTAATCTATTTAATCTCCTGTAAACCTAGTGAATATTCTAGTGTTTTTAAAATATATATTATACAGTATATTATAGAACTATTAGTTATGCATGCCTTCTGCCCCAGCGCAAGTTTGGCTGAATAACATATTCAGTTTTAGCCTGCGACCCGGGTGGCAACACGAGAATCTGCCTGGCCAGTTGTCGTCAGCCGGCAGATCGTCCATTTGGTAGACTTACTCGAAGCGGTGTGGACACAGGCGCCGATACTAGCTGTAAAAAGACATATTGCAACAAAATAATCCAGGCTCTAGTTAGCCGATATTTGGGAATAGCAAATTGCTAGCCAAATTGATACCAAAAAGTAATATTTACACTGCTAGTGGCACTGTTCCCCCGTGGAGAGGTTTAATCACCACATTTTGGAAGGTACGTTGATTTAATTAATTAGTACGAATGTACATGTATATATTTACCGGCATTTGTAGTGTAGATTCAGGGTGAACTACGCGATAACTAATGTTAGAGAACAGGGATCGTAAACTACAGCCAGAATAAATATATAATTAATGGAGACGCTGATTATACTAAGACCAAAATAGAGGAATGAAGAATGAAGAGAACGGCGACACAAAATGGCGAAATCTAACAGGCGGGAACTGGACTATCGAAGAATGGTCAGACAATGAAGCTTGATGTTTAACTAGGGATTAATATAATATATACTAGAATAATATATCGCCAGTGAAGAATATAATTATAGAATGAGAGGGGTAGTTCGGATGAATAAACGGTGACAGGAAATACTGATAGTTAATTGTGAAATAATAATTCTTTCACATAGTCTACTGGAGACCACGCTTGTCAGAGGTCATCTCATGACAGCATGGGACAGGCCTTTCATTCACATCAGTATCCTTGCTTCAACGCAGTCCTTCACTGCCTGCCCTCTACACCTATGTTAATACTTCAACCCCCTGTAGAATTTAATTTGTGTGTTTCGGGAGTGAATCAGAATTATAATTTACAATACTGCTTCATGTGCTGAGATAGAATCTGAGTGATTCATAATAAATGTTCGTGCTTCATAGTTAAATGTAATCTGTGGGATTCATACTCATTGTGTACACTTCATTGTGTTAAATGTAATGGGTGTGATTTGTAATATATGTGAATGCATCATAGTAAGAATGTTGTAGAGTGTGATCAGACTCCGAAATATACATTGATGTGTCCGTGTCTGTAGACTGGAATACATGGGCATCTGAGTCTGATGAGATTGATAATATGTGGCTAAGGAAAATAGCATTTGTCCACGTTAGCCATTTGTCATTGTGTTGTCATAGTGATGTGTCTGTGACAGAGGTGATAGTCTTGTGATGCTAGTCGTGTCTGAATATGAGACTGAGAGCGAGGTGTGCAATGAGAGTATCTTGGACGTAGGACAAGCATTCACCGGTTCTGTTTTTCTGATTAACTTCCAGCAGTTCTGCACCTTCTTTGGTGGTACCATGAGCCAGCAACTTGCAGCAACGCATACTTACCAGTCGTGAACACCATGTCTATTGCCGGAGAGTGAATCCGCAACCTGAACTGGAACATCACCTGAGTTGACAAGCCAGACCCAAATCTTGAGCTGAGTGGCCAACCTCCTCGGCTGACACCTTTAGCCTGCCAACTTAGTCTAGGATTTGATTGCCTACACACTAGGGCAACAGACTTTTACATGCCACACTTTTCATTAAATTAATAGTTATATGTGATACCAGAAACATACTTAGTCTGTTGCTGTTATACTCTAATTTAATATTAGGATACTGAGAGAGCGAGAAGGAATGCAAGTTGTAACTTTATATTTGTACTCTTCCTCCATGTTGTGAGAATGGATCAGTTAAAGGGGGCTCTTTAATTTTTGCAGGCATTCGTCGCCAGATTCATTAAGCCTACTGTCTAGAATTATTCCTAGTACGGTTGTTCGCTTTACCTATCTGTGCCTGAACACTGTCTGAAGACCTGGTCATTCCTGGGACAGTTCCGAATCGTACTTCCTAGTTCGAGCCATTTCGGCCTCTTCTTCGACAGTGATTAGTCTTTCGGAATCCTGAAAGTCTATTGGTTGCTATTTCTGATCCTTGTCTGTCAAAATAGTCAACATTACGCGACACCCTCTATCTTGCCAGTTGTCACTGAGTTAGTTGGCTTATCAGAGTAATAGGCATGGTTATTAAAAAGAAATCACTTCTTCTTCTTCTTCTACTTCTTCTTCTTCTTCTTCTTCTTCTTCTTCTTCTTCTTCTTCTTCTTCTTCTTCTTCTTCTTCTTCTTCTTCTTCTTCTTCTTCTTCTTCTTCTTCTTCTTCTTCTATCTGGTAATATGCACTGTTTATGTTCATATTATTTAACAGACAATAATTTTTCTATGTAAATTTTTAGTTGAGTTGAGCTAAGAACCGACTTCACTGCACTAGGACATTCCCATATGCGATCCGTCCCCTCGTTCAACAGCCAGCGAAAAGCCATACTATCAATCGTTCCCACCATTATCTGATTGAAAGTGTTCCTTGTCTTCCCTCTCAGTTTTGAGATTCTGCCTGAACCCCTGCCGATACCCCGTAATATCATTTTTTTCTACATACGGGTTCTCAATCTGTTCCCCCACTTTCTACACCTGGCCCCACGTGTGCTCGACCACTTCTCCCTTATCCATAGGCAATCTACCACGAAGAAGTGAATTCCCTGCCCGCCTATCAGCCTGTTCATTCCTCTGCACTCCCGCAAGGCCAGGGTAAAAATTCCACACAATTCTCACATTCTGTGACCTATGAAGCGACGGTATCTATTCCACACGAAACGTTCCTTTCTCCACCTTACTTAGCATACTCCTTGAGTCTGTAATGAACATAGTGTGTGCTGCAGTGGTCTCCTTTAACCAACGGAAGGCTGCTGTCACTGCTTCCATCTCCATTCTCATGCTGGAGGTCGTAGTCTGATATGCCAGACACTTCTTTTTTCATGCATGGTCACATGCGCAATAGATAATTGATGTACTAATGTAAGACGGTCCTGACATCGTTACATGCACAATAGATAATTGATGTACGAATGGTGAGTGGTTGAACGGACCAAATGTAAGACGGTCCTGACATCGTTACGTGCACAGTAGATAATTGATGTACGAATGGTGAGTGGTTGAACGGACCAAATGTAAGACGGTCCTGACATCGTTACATACATGCACAGTAGATAATTGATGTACGAATGGTGAGTGGTTGAACGGACCAAATGTAAGACGGTCCTGACATCGTTACATGCACAGTAGATAATTGATGTACGAATGGTGAGTGGTTGAACGGACCAAATGTAAGACGGTCCTGACATCGTTACATGCACAGTAGATAATTGATGTACGAATGGTGAGTGGTTGAACGGACCAAATGTAAGACGGTCCTGACTGTGCCAAATTTTTGACCCTTTGAAAATAAAGTTCTTTGTTCGTGTTCTTGTTCTTCTTCTTGTTCTTCTTCTTCTTCTTCTTCTTCTACTTCTTCTTCTTCTTCTCCTTTTCTTCTTCTTCTTCTTCTTCTTCTTCTTCTTCTTCTTCTTCTTCTTCTTCTTCTTCTACCTCTTCTTCTTCTCTTCCTCCATTTACCTCATCGAAGTGTTGGAGGAAGTTTAACATATCTTTTATGCACTTTTTCTAATTCTCTATGTAGGTTGGTGTTCATTTCTCTAAGGTTTTTTTTTATATCACCACTCCATATTTTATGTGGTCTTACCCTTGTCTGTATCCATTATATTTCTCCAATGTAGTTTTTGTGGCAGCTGGGACCAGGGTTTTCTTGTGAGATGGCCAAACCATTCATTCTGATGTTCTTCTATGAACTGCATGACTCTATTCAGACCTAGTCCTCTTCTTATTTCCTCATTCTTAATTCTATCTCTCACGGTTACTCCCGTAACTCTTCTAAGGCATCTCATCTCTGTTATGATTTTGCGCTCATTAGTTGCAGTAAGCGTCCATGTTTGATATGCTGTCACAATAACAATATGTCAATTAGCAACCAATATTATCCCACGGATATGAATAATAACGATATAACCAACAGTAACTACAGGAATTAGAGAAATTAGAAGGAGATAGTCACAATTTTTATTGGACACTGTGAAAAGAAAGAAACTGGAGAACTTGGTGACAACTGACAAGATTGAGGGAGAAAGAATAAAGGGAAAGGCAGAGAAGTAAATACCTGGATGGCTTGGTCACGTGACATTGTCGAGACAAGAACACAGAGCTGATCCACGACTCTGGTGATCATGTGAAGTGGCGAATCATGAAAACCCACGCTTATCAGCATGACACATGATGATGATGAACCATAGAAACGATAGGAATAGCAATTTTACAACAGGGTTTACAAGGCAAGAAGACCGACTTCATTGCACTGGGTTTTGTCACATATGGCTCGGTGTTTTCCACTGGGCGACCTACTGAAAGCCTAGCACAAAGCTACCAACCCGTAGCTCCAGCAACGATTCCTCTGGAATCTGAGAGAAATTTGCACTCGTGAAATCGAACCCATAACCCTCGGAGCGTGAGGCAGGCGCTCTAACTACTTCATCACGGATGCTCACGTATTACACAGAACAGAGGCAAATGTTTATTCGAACCGCTAAGTGTGTCGGGGTAGTTGCGATCTTGTATAAGGTGACCCCAAGAATTGTAATTATTGTCACTTTCGGTCCCCAACATGGAGGATAGGCGGTTGAGCTGTTAAGGCCTCTGGAGTTGTTATGCTTGTGGCTACGGTTTGCTTATGCATTTTCCTCCATATGTTGGACATGGTTCCGTGGCCTGCTACTGAGTTGAGTGCATGGAGCGACAGGTGTGGAGTGCTTTTACATCTGTCCACGGTTGCTGTAGCGAAAACTGCATGTTCAGAAAAATGGCATCCGGCAGGTCGCTGAACTAATTGGGTTGCCTTATGGGTTTTCTAGTGACTGACGCTTCCATCAACGATGATCTGTATTTTTCGTGGTGGACTTGTGTTGGCATTCTGGCAGCGGCATTATGCATAGTATACCTGTGGGTTTGTCGAGACTCTTGTCTGTTCCACTTTTCACAATAGCAGAGATGAGCATTTTGTGTGATATTCACTGGTACAGGAACGGAGCATAATGGGGTGATCCTTTGCCGTGAAGTTGGAAGAGCGGCTAACATTGTGATTATTTTTACATGCTACAATGGCTCATGACGGGAGGTAAGTCAGTTTATTCGTAATGAAAATATGTTTGTGATTATTTCCCTGTGGTAAAATTTCCTAACGTGTTCCACCCATCGGGTGCTGTGACCACAGCTCTTTCTCCTTAAGACGGTTCACGGCAAAAGTGGAATATGATGAAGATGATGATGATGGCTTAACGCATTCCTTGCAAAGGTTATCCTTCTAGGAATACGGAAAGAACACACACAAATTAACTACGAAGTTCCACAGAAGAAAAAAAATATGAAAAACACTGGCAATCGTTTGGCCGAAATCTTGATCCTCATCACAACAGGGATAAATTGATTAAAACATACACACAAAGGAACACAACAAACGTACTTCTCTAGAGATGCTTGATAATCCGGGAAAATAAACGCAAAGATCACTGTTTGTTTTCTTTACTCCCTGAGATCCAAATATTTGTTACTTTTGAATAATGTGGGCACAAACAATAAATAAATAGACCGAGTAAGAAATGCTGTTATCAGACAGACAGTGGGATCAACACCTTGTGCCACATTTATTGAAAGACAGAAGATCAAGTGGTTTGGCCATGTCGTTAGAATGCAACATCAGCAACTACCATCACTGGCCTTACATCAAAGATCATCTGCGACGAGACCAAGAGGACGTCCAACAAGAAAATGGATTGACGACATCAAAGACATTGTACAATCACACGGAATGGCATTATCCAGTGCAGCCCACCGGGCGCTGGAGCGCAAATTATTCCTCCTCACGACGCGTGACGGCAAAAGTGGAAGATGATGATGATTGATGATTGATGATTGGATGATTGATGATTGATTGATGGATGATGGATGGATGGATGGATGGATGGATGGATGATGGATGGATGGATGGATGATGGATGGATGGATGATGGATGGATGGATGGATGATGGATGGATGATGGATGGATGGATGGATGGATGGATGGATGGATGGATGGATGACAAACAATATATTGTACTACAGGGTGTTTGTAAAGTCTCACTTCACGTTGTATGTAGACCAGCTGTTTGTTGGAAAGTATGTTTTCCGTTTGCAAGACAGAAAACATACTCTCAAACACACAATTGTTCTACACACAAAGTGTAGTGAGACTTTACAAATATCCTGTATTTATTGCCTGGCATATTTCGCCAGTTACATACTATCAATAAAATCAATATAAAAATAAAGCAGCACAAAGAATATGCTAGTGTGTCGTGTCGTGCTTTTGTCGTCGTCGTCTTTTTGTCTGCGTCGTTCATTCGCACCGCGAGCGCTAACAAGTCAAGTCGCATTGTTATGTCAAGAAGTCTGATAAGCGGGAAAATGCCACGTTGAAAGTCCAACAACAAGAAACACGCGGTAACCAAAATGTGCAGCGTGTGAGCCGAAAAGAAGAAGAAGAACGTGGAGAACCTACCTGCTAGCTGCATCAAAGAGCCTGATACTACAGCTATTACTGAAGCAACTACGAGGGAGAAGATTGACAGTCCAACACAGACAAAAGTCAAGACAGCAGAGAAAGAGGAGACAGACACCAGAGTCGGAAACACCGACTCAAAAAAGTCCGATGGGTTGTCAAGTGGATCCAAATGGAGCTGACAGACGAAGAAATCCTGAAGCAGCTACGAGAAGAGAATCTTCCCATCCGATTCGGGAAGGCGGAGCGGCTCCTCACCTACTCCAAGATACCTACAACCTTGGCAGTGGTGACATCGGAGGGCAGCGAAATGCCGACCACAGTATCAATCAACAAGAGAATCAGCAACCAGAGAGATTCATACCAAGAATCACGCAATGTTCCAGATGTCAGAAGGCCGGCCACAGTAGAGCTACGTGTCGCAGTAAGACGGAAATATGCCGATACTGCGCCGATCACCACGCCTTCAAGGAGTGTCCACTGGCCAAGCTGGACACCGACTTCCGAGCATCCAATAACAAAAGAAAGTGCGCCAACTGCCAGGGCAAACATGGAGCAAGATACCTAGGCTGTCCGTACTTGCAAAGACACAGAGACGTCTTAAAGATCGCCATCATCACAAAGACACCATTCAAGGAAGCAATGCAGAGGGGCGAGACAGCCACGGGTATAGCACAAGCTGAAAGAGATCAACTTCAAAAGCAGATAGACGAGTTGAAGAAACAAGTCAAGGCACTGCTGACGCCTAACCCGACCAGCGACAACGAGAATTTACTGACGAAAATAAAGGAGATCCAGCAAAACATCAAGCGAGAAGTGGAACAGGTGACCGCTTTGAAGCAGGAAAACGAAGAAATGCTACGCACTATAAAAGCGGAGAGAGAGAGCGGCTAAACGCTGAAATGAAATCAACTCAAAACAAACCAACAGAAACCATGCAAAAGACCACAATGAAGCAGCAAGAAACACAACAAAAAACCGAGCCGGAGACGCAAGATAAAACCAGCAGCCAAACCTCGACGCCCAAAACATCCAAGGGGAAACCAACATCCCACCAGACAGCCGAAGAAAGACAAGATAAGGTACCTTCCGACGGCATACCGTGGATTGGAGGGGAACCTACCCGGGAGGAAATGGAGGTCTACATAGAAGAAGGAAAGAAACAAGCAAGACAAGAGGAACTCAGACACGAGGAATACATAAGGAGACAGGAAGCAAAAGGAAAGAAGCCCAAGAAAATCAGGGGGAAACCGAGAGAATACCCGGAATTACATTATGACGTCGATGCCGATTTCAAGTACTACATAGAAGACGAAGAGATCGTCCCATGGCTGACCAGAGAGGAAGCAATCGAAAAACAGCAAAAACTTACACACGAAAGTGAAAGAAAGCGCAAGGATTTAAATAACATCGAAAAGCTTCTACGGGCATTACACAGAACAGGAGACAAAAATACTAAATAAAAAGTCCTTATAAGGACTGCAGCCAGTCAAGCCAGACGAACCAGGAGCCTGCACCAACAAAGAAAACCACAACAGACGAGCACAAAGGATAGCCGCCGACCGATCCCCCAGCTGACGTCACAGACTCAAACCAACATAACCAGTCCGAAATAGGACTCACAAGACAAGAACTGGGTTGAATGAACCCACAAAAACCACGGACCTCAACAATAACCGACGCCGAGGAAGCAGGTTGAACGAGGCCGAATTTGGAATTGTTTTGAAAATTGGAATTTGATTAGAATCATGCTAGCTGAAATGCACAAAATAGTCTAGTGTTACCAACTAACAGTGTACCACAACAAGCAATGATGTTCAGATCAAATGGAGGCGGAAGAAGAGGTCAACAATGTAAACGATGGACAGGGGAAATAGCAGAGTGCTTGGGAATCTCGATACATGAAGCCGATAAATGGGCACTCTCCCGCTGTTTATGCTTCACCTCGACACCGCAAGATACAAGAGGGACAAGGTGAGATGATGGACGGGCACTCTCCCGCTGTTTATGCTTCACCTCGACACCGCAAGATACAAGAGGGACAAGGTGAGATGATGGACGGGCACTCTCCCGCTGTTTATGCTTCACCTCGACACCGCAAGATACAAGAGGGACAAGGTGAGATGATGGACGGGCACTCTCCCGCTGTTTATGCTTCACCTCGACACCGCAAGATACAAGAGGGACAAGGTGAGATGATGGACGGGCACTCTCCCGCTGTTTATGCTTCACCTCGACACCGCAAGATACAAGAGGGACAAGGTGAGATGATGGACGGTCACTCTCCCGCTGTTTATGCTTCACCTCGACACCGCAAGATACAAGAGGGACAAGGTGAGATGATGGACGGTCACTCTCCCGCTGTTTATGCTTCACCTCGACACCGCAAGATACAAGAGGGACAAGGTGAGATGATGGACGGTCACTCTCCCGCTGTTTATGCTTCACCTCGACACCGCAAGATACAAGAGGGACAAGGTGAGATGATGGATGGGCACTCTCCCGCTGTTTATGCTTCACCTCGACACCGCAAGATACAAGAGGGACAAGGTGAGATGATGGACGGTCACTCTCCCGCTGTTTATGCTTCACCTCGACACCGCAAGATACAAGAGGGACAAGGTGAGATGATGGATGGGCACTCTCCCGCTGTTTATGCTTCACCTCGACACCGCAAGATACAAGAGGGACAAGGTGAGATGATGGACGGTCACTCTCCCGCTGTTTATGCTTCACCTCGACACCGCACGGTGCAAGGCGAACTCGATGAGTCATGTGTTTCATTGTGAGTGTTATCTTGCTAGCTATAAACTTTCATGATTTTTATTTTATTTACATCGTTGTTAATTTCATGTGTGTATCGCGTCGACTTCTGCATATTTCGCCTGCGTCGATTTTGTGTGGGGATTGAAGGTGCTGATTTATTTGAAAGACTGGCATTCACACCATTTAAGAAAACTAAAGCAGGGCGGTCTGTTGTCAAATCGCCCGTAGCTGTGTTTCGAATGCAGTATGCGAGATTACGTATAGCGTCCGTAACACCTTGGCCACAGAGCCGGATTCAGTGTCCCACCATGATCTCCAAGCACTAGACCTGCCTTCACTGTCAGGCTATGTTCATGTGTCTGGCTTGTCTTGTGCAGGGTCTACATATATACCATGTGTGTCATAACTTCATATCAGGCTATGTTCACATGGTCCCTTCGCCACAGAGCCGGATGTTTCAGACAACAAATAGAAAAGTTGACAGGCAGACAATTTTTATTTTTTCAATAGAGTGTCGAAATGTCGATTACTTCTGGTTTGATAGAAAAGCATAAATTAACCAGACAAGAAGGCGTGGCCAATGATTCGCGCATAGACAAGAAGAAACGACCAAGAATTAATGAGGAATCAAGGAGAAAACCAATGAATAAAGCAGAGACAGGAAGAAATAACCAATGAATTAAGCAGAGACAGGAAGAAACGACCAATGAATAAAGCAGAGACAAGAAGAAACGACCAATGAATACAGGCAAGAAGAAACGACTGATGAATAAAGTAGAGACAAGAAGAAATTACCAATGAATTAAGTAGATACAAGAAGAAACGACCAATGAATAAAGTAGAGACAAGAAACGACCAATTAATAAAAGTAGAGACAGGAAGAAACGACCAATGAATAAAGTAGAGACAAGAAGAAACGACCAATCAATACAGTAGAGACAAGAAGAAACGTCCAATAATTAGACAAGAAGAAATTACCAATGAATAAAGCAGAGACAAGAAGAAACGTCTAATGATTAAAGTAGAGACAAAAAGAATCTTAATTTTGAAGTGTAGACAAGATCAACCGGTCAATGATTAAATCATTATGACTAACATGAATTGAAGAATGAAGAAGAAAAGCAGAGACGGGATTTTAAAAAACCAAATAACCAAGTTTTGAAACATTAAAGAAACACATCTAAGACTGGTTAATATTTAAATCAAATTTATTATTTAACTAAACACTTGAAAAGAGAATGCTGTACAAACATACACAATTAAGCGTGTGGGGAGAAGGCAAGGAGGGGCACGTTTCTTGGTGACTAACATGAATACTATTAGTCAACACATCAGACACTAACAAAAACTGCAACAGCTGTGATCATTTGATCCCCGACTCATATTCTACATGGGGCCACAGCGGACGTTTTTTTTAGATGTGTGTGTAGTCTTTTTTTTTAATCTTTCGTTTGTTTGAAATGTGTCTATACCTGCAATCTTGTCACTTGTATAAATATAATTGTCTGTTGTTGGTTCACTCAGTGGTCCAGCGTTTATTTTCCACTGTTGTTTCTCCAGGCCAGAATATTTGCTTAGATACGTCGTATTTTGGGTAGTATGGGAGTCAGAAGATTTGCTTAGATACGTCGTATTTTGGGTAGGATGGGAGTCAGAAGATTTGCTTAGATACGTCGTATTTTGGGTAGTATGGGAGTCAGATTTGCTTAGATGCGTCGTATTTTGGGTAGTATGGGAGTCAGAAGATTTGCTTAGATACGTCGTATTTTGGGTAGTATGGGAGTATGTGATCTGTCTGCAGCGCTCGTTCACGTGGCTGACTCACCAATCTGAATGTGGATGTGTAATCTATTATGTCCTGTTCTGAAGCGTAGAATAATAATTTGTTCTGGTCTGTCCATAAAGTCTTGGAGTTGTTTTTGGTGGCTTTTAAATTGATTTGACCTTTCTTTTCTAGAGTTGGCATATGACAGGCACATCAGGATGTTTTGTTTAAAGCTGTGCTGATATAACTCCAATATGAAATCAGTACTGCTGTATGGATCATAAATATGGACAACTTCTAAACCAATTATAAATAAACTAATTATTAAAAGTAGTCCTCTATAGGACATCACCAACCAACCCCATCATGGTTGGCTGTTTGTCGTTTACTGGGCAATTTTACATTCAGTAGTTTGCCAATTTCTGAATGACCGACCCTCATTTTTAGCATTGTTGTTATAAATCAAGGTGGTCTTCTTCCAAACTGCCTGCAGCTGATTTTGAGCGCAGTATACAGGATTGTGAATCACGTTCGCTACCCCTCTGCACACAGATGCCAGCTAATAAACTATAAACATTAATTAACTGGTGCGTATGTTTATAAGAAGGAGCCAAATAGTATGGCAGAGTCACTAATGTGGAGATCATGGAATGAACTAAAAGAATCCCAGTGAATCAATGGCAATTAATATTTCTTATTTACACACATACATAGTGTTTAGTTGCTATAATAATAAATATGTTTTAGCAATTTGAGAAAAACAGTGGTTAGGACTTAAACGTCAGATTTTGTGCGCAGTGATTTAGTTTATGTACTACATATATTTGTTATCTATTCTTCCTATTCAGTGTCCCCACCATGATTTCCAAGCACTAGACCTGCCTTCACTGTCAGGCTATGTTCACGTGTCTGGCTTGTCTTGTGCAGGGTCTACATACACCAGGTGTGGAATGTTACCTATGGCTGTATTGGTAATGTCATGAGCGCAGTCGGAGTTGGTTCGATACCTGAATTCATCACCTGACAAAAGAAAAGACTAACCACCTGTACACTCAGGCTTACAGAATGCCATGACCCGCCCACAAAACAGACCCAGAAGCGGGGGTTCCTGCTTCGGGACATGTTTTCTTTGTAAGAGGAAGCAACAGATCAAGGGATACAAACTCCACACCAACCAGACAGAACACCTGGCTCCAGAACTTTAACCCCCCTCTCACCTCTCCTCCCCAACACTTAACGGATAATTCAGACCACCACCCATCATTCATATGAGGAATGTTACAGACAGGCTCCACCTCTTCTATGAGCGCACATCAACAAACTTAGGCTCCTGACCTCTGTCTATTCTGACAGGTTAAGTTTCCTGGAAAGAATGATTGTGGTGATGATGATGATGTATGGCAAGCCATTTTGTTCCCAACAACTGGAGATCACATGAAAACAATTTAAACAACTGTCAACTTAATATTCCAATTGCCAGTGTCAGCCTTGTGATTTTACAGTGTGATGGCATTAAAACATGATAAGATGAGGGCATCAGTGCTTATTGTGACCTTAAGTAGTGACAGTGGTATTAAATAGTCTGACATTTTATCTTACGTACATACACAAACACACAGAACAAACTGTCTTGACTATCTTCTATGCAAAAAATGAATAAATACAATCACTTGTGTGACAAATGACTGAGCAATCACATAGATGACAGTTGACTGATCAATCACACAAATGACTGATCAATCATACGACAGCTAACTAATCACCCACACACCAACCATTACAACAGCTGACTGACCAAGTTATACCACCCACCAATACTACCTACCAATCATCAAAATGAGTCAGCAGACATGATGATGTGCCAGGTTTTTATACCGACTGACCAAACACACATCTCCTGATAGGCCAGGCATACATCCTGCCAGCTTACGCCCTTCTTTCACCTCAGCATGCTCAAGTGACCAGACAGGTCAGTATGTCCATTTGATCTCTGAGTTATCATGCTTTGTTCCTGCCTCAAGCTACACAATCATACCGGCCCGATTAGTATTGGGACTCTTCATTGGCTGGTGCAGATGAGGACGGTGCACCTATGAGAATGTCCTGAGTGCTGGGAGTCAGTTCTTTGCTACAAGCTCTTTCTACCAGCAGGTTTTGATGTAGTCAGACTTGTGTGTCTAGGTGATTTCTAAACTGACATACTTTACTTTCACCTTGGTCTGTTTCAAGTTATCGTGCAGTCAAGTCATTGCGTCAACATGGTTTGACGTTGGCACAGCTAAGAGATTTAACTTCCTCTTCTGACTGTGACGAAGTAAGTTTGTTCCACATGCCAGCCAGTTGGACTTAAATATTTACTTCTCGTCGACTTGGGGATATAATTTACAAGCACCTCAGAAGTCAGAGAGGGTTCGCCTGATGGCGTGGGACACTGGTCACAGTGAAAAATTATCCCTCCAACAAACATCAGTCCAATGCGCTCGCTATTAGTAGTACATGGATCAACTACAACTGAGTTTGTAGCCGGTAAATACACAAACACAAAACAGAAACATGATTTCTGAATTGTCAAATTTTGTTTGCCTCAGTTTGCTACAAGTTATGCGGTCAGGTCATTGTGTCTATGTGATTTCCAAATTGTCACTTTATTACATAATGTTGCAATCTTTATAATTCCCTTTTTTTTAAAATGTAAATGTATATTGTACCTTATATTTCATTAAAACATTTTCAAAATTCAAAGTATTTGCGAAACGAGGGAGAAAAGGACCTCGTCAATTTCACAAACTTTCAGTAATAATGGCCATAACTTCCTCGCTAAATTAATGTTAACCAGAGGATTTGCTCTAAATACATATCATCATCATCATCATCATCACCACATTCTGAATCTGCAGTCAGGATTGGCGGTAACGGAGATGTATTAAAAGTGATGACTAAAACAAACACACGACACGATGCAACAAGCAACTGGCATTTTCAGAGACATAAATGTATGTGATTGACAACAATAAACACAAAGAAATCATGTGACAATGAGAGAAAGTCATTTCTGGAATGTGCCCATTCTTTGATGTTTTTTTTTTAAATTTCAAGAGTATTTACAAGCAAACCACAAATTATATACTTGGTAGCTTCAAAAAGTTCCCAAAATAACCTGACTCCTGTTTGAATGTTGATCATGCCTCAGAAAATGTTTTGTAGCAGAGTAATTACTTTAAAGCAAAAACAAGATTTTTTAAAGGCTATATCAAGCTAATCCTGAATCATGACAGCAAATCATGGACAATAGCAGACTAGTGAGGATTTTGGGGTAGGTGAGGAATTATAGAAAAATTTTGAGAGCACCATGAATAGATCAATAGAGTAATGAAGATATCTCAACTTACAAAGAGAACTGATGACTCACATCAGAAGACAGTCCACATTCACCAGGCATGTCACAAGAAGGGCAAAACTGCAGCGTGACATGACAATAGGAAATTTACAGGGGAGGAGAGGCAGAGGGAGGCCGAGAGAGAAGATGCTGGACAGTTTCATTCACATCATGAAACGGAGGAACATCAGTGTCAGAAATAACTTAAAGTACTTGAGATAGAAAGCTGCGGACACACATGCCCACCAAGGCATGGACTATCAGAATCACTATAAGAAACAACTGTTGTACTGCTGAGATAACCTTCTCATTTACTCTCACAATGAAGCGATAGAAGACTGCAAGCTGGATGTGGCATTGTCAGTTGGATGCCAGTCCAGAGGTTCAACTCTTAACCCCCAGACGGCTCGGTCTCTGCAAAATGGCAGGCTGCCTGCCGAGATCATTGCACAAAACACACTTTGTAGCTCCAGCGAAAACCCCCAGGAGTCTTTGGAAAAACTGCGCTTGTGGCCTGATTAACAGTTTAAAAATAAACCCACAACCTTCAGAGGACAAAGCCGGCAGCTTAATCCTCTTCGCCATGGAGACCTGTCACAGTTTGAACAACACAAGGGAGCCTTTGTGGCGAAGTGGTCAAGCCGTTTAACTCGGGCTCCAAAAGTTGTGGGTTCGATTGCGGGCCGCGCCCTTCGGTTCACGAGTTAAATTTTTCTGAGACTCCTATGAGTCGTCGCTAGAGCTACAGAGTTCGTGCTTTGTACGACGCTTTCCGCACTGCGGAAAGAGACCGGGCCATGTGGGATAAAACTTGGTGCAATGAAGTCGACCCTGTCGACTTTTATTTTAACAACACAATTGTATGTTTAACCTGGAAGGTCATCCTCGGACATTAACCTTGCTTCAGAGAGCACACGCCAATACTGCAGTGAAGAAATCTGAACGATTTAGTGGCTTGAGCCACCTTCTGTAGCTCCCTCAACCAACTCACACCAAGCTGTCCTATCTTTGGCTACCTGCTACAGCTCCCTCAACCAACTCACACCAAGCTGTCCTATCTTTGGCTACCTGCTGTAGCTCCCTCAACCAAGTCACACCAAGCTGTCCTATCTTTGGCTACTTGCTACAGCTCCCTCAACCAACTCACACCAAGCTGTCCTATCTTTGCCTACCTCCTGTAGTTCCCTCTACATGACCCCCACATCATTCATCGATCTATAGTGTTCCCCTTGTGATTTGAGTCTCCCTTTATTTTGTTTCCCCTGCATTTCAGAAGACAGGTTTTTTAGTGATACTATCCATAGGTTCTCTTGAGTATCCCATCCAGTGTCTTTTCCTCACCTCCCGATTCCCCGGAATCTGTCTAATGTTCTCTCTAATGTCTCCCCTCGTGATTCATCAAAACATTTCAGTCATAATCAGTTAGTTAATGTTTGTCGTTCATGTTTCTGATCCATATGACAGCACCTAATACACGGAACATCAATTTTAACAATTCTCCAACCCTATAGAACAAATTAAACCGCTCTACATAACAGCATGCCGAGAGAAGCAGTGCCTGGCAATATACTGTCCCATCCCTAGATATTCTTCCAACCTAATTTATTCTTGTTCCCTTGCCTTAAAGTGGCACTGAGTTGAAAGGCCAAAGAGGCTGAGGACATTATCACCAACATAACAATTCAGCTGAGAGAAATATCAAAGACTGGGTCTCTGAAATGTTTCTACAAGCTGTGAACATTGGCAAAAGTCAGAAGTTTCTAAAGGCAACAATTTAGAAGGAAATGTTTGCACCTTTGTTGATTCTGTGCAATCAATTTGTTGAAGCTACCTCGCAATCCAGATAGATAGAAAGCAATGCAATGAAAACAAAACAAAACCAACAATCAAATACTGTACTATATTTTTCTCTGTTGTGGACACCCACAACTGTCAAAATCAAATGTCAATAAAGATGGTGCGACTTATTATTGTCTCCAAATAATAAAGACAGCATTAACTCATCACTGATATCAGATGTCAACAAACAGTATGAACTTGTCATCAACACCAAATGTCACCAAAGACAGCATCAACTTAACACCCAATGCCAGCAAAGACCCTGTCATTGCCACTGAATGTCAACAAAGACAGCATAAATTTGCTATTGATGCCAAATGCCAACAAAGATAGTCAACGTGTTATCAACAACAAATTTCAACAAAGATAGTAACTTGTCATTGGAATTGAATGTCAACGAGGCATCAACTCGTCATTGACACCAGATGTCAAAAAAAGCATCAACTCATTGACACCAGATGTCAACAAAGACAGCATCAATTCGTCATTAACACCAGATGTCAACAGACAGCATCAACTCGTCATCGACACCAAATGCCAACAAAGATAGTAACTTGATATTGGCAATGAATGTCAACAAAGACAGGATCAACTCGCCATTCACACTAGATATGACAAAGTCAGGATGAACTCATCGACACCAAATGTCAACAAAGACAGTATCAACTCATCATCAATACCAGATGTCAACAAAGACAGCATCAACTCGTCAAAACACCCATACAAACTGTGCATGGCACTTCAGTCACCGCAAGTGTTCTCAAGTTGTCCCCTTGAGGACAGGACAACCCAATAAGATCAATATGTGGGCAGTTTGACATGTCTTATAACTCTATCCACCGACAGATAACTGAAGGTCATTGTTTACTTCCGACTCACCCATGCTTTCTTTCTCAGACTTAACCTCCAGTGCCAATCACTATTATTTTATTAATCTACCGTTCTCAGTGGCCCCTGGACTTCCCTAAAGATTCTCCACTTTCTCTTCTTGCAATCGCTGCCATTAAAAAAAAAAAAACCAAAAAAAAAACAGGCAAGTGTGTCATGAATTCTACCCATTCCTCTTCAGCAACTTACAGCTGGGAGTTTAGTCTACTGATGCAGTGGGCCAGTATATGTTTCTGAGATAGTCGTAGAGGACAATCCTGAAGGAGAACTTCAACAATTTATCTGTTTAGTACACCCATACATAATGGTGACACAGACAAAGCCTACCCACATGTTTATTCAGTTTGTTATAGCCTCTTCTGAGGTAATGAATGGTGGCCTACTTCTTATACAGGATCAGTATGCTTCATACCTCGAACTCAACAGCCTCCTCCTGCCTGTACCTTGTGAGCAACTGGTAACAACTTTAATGTCCCCAATGCTCCGCCAGTGATGCCAACATCCCTAAAGCCATGATGGAAGCATACTATTTCTTACAGTCCATGCCATGTGTCCGGGTGTTTACCCCAGGATATCCATTGCTAGTTACTGTAGTTGCCCCTGAACACACCAAGTGAGTTACTGCTGCTGCTGTCCCAATAGTTTGAGTTGTCTACTCTTTGAAAGCCATAGTTGTCTACTCCTGGGGACAAAGAGTTGTCTATTCCTGGGAATTAAGTGTGACCTACTCATGAGAACTAAGAGTTACCTACCCTTCAGAACTCTTGTTGTCTACTCCTGAGAACTAAGGTCCATCTACTTTTGAGAATAGAATGGCCTACTACTGAGAACTAAGAGCTGTCCACTCCTGGGAACTCCAGGATGGGTCTGTTGTAGTTGGTCCTGGACCCAATATAGCTTCTGTCATGACCCCAATGCTGCAATGTTGTCTACTTCAGGGAACCCCAGGATAGGTCTGATGTAGTTAGTCCAGGACCCAACCTGGCTGCTGTCATGGAAAATAAGAGCTTTCTACTCAAGAGAACTAAGATTATCTACCCCTGAGAACTAAGAGTTGTCTACTCTAAATTCCAATTTTGATCATTATGTATTCCAAAAATAGAGACATATATGTTCCAAGGTGACTTCTGACTCCGCCTCATACCAATATCCTTTTACTTGTTTCAGTGAATTGTTTGACCATCAATCTGAATAAGGTCACACCATCTCCATGTTAATATGTAAGTAATTTAGTTAACAAAACCTTAACAACCTTCAAAAACAATGTTTAAATTAACAATAAATGTGTAAGAAGCCAGGTTTTGCCAACAGAACCTGCTAATACAAGTAGACAAAGAATAAAGCATACATATATACATATACATTAAATTCATGAACTCATTTATGAAAACACCATACACACAAACTCATGAAATTATTTGAGAAGGAAAACTGTACTGATGAATAATAAACCAACAAACAATGGAGTTTTAAAAAAGTAAACCATTTAAGTAAAAAACCAAAACAATCCAGAAAAATAACTCAACAACCGTGTGCTGTGAAAGACACAAGCACCATAATTGAATATTAACTTTTAACACAAGAAAGGAAACAGAAGAATAAAATGTATGCAACCCACAAAAGTTTACTCCTTGCAACTGTTTTGAATACATGTAAGAGATCTGAATTGATTTTACAGACATGCAAATTCACTAGCTTAGTCATGTGGGGAAAACTAAACAATTTAATGACATTTGAAAACATGATAAGGATAAAGACGAAATCTAAATGGTAACGTTTGAAAACCTATGCAAATCTACTGGTATGAAAGTCTACTATTTGGACATGTGGAGAGGGTACAAACAAATGTGGGGAAAACAGACAGACAAAAAGAAATAGGAAGGGCTAACAGCAAAGTGAAAAACCTATTGAGCCGTGCAGTATCTGCTAAATGACATAAATATGTACACACACATATCAAACAGTGGTAGAATGTTTCGACTGAAGTAGCGAGACCGCCCAAGTCTCTGACAAGATCATCATGATGGAGCCATGGTGTAGCCGTGTCCCTCTTTCATGGACGGACTCAACATCGGAGGCTACTCCTTTTTGCTGCTGGAGGGTTTACGGCTGCGAGGAGGTTCCGGCAGGGCTGGGTGGCGGGATCGGTGATAGGGTGTCTCGGCAGTCAGCGCCCGTGACCTATCTCCCCTCCTCCGGTGCTCTATACCTCTCTGGCCCAGGTTGCCCATGCTGGTATGCCATCTGTCCTGGTATTCAGAATCAAAAGGCTGGGCTTCCTCTGTTAAATAGAAAACAGTGCAGATAGTTAATTGCTTCTACAAAGAAAAATAAGTAACAAATAGAAACAGTGCAAACATAAAGTTGTTTGAATCTATAAAGAAATATACATAACAAAAAGAAAACTGCAAACATAAAGTTGTTTGAATCTAATAGAAACATACATAACAAAAAGAAAACCAAAAACATAAAGTTATTTGAATCTATATTAAAATAGGCATATCAAATATAAACAGTGCAAAGTTTTTTTTAATCTACATAGAAATAGACATAACAAATAGAAAACAGTGCAAACGTAGTTGTTTGAATCTACATACAGACATAGCAAATAGAAAATACAGTACGATACTTTTACTGCACACAAAGTCTGTATCAAGAAATAATAATACCAGTCTCTTCATGGGTCATAATACCAGGATAAGATATACATAATACCAGGAAAGGACATACATAATACCAGTCTCTCCATGGTTAGGACATGCATAATACCAGAATAGGACATACGTAATACCAGGCTGAAAAATGCTGTATTGTACTTTGAGCAAAGACGCTAAATAGTCCAGTAGATATAACCCAACTGCTGTCTTCACAGACTCGAAGTCAGTCCTCCAAGCCAACTCATGAAACAACAGACCACATCAGAACCTTTGCATGAGCCAAACTAGTCCTGCCGCAGACACCAGCCCATTGCGGCATCGCTGGGAATGGAAAGGCAGGCAAGCTAGCAAAGGCTAGAAGAACTTCAGCAGACCCATCTATCCCAGAGTTTTAGCGATGTGACAACACGACTAAAGCAGTCTATGGGCAATGACTGGAGGAAAGAAAACAAAAACTACATCCACAGCACAACAACATAAATGAGTTGAGTTAAGTTAAGAACCAGTTAAGTCAAGAGCCGATATCATTACACTTGGGACATTCCCATGAGCGCTCAGTCATGTTCAACAGCCAGCAAAGAGTCCCAATACTAATGATGCAATCTGATTATATGTCCATCTTGCTTTGCCTCTGTATGATGACTGTCGACCATCCTCTGAGCATGCCATGCTGCTGCACCCTCTCTAGACCATGATAGTCTTAAATGTTCCTCTGCAATGTTCACATGCCCCCAGAGAGCCTTTATCACATCCGTCTTATCATGCATCAAATAGCCTCTTAAAGATGCGGCACCAGCCCATCCGTCTGCCTGTTCATTTCCAACCACATCAGTGTACTGGAGAAAAGATCCAGCGAATGCCCACAACCCGAGACTTCTGAATCGAGGCATGTCATTCTACACGAAGCACCTTTGACAGCATGTTTTATGAAACAGTTGCAATCACAACAACATCAATGAGCTTGGCAGAAACTTTCAGACCAGAATCTTCTCACTCAGAACAGGACATTTCAACTCAGAGCATACCTCCACCCTAAATGTCTGTCTCTGCCACTCGCAACTGTGGTGTATCAAAGTATGTCCTGCAAGACTGCCCGGGTTTGGCTACACAGTAAATTTAACCCAAGGAATGACAGTTGGAGACATAAACAATGGGACCAGTGAAGACCTCGAGCTAACCATCCTGTTTGTGAGGCATGTCGGAATAGACACAGCAAACGACAGCTGAAGAATTATTGTTCTAACTACTCACCTTCATCCAGATTTACATATTCCTGGTTCTCGTTCTGTTCTCCTGTTCTATTGTTGCGACTTCTCTCAATTATATGAGCACGGTCATTTATGTGGTGGCCGACGGCAACTTTCTCAACTCCTGTTTGTGAGTCACGGACTGCCTTTCTGGTCTCTTTCACCTGCAATACAAATCATACAATAAAAATCATGCAATCTATTGTTTGTGTCTTCGTTATTCAAATTCACTACGGGAAAACATTGTTTTGACAAATCATAGATGCCTTAAAATATACACACATCACAGATGACTAACTTCCCCACATCACAGGTTGACTTAAAATATATAATACACACACCAGATGACTAACTTCCCCAGTTCACAGATTGAATTAATATATACACATATCACAGATGACTAACTTCCCCAAATCACAGGTTGAATTAATATATACACACATCACAGGTGTCTTAAAACTTCTCCAAATCACATGTGCCTTAGAAAACTTCTGTTAAAATATCAATGGCAGGACTTCTTTCTGGCAGTATAAAAGAATAACTGCTAGCCCTTTGCAGGACAGGGCCCTGTTGCCAACACAGCCCTAATGGCTGATTGTAATTTTCTAGGTAATTTTAGATTCGGCTGTTCATGACTGCTTTCTAAATGAGAAGTCAGTTTAAATATAACATTTAAATATAACAGTGTAACTGTTATAGTGATTATACGGCTAAAGGTCGGGGTTCAAAAACAAAGCATGGCCAGGTCTGGAATTAGAAATAATAATTACTGTGCAATGTAAAAATTAGTAAGCAGTGCACGGGCGAGCACCGTCGCTTGATGATGCGATGACGATGTCGTATGTTGACTACAAGTTACATATGACACAGAAGCCATCTCGCCAGCGATTAGATAAGACGCTTGGTCCTTGTGGGAAGTTTTGGTTCCATCTAGTATCTTTGAAACCATCAATACTTAAGCACTTAACAATGTGGAAGGAAAGGGCTACGGCAAAAAGAACCACAAAGGAAATGTTATTTTTCAGATGATATCGAGAATGAACTAATTTTCCTCACTTTTGTACAGTAACTAAGAGACTTGGACATATTTGTCATGCCATTTTGATATGCCGTCTTGGAACAGCCCCATTTGTATTAAAAGACAATAAAGAATGACAAAACCTGGATTCTACGGAGGCTGGCTTTTATATATGTCTACGTTTTCAAGGTTTATTTGAATTTGGTTGCTTTCACCTTGAGAGTTGCTGCTACCGTTTGACTCCGGTTTGCTTTCTGAGTTAAGAATGCATATCAACACGCTATACGATCCGGCTGCCATGGACCCCTCTGAGGCGGTTGGCCATAATGGTCAGCGACTCTGCTAAATAAACCCAGCTGACCAGTCTGTTGAAATGAGTCAACTACACCAATGAAAGTGCACAGCAAGTTTCAGCGTGAGTGTCAAGAAACAAACAAGTTATAAACACTGACCAGCAATCTGACTTGCCTGGCTTGTCTTGCTCCAGACTGGACAATGGCCATCCTGGCAGTTTATACAGTATATACTGGCCACTCCATACCAACGTAGTTTACTTTTGTAGGTTCAAGATATGGTTCACTGGATCCGTATGCGGCAATGGCCTTATGATGGCCAGGAACTTAAACTACATCCTTACCCAACAGTACACAAGTTAGTCGTTAGATTATCCTCACTGTACACCGAACCATTTAGTCCAAAAGTGCTCAGATCCCCTCCTCAATATCTCCAAACCATTCAGTCCAAAAGTGCTCAGATCCCCTCCTCAATATCTCTCTCAGCGTGTAGCAGCCAGCAACACCAGTTCTGTTTTGGCTGACTTTTCTTCTTGTCTGTTCAAGATTGTAGATTCAATCATCACTTGATTCATTGAATCGCCCTTCCTCTCTGATGGCATTTACTATCTCAGCCCTGGAGTAGCCTGGCCCACAAATTTATCTTCTTGTTGATATCCCGTTTAAAAGTTAGTTTGAATGTCATTTACAAGATGTCAAAGTCAACATCAACATGTTTGGGCTGTTTGTGATTTATTAGACAAGTTTTACAGTTTACCTTGATGCTCGTACCATGGAAATCAACACAAGGCAGACTGCATTCACTATCACTAGGCCGCTCTTACAGTCAACAAATACAGCAATAACTTAATTCTACCAAAGAACTGTATGGAACTGTCAATAGAGGTTTACTTACTCCGCCTGGTCCCTGTCTGCTTGAAGAGGTCGCCTGATAGATTTGAGGGGTTCCATTACCCATATTGTTGTAGGACATGAAGGACTGCTGCTGGTACACATGGGCGTTGGGGTCATTGGATATTTGATCCTGAAAGAGAACATCTAACAGTGTCAAGCGAATGAAACTTCCTTATGTCTAAGATATCTGAACTAAACTAAATATCTCAGAGAGCCTATGGAAGAAAAATATTACAGAGAAGATATTAACAATCACTACCATTCCTTTAAAAGATGCTGTAACTGCTACAACATCCACATCTACTGCTACAACAGTCACTACCATTGCTACATCAGTAACATCCATTGCTACAACAGTAACATTCAATGCTACAACATCTGCATGCATTGCTACAACATCTATATCCACTGCTACAACCACTATCATTGCATGAATACTCCTTTGCCTTTGCTAAGATATTTGCTACCCAAACTTCAAGCAGCCCTTCCACAGCTATAAGACTTACCTATGCTACAACAGCCTCTACCTATACTGCAGCAGCTGCTACTGCTGCTACAAAAGCCACTACCTGTGCTGCAACATTTGCTACAAGAGCCACAGCCATTGCCACAATCATCCCTGCTACAAGAGCCACTGCCACAATCATCCCTGCTACAAGAGCCACAGCCATCGCCACAATCATCCCAGCTACAAGAGCCACAGCCATCGCCACAATCATCCCAGCTACAAGAGCCACAGCCATTGCCACAATCATCCCAGCTACAAGAGCCACAGAAGCATATAAGCTGGATGCTTACCTGCCAGCCCAGAGGACAAGGGTTCAAATTCACATGAAGCAGACTTACAACAGACCTGGGAGCTCAGGTCAACTCAGCCTAAACTAGGAAATGTCTTGGGAAGCAAAGGTGGTAGGAGTGGAGCTGACCACATCACTCAGCTTGTGCCGACGGGTTTCATACAAATATGGGTCTAGCACCATGTGCTTAAGACAGGTAACAGGAACCTTTGTCTTTTACAAGAGCTACCACAGCTGCTGCCACAATACTACCTGCTACATCACCACAGCCACTGCTGTAACGGCTACCACAATAATACCTGCTACATCACCACAGCTACTGCTGTAAGAGCTACCACAATAATACCTGCCACATCACCACATCCACTGCTGTAAGAGCTACCACAATAATACCTGCCACATCACCACATCCACTGCTGTAAGAGCTACCACAATACTACCTGCTACATCACCACAGCCACTGCTGTAACGGCTACCACAATAATACCTGCCACATCACCACAGCCACTGCTGTAAGAGCTACCACAATAATACCTGCCACATCACCACAGCTACTGCTGTAAGAGCTACCACAATAATACCTGCCACATCACCACAGCCACTGCTGTAAGAGCTACCACAATAATACCTGCCACATCACCACAGCCACTGCTGTAAGAGCTACCACAATAATACCTGCCACATCACCACAGCCACTGCTGTAAGAGCTACCACAATAATACCTGCCACATCACCACAGCCACTGCTGTAAGAGCTACCACAATAATACCTGCCACATCACCACAGCCACTGCTGTAAGAGCTACCACAATAATA
This sequence comes from Cepaea hortensis, assembly GCA_963921405.1. Lineage (NCBI taxonomy): Eukaryota > Metazoa > Mollusca > Gastropoda > Stylommatophora > Helicidae > Cepaea > Cepaea hortensis. The sequence continues at coordinate 232,493,408 of OY992876.1, forward strand.
CCTGCCACATCACCACAGCCACTGCTGTAAGAGCTACCACAATAATACCTGCCACATCACCACAGCCACTGCTGTAAGAGCTACCACAATAATACCTGCCACAATACTACCTGCTACATCACCACAGCCACTGCTGTAAGAGCTACCACAATAATACCTGCCACATCACCACAGCCACTGCTGTAAGAGCTACCACAATAATACCTGCCACATCACCACAGCCACTGCTGTAAGAGCTACCACAATAATACCTGCTACAATAATACATGCCACAATAATACCTGCTACATCACCACAGCCACTGCTGTAAGAGCTACCACAATAATACCTGCCACATCACCACAGCCACTGCTGTAACGGCTACCACAATAATACCTGCCACAATAATACCTGCCACATCACCACAGCCACTGCTGTAAGAGCTACCATAATAATACCTGCCACATCACCACAGCCACTGCTGTAACGGCTACCACAATAATACCTGCCACATCACCACAGCCACTGCTGTAACGGCTACCACAATAATACCTGCCACATCACCACAGCTACTGCTGTAACGGCTACCACAATAATACCTGCCACATCACCACAGCTACTGCTGTAACGGCTACCACAATAATACCTGCCACATCACCACAGCTACTGCTGTAAGAGCTACCACAATAATACCTGCCACATCACCACAGCCACTGCTGTAAGAGCTACCACAATAATACCTGCCACATCACCACAGCCACTGCTGTAAGAGCTACCACAATAATACCTGCCACATCACCACAGCCACTGCTGTAACGGCTACCACAATAATACCTGCCACATCACCACAGCTACTGCTGTAACGGCTACCACAATAATACCTGCCACATCACCACAGCTACTGCTGTAAGAGCTACCACAATAATACCTGCCACATCACCACAGCCACTGCTGTAAGAGCTACCACAATAATACCTGCCACATCACCACAGCCACTGCTGTAAGAGCTACCACAATAATACCTGCCACATCACCACAGCCACTGCTGTAAGAGCTACCACAATAATACCTGCCACAATAATACCTGCTACATCACCACAGCCACTGCTGTAAGAGCTACCACAATAATACCTGCCACAATAATACCTGCTACATCACCACAGCCACTGCTGTAAGAGCTACCACAATAATACCTGCCACATCACCACAGCCACTGCTGTAAGAGCTACCACAATAATACCTGCCACAATAATACCTGCTACATCACCACAGCCACTGCTGTAAGAGCTACCACAATAATACCTGCCACATCACCACAGCCACTGCTGTAAGAGCTACCACAATAATACCTGCCACATCACCACAGCCACTGCTGTAAGAGCTACCACAATAATACCTGCCACATCACCACAGCCACTGCTGTAAGAGCTACCACAATAATACCTGCTACAATAATACCTGCCACAATACTACCTGCTACATCACCACAGCCACTGCTGTAACGGCTACCACAATAATACCTGCCACATCACCACAGCCACTGCTGTAACGGCTACCACAATAATACCTGCCACATCACCACAGCTACTGCTGTAACGGCTACCACAATAATACCTGCCACAATAATACCTGCCACAATAATACCTGCCACATCACCACAGCTACTGCTGTAAGAGCTACCACAATAATACCTGCTACAATAATACCTGCCACAATACTACCTGCTACATCACCACAGCTACTGCTGTAAGAGCTACCACAATAATACCTGCCACATCACCACAGCTACTGCTGTAACGGCTACCACAATAATACCTGCCACATCACCACAGCTACTGCTGTAACGGCTACCACAATAATACCTGCCACATCACCACAGCCACTGCTGTAACGGCTACCACAATAATACCTGCCACATCACCACAGCTACTGCTGTAACGGCTACCACAATAATACCTGCCACAATAATACCTGCCACATCACCACAGCTACTGCTGTAAGAGCTACCACAATAATACCTGCCACAATACTACCTGCTACATCATCACAGCCACTGCTGTAAGAGCTACCACAATAATACCTGCCACATCACCACAGCTACTGCTGTAACGGCTACCACAATAATACCTGCCACAATAATACCTGCCACATCACCACAGCTACTGCTGTAAGAGCTACCACAATAATACCTGCCACAATAATACCTGCCACAATACTACCTGCTACATCACCACAGCCACTGCTGTAAGAGCTACCACAATAATACCTGCCACATCACCACAGCTACTGCTGTAAGAGCTACCACAATAATACCTGCCACATCACCACAGCTACTGCTGTAAGAGCTACCACAATAATACCTGCCACATCACCACAGCTACTGCTGTAAGAGCTACCACAATAATACCTGCCACATCACCACAGCTACTGCTGTAAGAGCTACCACAATAATACCTGCCACATCACCACAGCTACTGCTGTAAGAGCTACCACAATAATACCTGCCACATCACCACAGCCACTGCTGTAACGGCTACCACAATAATACCTGCCACATCACCACAGCTACTGCTGTAAGAGCTACCACAATAATACCTGCCACAATAATACCTGCCACAATACTACCTGCTACATCACCACAGCTACTGCTGTAAGAGCTACCACAATAATACCTGCCACATCACCACAGCTACTGCTGTAAGAGCTACCACAATAATACCTGCCACATCACCACAGCTACTGCTGTAAGAGCTACCACAATAATACCTGCCACATCACCACAGCCACTGCTGTAAGAGCTACCACAATAATACCTGCCACATCACCACAGCCACTGCTGTAAGAGCTACCACAATAATACCTGCCACATCACCACAGCTACTGCTGTAAGAGCTACCACAATAATACCTGCCACATCACCACAGCTACTGCTGTAAGAGCTACCACAATAATACCTGCCACAATAATACCTGCCACAATACTACCTGCTACATCACCACAGCCACTGCTGTAAGAGCTACCACAATAATACCTGCCACATCACCACAGCCACTGCTGTAAGAGCTACCACAATAATACCTGCCACATCACCACAGCTACTGCTGTAAGAGCTACCACAATAATACCTGCCACATCACCGCAGCTACTGCTGTAAGAGCTACCACAATAATACCTGCCACATCACCACAGCTACTGCTGTAAGAGCTACCACAATAATACCTGCCACATCACCACAGCCACTGCTGTAAGAGCTACCACAGCTCTGACACTACAACAGCCACTACCACTGCAACAGCATCACTACCCTGCAACAACAGCCACTACCACTGCAACAACAACTATAATCATTGCAACAACAGCTATCACTGCAACAACAATTATCACTGCAATAAAAACTACTGCTACAACAGCCACTACCCACTATTGCTACAACAGCAATGCTACAACAGTCACTACCATTGCTACAACAGCCACTATATCTCTTTTTCTCTGTCTCTCTCCCACATACACACTAGTTGCTTGCTTGCTTGTGTTCGTTGGCTTGAGCTCCAACGCGAAGTCCTGTATGTCGGATCAAGGCATCCTGTTGTCCAACATCAGTGTGATGTCATACAGGACCTGAGGTTTGCATGAGTATCCGTTGTCCCATGTCTGGCTTATTGGTGTGCAGACTGGTGGTTCCTCGCCGTACAGGCAGACACTCTTCCGACTTCGGAGGAATCGGCGATCCTACTGACTTTAGCCAGGACCTTGAAGGGACCTGTTGCCCAGTACGCTCGACGAGGACGCGTCAATAGGTCTTGGCCAGTATATAACCCGGCCCTGGTGCCTTGGAAACACCTCTGTGTCCCATACACATTAGTGAAAACAAAATCAAACATTTGGTAATGTACCATGGAAAATATCATAAATCTGTTACTACTGACTTTCTTATCCATGTGTTTGCTCTAAAATCATACCTTTGATCTAATTTGTTCAATTAGACAGTTCCATGTCTTTGATATGACCATTATTCTGTCTTCCTGTTATTCAAGCTGAGACACATTTATTCATTTTCTACTCTATATCCATCATTTTATGTAATTCCTTCTGATTTGCTGCAATCAATCAATCAGGTGCCATCTCCACAATGAAGGTTGGCTGCAATAGATCTCCAACACTGTCTGTCTCTCGTCCTGACTGTAAATTCTGTCAGATTGATGTTCGTCCATCTCTTGATGTTATCTTATAACTTGTATTGTCTGCCTCTTGCTCGCTTGCCCTCAACCTTGCCCTCCAGTATGGTTTTTATAAATGTGTTATGTCTTTTAACGTGGCCGAAATATTCCACTTGCCTCTTTTTTATTTTTTTTCATCAACTCTTTTCATTCCCAGTTTTCTAGAACCTCAGTATTTGATTGTCTTTGCTTCCATGATATACAACATAATTGTCTGTATATCCACATCTCCAGGTCCTCTATTCAACCTTCTGGTTGAGTGTTCAATGTCCAGGCTTCCAACCAATACAGGAGTGTTCAATATACATGACATGACAAGTCTCATCAAGAAGTGTTTACAGCCTAATGGTTATGACCACCAACCACGATACCTGGCATATTTTCTACACATCTCATTACCACCTTTCGCCAAATTTAAAACATAAACAATCAACATGACACTTCACACAAAAACATCTCCCACAGGACTTACGAATGCATGGTGCATGTCACTCATCATGGACCTCATGTTAGAAAACATGGAGTCAAAATGAGCAAACGGATCCATGAACATACTGCGCTCGGCCACCTGCATATTCTGCGCCTGCTGCTGCTGTCGGCGTCTGTCCGCCCTGGACGGATCCGGCAGGGCCAGCATGCCACCACCAAATCTCCCAAACGGATCCATGAACATCTGGTCCATCTGCCTCATGTGCTCTCGCTGGCCGCTGCAGATATACACAAGAATACAATCACAGGCCAAGTCTCATAAGCTGCTTAATCACTTGCACAAAGACAAGGGGTAACATGAATTGAGTTGATTTGAGCTAAGAACCTACATCAGTGCACTCAGGACGTTCCCATATGTGCTCCGCCTCCTCGTTCAACATCCAGCAAAGAGTCATACTACTAATCGTTCATACGCTATCATTTTCCGCCCATTGTATGTTATCAAAGGTATCGAGCACAAAGCATGCACTCCGTTGCTTCGGCGATAATTATTTTTATTGTCCAGTTGTTTTGATTTGAAGGCAGGAACTGACCAGTCATCCTAGTAGAGTCTGCCTGCTAGGGAAGGGGCAGGGGATGTCAATCAGGAGTCCATATGCCTGTGCCGCCCCGCCCAGCCCGCAAATCAGACATCCCATGTTCTCGACCAACTCACCCGTGGCCATTCAGTCGGTCCACCTTAAACTTGGGAGTTTATAATTAGAGTCTTCCATCTCCTAGATGGGTTGCTGTAATAGCTAACGGGTCCCATCTATCCGGGAAAAAGAGGTTCTAGCACCTCAACCCTTCTGGTGAACACATTAGATAAACAATATGAAATAAAGAATCAATATCATTGCACTCATTACATTCCCACGTGCTGTCTTCTCCTTCATTGCCACCAGTTACCATACTATAGTGCGTTCACAAATGTTTTCACCTGTATAAAAATCCATAACTCAGTAACCAACTGAGGGAAAATGATGGAGACTTACCATTGTGTAAAGCCAAAAAAATTTGTTTCGTTATTCAGACACCAATGGCAAACTACTGAACGTAAACTTGCCCAGGAATCACAAACAACCAAACAATACTGGAGTTGGCTGCCACACCCTGTAAAGGATATGCGACTAACTTTATCCTATATGATAGGTAGTCCTATCACGATTATAAATTTGAGAATTTACTAATGAGACCACCATAGTAGATAGGCCTTGAAATTCAAAATCTAATGGTACCTCAATGATGCCTGTATGTCACTTTTAAGTGAAGATATTCACAATTTTGTGAAGGTGAGACGAGTTGCGATTTCTCATGCTATTCACCCGTAATTAGAGCTCTCCAGTGTTTCCGATTACCTCCTCCAGCGGGTGTGCGTGTCTGTTCGTGCGAGATGGTCTCAAACGGTCGTATGAAAACTGACTTCAAAAATATGTTCCGTCATGTTAAATGATTACAAAATAGTATAAGTATACACATAAATTATTAATAATCTTTAAACTTGTGTTCTCTTTAACTTTAGTAGGTCAAATCGCACGTTTCGTGTGTTGAAAAGTGTAGCGCAATCGATATGCACGGCCGTCATGACCCGTGTGTTTCCAATTCACAAAGTCACATCTTCGCAGAAAATCTGTTTTTCAAGCACAATTCGAGCAAGTTCAGCGATGAAACTTTGCTGATTCAGGGGCAATATTTTATATGGCAATTAAAATTTACATTAAACAAAGACATCTATTGGATCCATCGATTCCGATACGCGATCATTCCGCTGCCTCTGCGGGATGTGCTCCCCGGCAGTCGGCAGCTCCCACATATCCATAGAGCACACTTTTTTCACAGTTTCACTTTTTTCACAGTTTCCAGTTTCTTAGTTCTATATATTTTAGTTCGTAATGTTTAATAGTTCCTATAGTTAGTTAGTTAGTCGACAGAACATCCTCATTGCACATCGAACCATTCAGTCCATAAGTGCTCGGGTCCTCTCCTCAGCAAATCCCGCAGCGTGGAGTGGCTAACAACACCAGTTCTGTGTTGGTTTATTAATCTTCTTTGGCTTCCTGCGTAGTGTTCTTGTTTGGCCACCCCTCTTTTAATTTGCTGTTCTCGCAGTCTGGTCATGGTTGTAGATTCAGTCATCACTTGGTTCACGCAGAAGTCTTACTTCTCGTAGAGCATTCAGAATGTCAGCCTGGTCCATGGCGCGTCCGCCCTCCACCGTAGTCTCACCTGCGAGCTTGTCAGTCCGCTCATTTCCTTGTACTTCTTCATGCCCTGGCACGAAGATGAAACTAATCTTTGCCAGCCGAGACCGCTCCAGAGACAGCAACCATTCTCTTCAGATCAACCCCACCTCTATCTTCTTGATCATGCTCATTGAGTCGCTAAGGAAACATGCCCTAGTGAATGTCTGTGTCTCGAGCCATGTTATTGCTTTACTTACTGCCTTGACTTCCATAGTCAGGCTACTTGTGGTTTCAGTGAAAGCACCAGAGTCCTCCTCCACAATTCTCCCTCCGGCCCGAGCCGTAAAGGCCCATGAGCTTCTCACATGTCGGACGACCGACCCATCTGTGTAGATGACAGCATCACCGTCTAGCGAATTCTCGAAAATCAACGCTTGTACTTCAGCCTCCACAGCAGCCAGATTTTCTTGTCTGCATTTTCTGTCTAGTTGGATGCAAACTGAAAAGGATGTGCAGAAATCTGTTGGCACTTATACCCACTCCTCGCCAGGTTCTAAGTCCCCAAGTGAACACACCTGTTTAAGAATGTCTTCGGCTTCACCCATCCACGACCGTCCTCTTTTTAAATGGTTGGAAAATCAAGAAGGTAGTGCATCGCCAAGCATGCTGTATCTCTTGTACATCCAAGAATAATGCGCATAGCTTCATTCTGTATCCTTTCCATCCTTTCTATCTGCTTATGGCTGAGAGTCAGGATTGCCATTGCATACTCAAAAATAGACATGACCAGCTCCTCATACAGAAGACATAGATGGCGCTGCTCACAATTTGCTGCCGCCATCACCCGCATCGCAGCCAAACCCTGCTTGGCCTTTGTTATCACCTGGTCTATGTGCTCATTATAACCAAGGCTTCGATCAAACCGTATCCCCAGGTAATTCATTGCCTGCGTTCTTTCCACCGTCTCTGAACACAGCTTTACAGTTGGTGTTGGAGTGTTGACAATATGATTATTCAACAAGAACCAAGTCACTGTTGCCTTTGTTGGGTTGACCATTGCCCCAGCTTCATCACACCAAGTACTTATGCAATTGAGTTCGGTTTGTAGTTCCACAGCAACCTGCTCTCTATCCTTACCCTAACGATACACTAAAACCTCATCGGCATATGACAATGTCCTACCAGGTCCAGTGATTTGCTCACTGGTGATTCTCACTGTGTAGGCGTTGAACAGTACCGGAGATAATGGTGATCACTGTGGTAGGCCAGGATATATTGTTGTTGGTTCCGAAGTCAAACTACCACATCTAAAAACTACTTTCCATTGGAAGAGGGCTGCAGCGATCCAACTAAGGAGGGAGGAATGGACGTATTTTGAGTTCAAGAAGCTGAAGCATTAAAAAGTCCAATGGTACTCTGTTGTACGTGTCCTCAAGATCAATCGCTGCAACAAAAGTTTCAATGCCTGAGTGGAAACCTTCATAGACATCATGGGCAAAAACTGCTGCATTTGTCCAGGTTTCTCTTTTTGGACGTTACCCACCCAGGGTAGGTGGGAAAAAACCTTGCCTCTCTAGCTGGCTTTATATTTTCCTGGCAATTAACTTCTCCAGCAGCTTCCCTATTGTATTCTGCATGGTTATAACTCAATATCCCTGAATTTTTGTGTAGTCTTTGCCAGGCTTCGGCAAGGGAATCAGATTGTGTTACCACTCCTCCTTGATGCCAGCACTCCCTATACTGTTGTTATACATGTCTGCTAGTTCCTCTAGCTCGTAATCGGTACACCTATTGATGTCGTCGTATCTTATGCCATCAGGCCCTGGAGCGCTGTTTTTTGATCGTCGAAGCACAGCCTTGATTTCTTTCACTGTTACTGTGTCTTCATCCGAAGTGTTCTGGGCCTTGCATCTGTCTGAGGTGACCTCCTTGGCAAGATTTCAGCCCCTCATGTCTGTCTGGTTGCTCTGCTCTAGATAGCGTTCAAAGAGGACTTTGCCCTTGTCCTCGTCAGTCCTCTGCCAGATGAGGTCAGCACCTTGGAAGTCAGAAATGCTCTTATTCTAGACTACCCCACTCACGCTTTTATGTATTCGCCAGAACAATTTCAGTGACTTGTCTGTGCTTACTCTTTGACACACCTCTGCCCATTTTTCACTTTTAACCACCTTGACCAGTTTTTTAAAATAGCTTACTTATTATAATATTATATTATAATATTATAATAGCTTACTTGTGTGCATCTCTCTTTCTAAGTGCGTGCAGGGACTAGGATGGCCAGCTCTGTTCTTCTTGGCATTTTGCCATCTCCTTACAGCACTACGCTTATCCACCCAAGCCTTCACCTCGAAATTCCACCAAGGTGGCTGCTCCCAGCTTTTTTTCCTGCCCTGAAGCTTTCTGCGCTTGTCATGTCTTATTTTACTCACCACATCTTGCCCTGTACTGTCATACTGGAAAGTCTTGACCGTTAGCTTGTGGTGCCTGGTTCTGCCTTTCTCCACCAATATGTTGCAAGGGTGGTGGTCGCTGCCGTGTCCTAGGACACCCCACCTACAAAAGTAGTGAGTGAAAGAGAAACCAGCGCCAGATCATAGCACTGTCCTCATCGCCTGGATGGCTTGCTGTCCTGGTGACACAGCCACTATTGATACAAACCAGGCCAATGGTTTCAAGTGCAGTCTCAAGTTCCTCCCCCTGTGTGTTGGAGGAAATGTTTCCCCATGATCTGCCTTTAGCGTTGAAATCGCCACAGAAAATAAAATTTCTCTCGTGACCTAATATGTCACTTAAGCACTTTCACTTCTGGGAATCCATACTTGCGTTGCGGGCATAAACATTAACCAACACAAATAGATTGGATTGAACTCTTAACGCCTGTATTTGTATATCTTCACTGGACATGCCTAGCTCTGATGCCACCATGCTGTCGCGAATGAGAATCGCCATTTCCAGATGTCATCTGTTGTAGAAACATTTGAAGCCGGCAATTGGGAGTAGCTGATCGCGTCTATCACCTAATAATTTTGTGACAATTTTTTTTTTTTAAATATGCCCAGCCGGGAACAGAAGCCAGGTCTCCCATGTGACAAGTGGACTGCTTACGACTACGCTAGCGAGGACACAATGTTTGTTCTACAAAGATATTTATATAGTCAAGCCGCCGTTTTGGGTTCATGATAGTAACATTTTTGCCTGTTTTTCAACCGTAATTAAAGCAAGTTTAGCGTGAAATTTTCCAAATTTCCGAAAAATTTGATGCAGAATTTGAAGATCCATCTACAATTGATGGTTTTATATTGAAAGCGCCAGAAAAAAATTATTTACGGTTCAGTGTGCCGTTTTCATTTTTCTCCGAGTGCGAGGTTGGTCTCAACCAAACGGGTCATAGGCGGATTATGAAAACTGACTTCAAAAATATGTTCCATCATTTTAATTGATTAAAAAATAGTACATTGTGGGTTACGTTAGTAAAAATATCACATATAAGTTGTTAGTCAAATAAACAGCAAAATGAAGGGAAAAGCATGCAGAATATTTTACTCACGTGAATGTTGCCACTAATTCACACATGACCACAAATATTTACAAAATACAACATATTGTTTGTGACTGTCAGTCATCTATACGGCAATTTACAAACACATTTTCAGAATCATAATCACTTTCTTTGAAGTCCGATTCACGACTGCTAACGCAAAGTAACACTGATCACTGATATCTAGCTCCGATTAACCCTTTTACTCCGACCCAGCCGAAAAATCAGCCATGACGTCACCACACGGTCATACCGACAAAGACGATTCGGCGGACTCTTTCGACCCTGTTGTAAGAACTGCTTTGATTGGTTTGCTTTTAATAGTACAGACCAATCAAATGCTTCCTTGCAACCCTCAGCCATTTTAACTTGCAAATCGCCATTTGGTAAGCGTGTTTCAAATAAGTGGATATTATTTTGTGCTTTCTTTACAAAGTAACCCAATTTTTCGTGGATTTTTGATTTTTAAAATGGGCAGTTTTGAACCCGAAGACGTACTAGCATTGACTAGCTCTGATAGTAGCGATTTTGACAGTTCAGGACTGTCAGATAATGACTGTAGTGATACAGAAAGTTCCCATGAGGATTTTGACCTCGTGTCCCCATGGTTTTAAGTGTATTGAAGAGGGCCGTGTTCATCTATATCCATTCATGGCGATGTGCGGACCAAAACACATGCCACCAGATGATAGCCCACCTATTACAAATGTCAAAAGGGACTTCATGGTTGTTGTTTTTTTAACCATAAGTGTTTAAAATTATTCTAAATGTGGTGTAGGCACCTCATTATTCAATGAGGACATTTTAGGTGAGTAAAATTTTTTTTTTTATTTTTAGTACCAATTCATACATAGTGGTATGAAATATTTTATTTTTCATAAAATACAAATGAGGTCACCAAATTTGCATAAACGTGAACAAAACAACTTCAATCATACACAGAAATAAAATTTACTATATCCTCTTTAAGAATATATATATACTTTTATAAACATATATAGGGTTCTAATATTTTTTTTTTTTGAATTTTCAAAATTCAGTCATTTCTGTACTCCAAAAAAATGACTCCGTCTTCTTCAGAGGAAAAGCTAAATTTGGCCCAATGTTGTTCTGTCCTAAAAGGGTTAATAGTAAACTTTGTGCCTTTCAATGTCACTTAAATTGAACCCAGTGAAATCTCCGCTATCATTTGAAGAATCGTCAAAATCCATTTTTTTTTTCTTCTTTCGTTCGCTTGAAATATGTCTATATCTGCAATGTCGTCTCTTGCATGAATTGAACTGTTTTTTTTCAGTTCACACAGTGGTCCATAGAGTTTATCTTCCACTGTCGTCTCTCTAGGCCAGAAGGTTAGCCTAGATATGTTATATTTTGGGCAGTCTTGGAGTATGTGCTCTGCTGTCTGCGACGCCAATCCACATGTGCACATGGCTGTTTCACCAATCTTGAATTTTGTATACATGTGGTTGCGTAATCTATTGTGTCCTGTTCTGAGGCGCAGAATAATGACTTGTTCTGGTCTGTCCATAATGTGGTAGTCATCTTGAGCAGGTTTTGGTGGCTTTCTGACTGATTTGATCATTCTTTTCTTTTGGTGGTATGTAACGGGCACATCAGGCTGTTCCTCTTTCGCTCCTTCCTTAGCCAATTGATCAGCTCTGTCGTTTCCGGGTACTCCACAATGGGATGGTATCCACTGTATGGTGACTTTATGCTGACTGCTAAGTTCAGAAAGTAGTGTCCTTAGTACTGGCAATTTCCCAGAGAGGAGCGCCTCGAGTACTGATTTTGCATCTGTTAGTAGCACCACAGGTTGTGTACCATTGCTGTTATTTAGTAATTTCTCTGTTGCTATCTTGATTGCCTCAATTTCGGCATCATAGTTATGGCAGTACTTTCCTGTCGGTACTCTGGCTGTGTCCCTAGTATTATTTGGGTATTCTATGTACACTCCCGCTCCTCCATTTCGAACAGCATTTTGTGCTGACCCATCTGTGTAGACTCGGATCCAGAGGTCCTGTGGGTATTCTTCATCAAGGAAGCTGAGAGTGGCTGTTCTGCGCTGCACACTGTTCTGTTCTTCCTTGTCAAATATTCCTCTCACTTTTGTCTGGATTTGTAACGATAGTCTATGCTCATCTTTCCATGGAGTTCGCTCTGGAATAGTTGTTAGGGGGACACCAACTGTGGGCAGATCAGTGGTTTCTCTGCAGAGTCGTTTAGCCTGGTGGATAAAACTACTTCTTTTCAACCGCCCCATAGCTAGGTTTTCAAATCTGTTCTTCATAGGGTGGCCTGGCAAGCTGAGGAACTTTTCTGCTTGTATTAGCGTTTTCGTATCTCTGCGCTCACTCAGTGCCTGTGTCCTCCCCATCTTCTCCATTTCCACTATAGGGGTTGATCTCATCCCTCCTGTGGTGACTCTAAGTGCTTGATTTTGCACCTTGTCCAGCTCTTGTAGTGTGGTATTTGATGCTGAACACCACGCAGTTGACCCATATTCCAGGTGTGGTCGTATGCTCTGTTGGTAAACTTTGCTAAGTATTTTCGTACTGGCTCCCCATGTGGTTCCACTTAGCTTTCTCAGGATGGCTATTTTCCTTCTGGCTTTTGCTACTGCTTTGTTGATGTGCTTTCTCCATGTCAGCTTGCCATCAAATGTTACTCCAAGGTATGTTGGTTCTTTATCTTCTCTTAGGGGTGTTCCATTCATCTGGATGATCCCTGCCTTTTGTTTTGGAGAGAGGGTAAATAGGGTGGTGCTGCACTTGTCAGTGTTTATGCTGACACACCATCTATTTGCCCATGCAGCAAATGTATCTACAGCTCTTTGTAGCAATCTGGTGGCCACTGATGCATATTCATTTGTGCTCCATAGAACCAGGTCATCGGCGTACATTGCCGCTTTAATTCCATGCGGTAGGTGAGCAACAAGATCATTGATGAAGATTAGAAAAAGTGTGGGGGACAAGACTCCGCCCTGGGGGACACCGTGACGCAGTAGTACTTTCTTGCTCTTGAGTCCGTCTATCTGTACTCGGGCTCTTCTGTTGTGCAAGTATGCTTTCACCCATTTGTACATTCTTCCATTGACTTTGCAGTTTCTCAGTTTCTTCATCAGACCTTCTTTCCAGACTTTGTCAAAGACTTTCTTCAGATCTATCCATGCTGCAAGCACCAGTTTCTTCTCTTGGAATGCATCCTCAATTTCTTGAGAGAGGTAGGTTGTCTGATCTTCTGTAGAGTAGCACTGCCTAAAGCCAGCCTGCTGTGGCACAAGGATGTTTTTACTTTCAATGTACCACTGCAGTCTGTGATTGATGATGCGCTCCAGTGTTTTGCAGAGACAGCTGGTGAGGCTAATTGGTCTGTAGCTAGAGGCAATGGAACCATCTTTTCCTGATTTTAGGAGGGGTATCATGATTGCTTCTCTCCAGGCTTGTGGAACACTGCCTAAGGTCCAGCTGTTATTGAAGATCTGCAACAGCTTTGTTTTGGCCTCTGTTCCTAGGTTCCTGATCATTTCATTGGAGATACCATCAGCTCCTGGTGACTTTCTCATTTTCAGTTTTGATATGGCTAGCTCCAGTTCGCTGATTGTGATGGGTGCCTCCAGAACCTCATGTACTATTTCCTTCTGTCCTGTATGTTGTCGTTTCTCTCGAATCTCTTGTTGTTTCTCTGGACTAATTTTGATATTGCTATCTTGTGCGAACGAGTCCGCAAAATGGTCAGCTGCTTGCTTTCTTGTTAAGATTTTTCCATCTTTATGTAGTGCAATTTTTGAGTTTCTCCCTGTGCCCTCGTCATTAAGCTGTTTTATTAGCTTCCACAATTTCCTTGTGTATCTTTCAAAGTTCAGAGACTCCGTTTTCTCCTGCCAGCTTTTCCGTCTAGCCTGCAGCTTGGCCCTTTGAAATTTGGCTTTTGCATGCTGGAATTTATTGTGGTGCTCTTGGCTGGGTGTGGCCTCTGCTTGCTTTCTACACACTTCAACATCATTATGCAACTGTTCCAGTTCACTACTCCAGTAGGGTTTATATTGTTTACGGGCTCCTCTTGGTACTGTTTCTCGCGCTGCCTGTAGTATGCATTTCCCAAACTCTTCAACTGCTTTATGTCTTTCTCAGTGTTCAGGTTTCTAACCAGTATGCTGGTGCGATGCTTGTACATTGCCCAGTCTGCTTTCTTGTAGTTCCACCTCGAGAGGGTGCTGCTTTCACTTACAAGCTCATTTTCTACGGTTAGAAAGACTGGCCGATGGTCACTGCCACCAAGTTGTTTCCCAACAGTTCGTGTAATGTTCCACTCCAGGTCTGGTGAATGAAAAGCCAGGTCAGGTGTAGTTGTAGAGTGCCATGATCTCGAGTAGAAAGTATGTGGGTCGGACGGCTTGTTAATCAACATGAATCTATTCTCATCTTGCCAGTCTTCCAGTCTCTCTCCTCTCTGGTCCATGTGATCATAGCCCCAGCTCTGCGAGTGGCTGTTGAAATCGCCACACACAATCATTTTTTCTTTTAGTGGTAGAGTGTCCAGTGCCTGTGGGCGGTCACTTTGACAGTAGTAATTGATCAGATGTAGATCTGTATTACCTGTCTTAAGTTTAAGTGTCTGATACTCAGCCCCTTCCATGTAGACTTTGATTTGGGAAGCCATGATGTTATTTCTTACAAGGGTCAGTATCCCACCTTTTCGCCTGTTCTTTCGGTCAGATCGGTAACACTGGTAGCCTCTGATTTTGAAGGCTATATTTTCATTGAGGTGAGTTTCTTGCAAGCAACATATGCTTAATTTTTCTTGGTCCAAGATTTTTCTAATTCTATTTTTTTGTTGCTGACTCCCTCCGCATTCCAGTGCATTATTTTAAGTCTTCGTTTAGTATGGCCAGTCGTCCTATTCTCATGTCCCCTGGCTCCACAGGACATCTGAGAAGGACCTCCAGTAGTTGGGGTTGGACCCTTTCGAGACATAGGGCCCGGCACTGCACCTGCCTGGGGGTCCAAAGCAGGGCGAGCACCATAACGATTAGCAGTAGTCGACATATTCCATTTTGCGTGATTGCGTGGCATCCTGATTTCTGTGGTGCGCCTCTTGGCTGGTTGCCTCCGTCTTCAGCACCTTTCTTTGCTAGAGCAGACTGTGGTCTCACTCGAGTGTAGATGTGTACGCGCGCACACACCTGTCTGCGCATGCATGTACGTGCATACACATCTAGAGCATACTGGTTATTTTCCGGCGCCAGAGACTCGCCGTCGCCCCTTCTCCTGTTAGTTTAAACAGGTCCGCCACGTGAAGGCCAGGAGTTGGACTTTTGCTGCATAGGTTATGTATTCACGAGCCATTGAGGTATTTGAGCAATGTTGGGCGCTCACCCCAACACCGCGCCTCGGCTACATACAGCAACATTTGGAACCCAAAATCCATTTTGAAATACAAAGCGTAAAACCCACAAAAAATATTTTTAAAATCCGTTCAAATTCAAAGTACACTCTTGCGAATGGCGGCCACATTGTCAAGCTATCTGTGAAACTGAAAGAAGACAATCGGAAGTCTCAGAAAGCCACGAGATCGCATTTTTACAATGCATAATAGTCACGGGCACTTTCGGACAGATTGCCCGTTCTGGGGTAGAAATGTTCCCGGACGTTTTGCCCGGTCAAGGGTTAAAGAAAATTGCACTCGTGAACTGAATAACGGAATACAGACTTGAATCAACAATCTTCAGAAAGTGTGATAACTTTGCCATGGAGATCCCCCATATATTAGTATAATAAATGTCATTACACACGACAGGTATTCAGTCTAAAAACTGGTGTGCATATATATGTATCTAAACAGATAACCCATCTACTTCATATCTAAACATTTTTGATAAGATTATTAGCGGGTATCATTTTGCATTCCCCATCCACATGGGTATTTTGATACCTCTGCCTGTTTAGTAATTTCCATCTGTCTGGATTATAATTAGCGGGTATCATTTTGCATTCCCCATCCACATGGGTAATTTGATGCCTCTGCCTCTGTTTAGTAATTTCCATCTGTCTGGATTATCTGCTGCTCTGCTCAGGTGTAAAATTGTTCATTTATCCCAATGGCTATTCAACCTCCTGAACTACCATAGCAGTTTCATTACAATCACTGGAAAAACCCAATTTCCTGTTTTCTTTAGTTGAAGTTTTATCCCCAGGTAAATTGATAAATTCCGTTGTCAGGTAGTTTGACATGGGAATGTTTCAAAATCAAATTGTATATTACAAGTAATGTCTGTCAGTCTACAGCACTAACTACTATTACTATTATTACCACAAATTCTGTTAAAATGAAGACAAAAGAAGTTCGTTGATTATCATATGTGGTTCTTCAAATGGGTGGGCCTTGGAATTTCCTACTACTACTATAAATAATCATGGTGGTGGTGCTAGTAGTAAAGTAGTAGTAGTAAGTACTTGCATGAATTAGTGGTGAATGTAATAATATCTGCTGTTTATGTGCATTATTTAAAATATTACGAAATTCACTTTTTTTATGCTCTGCGTTGAACACTTTATCTTATTTAACGTAATCAATTATTTTCAATCAATCAGCCATGTTTTTGATTTAGGTGGTCCATTTTCACATGTGTAAGAAAACGCCTATCTTTATAATTATTAGTATAAAATACAGGATGCCGGTATAGGATTATATCAATCTTACCGAGAACAACTACAACCTTGTAGCACAGGTTAACTGTAATCTTGCCAACCCGACAAAGTTAAACATGTGAAACGACGAAAAACAATAAACAAATCGTCGTATCTTATCCACTTCAGACCTGACCTCATCGGCTGCTCCTGTGTTTTGTTACCTCGCGTCTCTACTTTACTACAACAAATACGACAAAATAAAATCCCTTATAAACAAAACTTACATAAAGAATGGATCGTTATCGAAAAGTGAAGTTCCCAGCATGGTTAATTGTTAAGCAAGCGATGGTGTTTTTTTTTTTTTTGTAAAGGCGTCGAAGACAGGAAAAATATGGTCCTCCTTCTTTCCTTGTTCGCACAAGTCTAATAGTTGCAGGAATGTGTGTACTTCGTCATCTCACATCCACCAATCACATTCGCTAGTCTACACGTGATAACACGAATATTGCCGACAATTTCCTTTTTTGGAACGGCAGTTTCCGTAAAGGTTTCCAGAAAATGTTAGAATGTCATTTTCGGAAAACATATGTTCAGAAACTGCTCTTACTCTTCGTAAAACCTCCAAATGTCAGCCTGAATGTATTTAAAGTCATGAACAGTCAACTTGAGCTTGTTGACACCCCCATAAAGTTTGTCCTCAAATGGAGCGTGTGTCGTCCAAAATAATTATTAATTTTCTCTGTTCTGCATATGTTGAACACTTGCAGCAAATAAGAAGCTGACATTTTACCAGTTCCACAGTTACATTCATCAGTATCTGCTATCTTTAGTTTATTAAACGTGGTATATTACCACTTATTAGATCTTGTATTTGTAGCGTAGGTTATAATTCATGTTTGTGCGACAATTTTCTTACGAAGAAATAATCACAGGAGTGAACGACGATTCATGAGGAAAGGTGTAAATTATGTAAACAATGTTCGTGGCGACATGGAAATGAATCAGAAACACTGTCACAAGAAATGATAGATATAACTGTAACAGAAAGTCAAAACAAAGGCATTTGTTTCAACAGCAGAAAAACAAAAAATATTTTAATTAGTCAGAAAGGAAAATGACTACCAAAAAACATCAAAGTTATTGGAACGAGTGAAGGTCCGCATGACCGAATGGGTAAGAACGCGTGTTCATAAACATTCCTTGTGTTGATGCCGAGGTAAGCGGTTCAACCCCTACACCGGACAGCTGGACTAAAATGTTGACCTGTCGTCCTTGACTTGGGGACAAATTACACCTGACGGCGAGGGACACTGTTAATAGGGTAAAGCTAACCCACACGCAAAATTTAGTTCATCACTAATAATATAAACAGTGTGCATGGACTATGCTTAAGTTCAAAGCGAGCGAGCGAGCGCCCCCCCCCCCCCCCCCCAAAAAAAAAAAAAAAATATGGAACGGGTTTGAATTCAAGTGTTTAAGTTATTCGATACTTTAAATAACAGCAGATTGAATCAAAGTTAAATCTAGAAACTAGAATAGGCTAAGCTAAAGCAGTATTTCATTCAGGATGAAGAATATTCTCGGCAATGGCTTTGTCAATTGATGTTTTTAATAGTTATATTGAACCAATCATGGTGTACATTGATCCATTCATGACGTACAGTAGCAAATCATGGGCAAATGAAAGCAAGCGAAAAATTATGTGGAAGCTGTGGAAATATAGTTTTATAGAAGAATGATGAGGACATTGTGGACATATAGTATAATGATTTCTTGAAAGAAATTAACTCACAAAAAGAATTTGTTGAACGCATCAGAAGAATACAATCCACATTCGTTGAGAATGTTGTGAGAAAAGGAAATATGGAGTACCCAGTGACAAAGGGAAAGTTGGGGGGGGGGGGGAGAGAGAGAGAGAGAGAGAGAGAGAGAGAGGAGGAGGGGACCAAGAGAAAATATGCTGAAAAGTTAAGATCATGACGTAAAATAACATCAGTATCATAAATGATCGGCAGTGAACGGGCATGATCACCCGCGCCATACGGCATGGATTATAAGAAGCAGAATAGCTAAAGACATTTATATAGATTGGAATTGTCATTCTCATGTTTTCTTCTAAATAAATCTATAGCAAGTTTCTGAAGTGAGTAAAGTCGCTCAGTGATTAAATTGGAACAGTCATTCCAGGTTGCCAATATGTATCTGTAAGTGAGAAGTACATAATGTCTTTCGTGTGTTTTCATCAAGGAATATTACATTTTAGCAAGATGGTAAACTTTGTTTGCTGTTTGTTTGGGTCCTTGAAAATGGTAAATAACGATAAGATTTCTATCAGTGAAAATATCTTGTGCATTATTTCAGTTATACTTTCTCGTGCTATCGATGCTGAGTTGAAGGGTGATCTGTGAATTTAAAGAATGGGGTCGAGGGGAAGAAGAAGAAGAAGAAGAAGAAGAAGAAGAAGAAGAAGAAGAAGAAGAAGAAGAAGAAGAAGAAGAAGAAGAAGAAGAAGAAGAAGAAGAAGAAGAAGAAGTAAGAAGAAGAAGAAGAAGAAGAAGAAAACTGTTATGAAAGGAGCAACGAATTGGCGTGTGGTGAGATGGTTTGAGTGCACTAGAGACTAGACGATGCAATCGTGGTTCGCGTTCAACGTATGAAAAGTCCCTTAGTATAACATAAATTGAGGCATTTAAGGAATTCTAGATTTGCCAGCAATAATCACATACCCCAGTTTCCTAAATGCCTAGAATAAACGGCACTCGATGTCTCAGAGAGTTTGTCACCCGTTTCATTTTTTCTTACGTGTAATTGTGTTCTCTGAATAGTTAGGATATGCGTAGGAATTTAGAATAGGGGTCCTTGTTTCTTGCGTAGTCTTATGTAAACCAGTTTTGAATAGGGTAGTGTTTTCTTTTTAAGGTAGACCGGCGCAGAGTGTAACCGGGTGTGGAGGCTGAGATTAAGTTTGCTTTGTCTAGAAATGCGTTGTTGAAACTTACCTCGTGAGGACTCGAATTGTAGGGTTTTGTAATATGTGTTTCGTCATACGTACGTATTGTTTCGTCAAACATACAGAAAAGGATATGCATGCATACTGGTTAATGCACATGGTATATAACAAAGAAACAAAATGTAGTTATTTTTACAAATGTAACAGAGGGAGTTGTCGTGTTAATGGTAATACTGTTGGAGACATTAAGGATGCGTAAATATTACGCGATACACATCACATATTTAGATAGCAATGTAAATAACAACTGGGAAACAAGATAATGACATCGCAATAAAAATACAAAACGAAAGCTCATTGTGTCGGCGTCATCAAATATGGGAAAATCGTCACAGTGGCACAAAATGAAATATTGCTTGGCTAGCGAAACCATCACGTGGAAAGTCCGAATTGAAAGCTCGCTGTGTGGATGTAAACTGCAGACTGCATTCTTCTGTGTTTTTGGTTTTTTGTTTTTGGTTTTTTTTAGGAACAGCCCATGGTGAACGGAAAGCCCATTATACAGAATTTAGACTAAGCAGCCATGTGCAGGACTTGACGATTCCTTAGGTGAGCCCAGTACCATAGCGCTATGTGTCGGCTCTGCAATTATGGAAGCCTCCTTGGAATTCCCATGGTTTGATCCTGCCTTCCCTTGAGGGCTGTCCGGTATGTCTGTTCTAAATGGGCCAGCTGGGATGGAGATAACACTACAACAGTGAGAGTCGAACGTACTACGAAACACCCGAGAAGGTTAACCTGGTCAACAAATGCCTGAAGAAGTCGGATATGTCGGCTGAAAAGAGCAAATATCGCAGCTCTGCTGTAAACAACGCAATTACGCCCAAAACAAACATTCCGGATGAACGAAGAAGAAGAATACAAAAGGCAAGAGGGGCTTTTAAAGCACTGGGAAATCTGTGGAAGTCAAAGGAAATTAAACTTAGCACTAAACTTAGAATATTTAATGCTAACGTTAAATCGTTGATCCGAAACACCAAAGACGAGATTTGTAGAGAGGCATGAACGCCTACGCCAGCCGGCAGAGCATATGATGATGATGATTAATGTTAAATCAGTACTACTGTACTTATGAAAAACACGGAGAACGACTAAAATTATTACACATAAACAACAGTTCATTCAATGTTGTCTACGCAAAATATACGGAATAAAATGGTATGACAGAATCGCCAATATGGAGCTCGTGGAGAGAACTAGAAAAACACTACGAACCACGATGTGAGGGGGGGGGGGGACTGCAGCTGGATAGGATACACACTTGGAAAAGCCGAGAATAGTCTTAACTGATTAATTACCACGGGTTGATAAATCGCCTTATTGGAACTTTTAAGTCTTAACTTCGACACAACCCATACTTCCCATCTTTCGCTATCCATTTTTATTTGACTCAAACCTACTTTTTGATTGGCGCTGAATCTATTAATAGAAAGGCTTTTGTCTGGAACGCACAGGCCAAAACAAATAGAGGAAGACCTAAAACACACGGAAATATAATTAGTTGAGTTTAGTTGAGTTGGGTTAAGAACCGATATCACTGCACTCAGGACATTCCCATACTTGCTCTGTCCCCTCGTTCAACAGCCAGCGAAGAGTCATACTACTAATCGTTCCGACCGCTATCTCAGATCTGATTTACAGTTCTCCTAGTATTCCTTCTCAGTTTTGAGATTCTTCCAGAACCCCTGCCGATCCCCCACAAGCTCATTCTTTCCACATGCGGATTCTCAATCTGTTCCCCCACCTTCTCCACCTGGTCTCACAGGCGAACGACCACCGCCCCCTTGTCCATAGGTAATCTAACACCAAGAGGTGCATTCCCTGCCAGCCTATCAGCCTGTTCATTTCCCGCACTCCCGCATGGCCAGGGCAAAATATCCATACAATTCTCACAATTTGTGACCTCTGAAGCGACGATAACCATTCCACACGAAACATCCCTGTCTCCACCTTACTAAGCATACTAGTTGAATCCGTAATGAATACAATGTGTGTTGCAGTAGTCTCTTCTAACCAACGGAATTCCGCTGTAACTGCTTCCACCTTCATTCTCATGCTGGAGGTCGTAGTCCCATATGCCAGGCTCTCCTTTTTCAAGACTTGGCCATTAGCCTTTTTCCATAAAACCCCAACCATTACGTCTGTTTCTCACCGCTGACCCATCGGTGTAGATGACTATGTCACCTTGATGTGTGTTACTCTGGGTCAGTTGTTGCACTTCAAACTCAGTGCAGCTAGCTGCCCATTAAATAGAAATATAAATGAATAGT
>OY992876.1:232520701-232580206 GCA_963921405.1 Cepaea hortensis
TGTTGTCTGATAATTGCTAGTGTTGTGTATCAGACTACAGTTACTGTGTTGGATGATTACCCCTGCTGTGTATACGGGAATACGAACCGTGTCCGTAAGACCTTCGAAACGGATACCGGCGCAAGTATTGTATAAAATGACTATCCGGCCCGCGCTCGTCATTTTTTTCAGTTATCCGACCCGCCGTGAAAAAAGTTTGGTGTCCCCTGATCTACACGGATGACTCCTGGCAGAGAGACACAAGACATGCCTAGACGTTCATAGCGGAGATTAATGGACTGTGTAAGTATAGTAGAGCCTGGGATATGATATCACAAGATAGATTCTGAGAATAGGGGAAGAGGGAGCCATTGTGACGTTGCGTTGGCTGAAGGTCAAACAGCACACACATGTATGCACCGCTGGATAGGGTACTGTTGTACGATACGGCAGATGTGGTCAGGACCTTTTGGGATCATGTGTAGCATCGAAGAACATATATACCATCACTGCTTGGAGAGAATGGTGCTGCGGGGAGTAACCAAAGGATCTGGCCGACACTCAGTTCTCTGAGAAAAGGCCAGACGGCCAGACGCACTGATAATCAGACTGTAACTGATACCATTAGTATTGGGACTCAACGCTAGTTGTTGAAGATGAGAACAGAGCGTGTATGGGAATGTTCCGAATGTTGTGACGTCGGTTCTTGACTCAATTCAACTCAGCTCAGCTCTGATTTTTACGGCAACATCTGGCATAAAGAGTAATCCTATTTGCGGATGATCAAGCACTAATAGCAAAATCAAAAGCAGAATTACAAGTCTACATAAATAGTCTAAACAAAATGTGTAACGAACATACCATGAAAATTAGCATTAGTAAAACAAATGTAAGGATTATAACCACCGAAGACAAACAACAAAGATTCATCTAAAAGAACACCCGCTGAAACAAGTAAAGAGCTTCAAATATTGAAATAATTGGCAAGTATAATATCTTCAAATGGCAAATCAGAATACGAGATCGAAAATAGTTGCAATAAGGCAAAACCAACTCATTGGGCAAGTGGAATCAATACTAAAGACCAAACACGTATCAGTAGATACTAAAAAAAAAAACACACTACAGCACAATCTTCCTATCAACTCTAAGTTACCAATGCCAAACCTGGGCAATGACAGAAAATTAGCAAAGAACTCAACGTATCAAGAAGAGAGAAAAATCAGGAATTAAGAAATCGGGACTAAAGTGGGGCTTATAGCAGCGCTAGACATCATAAGAAAACAAGTTAAATGGTTTGGCCATATAATTAGGTTACCAACTAACAGAATACCACAATAAGCAATGATGTACAGACCACACGGAAGCAGAAGAAGAGGCCGCCGATGGACAGAGGGAATAACAGAGTCCATGGGAATCTTGATACATGAAGCCCATAAATGGGCACTCCCCCGCTATTTATGCTTCACCTCGACACCACAAGTTACACTAGGAACAAGATGAGATCTAGCATGAAAATATGAGTTAAGACTATTACGGTAGTCTTCCGACGTTTGAGTTAAGCACAGACAGACACATGTTTGTGCCGGACTCACAAATGATGGTTCAGGCCGTGGAAACTGGCATGTCCCGGCTGGAGTGGCTAGCCTGGCTGGACAGGACGGAGGTCGCGAGCATATCATGGAGTTTCTGTCCAGGGCATGCAGGTGTGCGGGGCAATGAGCAGGCTGATATATTGGCCACTACTGCGCCTTTGGAAAGAAAGCTGCTTTACGATAAAGCTGGTGTGGTCAAGGCTTTAGGATCGGGCGTTGAATGCAATTGAACAGAAGAAGTATCTATATCTGGAAAGTGTATCTATATCTGGAAAATAGATCTATATCCGGATAGTAGATCTACATAGTGTATTTTTAATGACTCTGGAGTTTTTGAAAATATTGCCGTTCCAATTATGTATTCACCTTTTATGTTGCATGAACTCCACAGAGGGTGAATACAAAACTTGGAACGGCAATATTTTTAAATACCCCAGAGTCATTATAAATGCACCCTATATATCTGGAACGTGTATCTATATCTGCAAAGTATATCTATATCTGGAAATCGGATGTAGTGTTTAGCATGTAGTTGTATTGGTGTGTGTGTGTGTTGTGTGTGTGTGTGTGTGTGTGTTGTGTGTGTGTGTGTGTGTGTGTGTGTGTCTTGTTTCTGTGCTGACGAAAGCTTCGGCCATAACGTCCATTTTGTTACTTGAGATAGTGTTCTATACTCTGTCCAGAAATGAATGCCGTCATTCACGATCAATTATTTTGAAAACTGTCTGTTGCATCGTTATGAAATTTTTCCTGCCGTCTTATATTTACCGCCACCCAAGGAATATGTCTTTGATAGGTCCAAAAGCAACTTAAATCATGGAAAGCAGCGACATTTCTTTGAAGTTTTGGTGAAAAACTAATGATTTCTCGCTAAATAACTTGTTTTACAGTAATGAATGCCCCGCAAATTCAGATGACGACACAAAGCGTATCCGGATTCGTATGGGAGTGGGTGCAATGTCTACTCTGCTGAGACGGAACATGATTACCTGTTTTGCACGACGAATATAGCTGTGAATGTCTCTGTAGTGGGCTTCCTTCATAACGGTCAAGATGTTGGTCCTTTTTTTCCATTGAAGTTTATAGAATTATTCGTATGTTCGGGTGTTGTCCCCTCATTTGACAACGTGTTTCTTCTCACGTTTCTTGTTATGCCACAATATGTCAGTTCCCACCACAATATTACTCTTCGGTTGGTATTCAATGCGTCTTGAGCTTTTTTGTTTTCAATGCCAGTTGTTTGTCACATTTGAGGGCTTACGGAATTGAAAAATCATCACTGTGGAATACAAACTGTTGCTATTGACAAGTTGTATTGTTTGTGCCGATGCTCTCATGTTAAGGGCCTGCAATTCTTCTTCTGAATAGTTGGAGCAAAAATATCCATGTAGGTGTGCATGTGGATTAATGTCAGCGATCTGCCCAGACCTTAATATGTGTCGCACGATTCCAGTAGGTTGATGACTGCTCTCGGTTGCATAAAATTAAATCCATCCGTTCTCCAATAGTCATCCTTCTCTTTCAACACATGGTCCTCACATTTTTTCCACTAACTTTTATCGATATTTAATAGCGCGAACTGGGTTAGTATCTTGACGTCAGACAATTTGAATATAGTATTGTCAGCTGCCACCTGTCCTTTATTTTTAGCCCACACAAGTTCTATGCGGTTAAAATGAAAATGGTACGGCGGAAATCTCAAGCACCCATGACGATGCTCTTCTATCAACTTGATAATTTGATATTTCTTGCTTTTTTTGGCGTCTGTTTTACAAGGGACAACAATTCTAGCTAGAAATACGTTTCTGGATATGGTCTATTTTCCATTCGGAGCAATATCTTTATTGCTTCCTTTGTGATCGATGCCGTAAATATTTTGACTTCTTGGGCAACAACATTGATATCATGCATTGTCCATAATTGGACACGACGGTCTATCTAGGGATGGAAGCACTATATTCTCGAGCCAATCTCTAAATGCATTACCATTCATCTTATTATGATAATCCCTATTGTCTGTATGCTTTGATACGAACACGAGTCCAGCATTCTGTAGTAAGCCATTATGCGTATTACCAGCATGGGCCATGACCAAATGCTGTCCTATACTACTGGGCACATATCGCTTTATCTTTCCATCCACTGATAGCCATTCCTTATCACTTGTGTGGTGCGCATTGATCCACGTTTCATCCAAATACACTATGCCATAATTTTCTTTGCGCATTTCCTTTATTTAACGTAGGTATCTGCTTCTCATGGCTCCTAAATGCGGTTGCTCGCAAAGGATATTTCTACCTCCCTTATACTTTCTAAAAGTGAAGCCTAATGTCCTTATAATTTTCCACAAAGTTGTTTTGGATAGCTCGATGTTATTGTTCTTTCTCAACCAAACCCTAAGTATTCTTACAGTCACTGTTTCTTTGGCATCCAGCAATTTTATAAAAGCCTGCCTTATGACATCCTTGTCAAAGCTGTCTACAGTTGCCTTTCTACCTACCGTTTGGTTATTGCGTGGTGGTTTAATTCCAGATTCTTGCACCCATCGACGAAATGACCGTTTACTCAAACCCAGTGCATGCACTGTTCTTTTTTTGGAATTTGTAATAGTATGAAACAGTTTCCTGCGATTATCTTCTTGACAAAAATATGTGTACAACTGGTACTTTTGCTTTCTTTCACCCCAAATAAAAGGGAATCCCAGGGTATGACGTCACATCCAGGGGTTCCCTGTGTTGCGCCGAACATCCAGGGGGGTTTCCGTGTGTTGCGCCGTAGCTCGGTGCGCAATTCTATGCGGCGGTGGTG
The DNA here is from genome assembly GCA_963921405.1 of Cepaea hortensis. NCBI lineage: Eukaryota > Metazoa > Mollusca > Gastropoda > Stylommatophora > Helicidae > Cepaea > Cepaea hortensis. Next base: position 232,525,084 of record OY992876.1, read on the forward strand.
CGCTATTCTTTCACTTTCCGGTTAGGGTTATGGGTATGGGTTAGGGGTAGGGTTAGGATTAGGGTTAGGGGTAGGGTACCCACAACCCTAACCCTAACCCTACCCTCTACCCCCTACCCCCTAACCCTAACCGGAAAGTGATTGCAGGACCGATGCAAATGAGGATCGAAGGGAGACAGACACTCACACAGAAACGGTTGCCAAAGCCCAAAGAAACAACACTGTGGTGTGGGGCAATTGAAACGCACTGACACGCACTCCAGCCGAACACAGAAGAGATCACCGTCGGCGCTAAATATAGCTGGTGACTCTAAATATACCTCGCAAAGTTTGTTTGGGGTGAAAGAAAGCAAAAGTACCGTACAACTTCATAGCGATGCTTTGTAGTGTACAAAATTTCACATTCAATCCCATTGAACAATATTCACACATTCCAATGTTAGCGGTGCTTGCTTGTGTTCATTGGCTTGAGCTCCAACGCAAAGTCCTGTATGTCGGATGAAGGCATCCTGTTGTCCAACATCAGTGTGATGTCATACAGGACCTGAGGATTTGCGTGAGTATCCGTTGTCCCATGTCTGGCTTATTGGTGTGCAGACTGGTGGTTCCTCGCCATACAGGCAGACACTCTCCGACTTCGGAGGAATCGGCGATCCTATTGACTTCAGCCAGGACCCCGAAGGGACCTGTTGCCCAGGACGCTCGGCGAGGACGCGTCAATAGGTCTTGGCCAGTATATAACCCGGCCCTGGTGCCTTGGAAACACCTCTGCGTCCCAATGTTAGCGGTAAGTGGTAAGATTTAAAAAACAAATAATCAGGTTTCATGAAAGAACCCACACATTGACGACACCTCTGAACACTCCCAGTTTAAACAGCGAGAGGTTCTTGCCATAGGCCAATCCCGTGAACCACGGAAAATATTCAACATTGAACGCTGATTTTCTGGCTGAAGGTGTACTACTTTTAAAATTATGGACTTAATCTCTGACCAGTAAATTATATACCGCATATAAACAAACATTGAAATCCGCGGTACAATCTCCAGAACAAAAGATTTTTTGTTGGGTGGATATAATGATAAGGTTATATGCTAAATCTCATCATTTTCCCTCAGTTGGTTACTGAGGTATGGATTTTTATATGGATGCAACCAAATGTAAATGCACTATAGTAAAGCTGTCCGTCCGTCTACTTCTAATGTCTTAGTGATTCATTGATCATATCTGGAAAGACTGGCTCAGAAAAGAAAAGGAGAGAGAGAGAGAGAGAGAGAGAGAGAGAGAGAGAGAGAGAGAGAGAGAGAGAGAGGGAGAGAGAAAGGAGGAGAGAGAGAGAGAGAGAGAGAGAGAGAGAGAGAGAGAGAGAGAGAGAGAGAGAGAGAGAGAGAGAGAGAGAGAACGTCTGGACGATGCTCAAAGCGTACAGGAAAAGCCCGGCGGACACTAATCAAATTGCTCCAGGAATAATGAGCTTGGGAACCTGTTCGTGGCTTTTGAAGAGGAGACATATCATGCCTGCGAATTTTCCGAGCCCACTTATGTCGATTCATAAACTAAGTATTCTATTACTATATTAACTTAATTTTATCTGGATTATTTATTAAGTAAATCACAGACTAAAATACCTCGCTTCTCTTTTCACCAAGACGCTGAAAACGTCATAGGCCAGGTAAAGTAGTCAATGCCGCACCATGTTGAAGTATATTAAGTGAGCCAAGCTGGTTTGGCTACACGTGTTGTTTGACAGGATGCATACTGCACTTTTACACTGTAACTTTTCTAATTCAAAATGGACAAATACTTTCAGTATCCATGACGTTTCGGACGTAATTTTAGGAATCACCGAAATGTGGGTTGAGTGCAGAAATTTGTGTGCAGCAGTGCGTCGGAAATTACCAAACTTAGACAACACGCAAATCCATAACTCACAGTGAACAACTAGGGTTAGAATTAAATTGTGAGAAGACCGAGATTATAGTCGTCTCTAAGAAGGAAGAAATATAAGGATAAATGGGAATATTCTTAAACAAGTGAATCGGTACATTTATCTTGGAACAATCATAACATCTGATGGAAGTTGCCTTGACGAGATTAGAACAAGAATCGCTAAGTCAACGGTATCCTTTTGCAAAATAGAATACATGCTGATTAATACAAAAGATGTCAGTTGCAACCAGAAAGCTGAGTTGAGTTGAGTTGAACTAAGCACTAACTGCACTACTTTCATATACGCGCTCCGTCCCCTCATTCAACAGTCAGCGAAGAGTCACATTGCTGATCGTTCCCACCGCTATCTGATTGAAAGTTCTCCTGGTCTTCCATCTTAGCTTTGAGATTCTTCCAGAACCCATGCCGGACCCCCCCCCCCCCCCCGCAATCTTATTCTTTCTACATACGGGTTCTTAATCTGTTTCCCCACCTTCTCCACCTGGTCCCACAGGCGCACGACCACATCTCCCTTGTCCATAGGTAATCTACCACCAAAAGGTGCATACATTGAGCCGGGAGTGCAGGGAGTGGCCAGCAGGGGCCACGGAAGTGGAAATCCAGGAACTAATTCAGGATAATGCTCGCCCGGTGATGTGATTATATACACAGATGGTTCGGTGTTGAGAGGCAGGAGAAGTGCCTGGGGGTTCTTAGCAAAAGTTAATGGTCGACGTTTGGTGCAGGAGAGCCTGGCATATGATACCACATCTGGCTTAAGAATGGAGGTGGAGGCGGTCAGTGCAGCTTTCCGCTGGATGGAGAATACGATACACACACACACACACACACACACACACACACACACACACACACACACACACACACACACACATCGTGATTGTAACTGGCTCAGAAAGCATGCTGAGTAGGGTGAGGACAGGCAAGCTTCGTGCAGAGTGGCTTGCTTCGCTTCGGAAGTCACGGGTGACAAGCATCGTCTGGATCTTTTCTCCGGGGCATGCTGGTGTGGTGGGGAATGAACAGGCGGACAGATTGGCTGGTTCTGCAAAACTTGGTGGAGTATTGATGCATGATAAGGCAGACGTGGTTGCGGCCCTGTGGGAGCAAGTGTACACCTCGGAGGAGCAAATGGATCACCATGGTCTGGCAAGAATGCGACAGAGAAGGATGACGAGGGGATCTGGCCCACGATCGACGCTCAGAGGAAAGGCGAGACGGACATATAATCATATTGCTACTGGTACTATTAGTGTTGGAACTCTTCGCTGGCTGCTGAGGATGGGGACGGAGAGCTTATGGGAATGCCTCGAATGCTGTGATGTCGGTTCCTCAATCAATCAATCAATCAATCAAAAGGTATATTTTCTGTCAGCCTATCAGCCTGTTCATTCCCCCACACTCCCGCATGGTCAGGGCAAAAAATCCATAGAATTCTCACAATCTGTGACTTCTGCAGCGAGGTGAGCCATTCCATTCGAAACATTCCTTTCTCTACCTTACTAAGCATACTCCTTGAGTCTGTAATGAATACAATGTGTGTTGCAATTGTAACCAACGGAATGTCACTTTTACTGCTTCCACTTCCATCATTATGCTGGAGGTCGTAGTCTCACATGCCAGACTCTCCCCTTTCAAGAATTGCAACAAGATTAAGAGTGTTGAAGTGTTACATAGAACCCGTACTTTTGTATGGATGTAATATGGACGAGGAGCAGACAAGCTCAAAAACCATCTAATGGCAGAGGAAATGTGGTTTCTGAGGAAAATGCAACGAATACCTGGGACAGACAGAAAAAGCAATGACCAAGTCCTACTAGAGCAGTGGTTCTCAACCGGTTGGGAATCCCCCCTCCCCCCGGGGGCGGGGATTTTAGGGTTTCCAGGGGGGAGGGGGGATTAAGATTATTTCAAGATCGCGTTAATACAAGAACCGATTACTTGATATCGTTTTTCCCCTTCATACTGTACGGTTCTGTACATCTCACCCTTCTAAAATTCAATTTATAAAGTAAGTAGACCCAGAAATCGTGTTTTATGTGGACGTCTAGACTTGTTTTAGTATGTGCTATTAAATTTAGCTTCCATTATTACGTATACTGTGTAGGGGCGGGATTTTTAGGTAGGAAATACTAAAGGGGGGAATGACGTTCTGAAAATATGGTGAAGGGGGCACGGGCCAAAAAAGTTGAGAACCACTGTACTAGAGACAAGTGAAAACAGCAAACTGATTTGTTAAATTAGACGTAGACAGTCACATGTTATTGGGCACGTTATGCGCAGAAATAAACTAGAGAACTTGGTGACAACTGACAAGATTGAAGGTAAAGAACGAACAAACGAACGAACGAACAGACTTTATTTTAAAAGGGTAACAAATTGTGCACGTCTTACATTCGGCCCTTCCACTCATCTTTCTTTCATCAACAGTGCATAAGAAAAAACATTGTCAAATGAATTTGGTAAACATAAACAATGCATATTACTATGTTATGAGACACATCCACCACCCACCCACACATCCCCCATTCACTCCAACTCCCCCACCCAACCACACACATAACCCACACACACATACATTCCCCCACCAATCCACCACATCCCTACACCTACACATCTCCTCACCCACACACACCTCTCACCCACCACACATCCCATCCACCCACACCCCAAACACACATACATTCCCCAACCCACACATCCCCCACCCACACGCACCCACCCACCTACACATATCTCCCCACCCACTCACATATACTCTACCTGTCCCATTACCTACCAACAATCACTCACCCACATATCCTCCTCCACCCACACACCTTCAACCACCCAGCCAAACACACATTTCTCAGCCACACACCCCCCACGCACACACACATCTCCCCGCCAACTCACATATCCCGCACCTACTCACACACAAATTCCGCACCCACCCACATAATCTCCCACCTTCAAGAAGAAGGGTAAGGCAGAAAAGTAAATACCTGAATGGCTTGGCCACGTGGTATGGTCGAGACAAGAACACAGGGCTGATCCACGACTCTGGTGATCGTGTTAGATGTCGAAACATGACCGTCCACGCTTACCGGCATGGCAAATGATGATGAAGTTCTTATCAAATAGTAGCAGGTAATTTGCAGATCGTCGGTTTCACCGCTGTGATCTGTAAAAACCATGCATCACTTGTCATGTCTCCCGACTCCTGCACTCTCATGCCCAAAGTGTCTACCATGTTCTGTGCCCATTTGCGTGCTGTTCGACAACTGCCTCTTATTCAAGGAACCATACCATAGCTGTTCTCTCCAAGCCACTGGGACCAAATCAACAACATTTCGGATATTGTTGAAATAGATTGTTGCTTATAATAAGAGTTAATGACCATATTTATTGAATTTGGAAAAGAAGAAGAAGCAGAAGTTACCCCCACAAGCAAGACATTATATCGCTGCGGAGGTCTGTTGTTGGTTGAGTCACTTTCATCTTCGTTTCAGGAAACAAAAGAGAGGATAAACTTGCTGGCTCTGCATTCCCTGCAAATAACCAGCTCATGGATCGTGCCGATGTTATTAACACCCTTAGAGAGATGTCGAGAGCGGAGGCCTTTGACGCCAGTGAACCCACATCATTGTCTAGACCAGTGATTCTCAACCGATGGGGACTCTCCCCCCCCCCCCAGGAGTCGTTTTAGGGTTTCCTGGTGGGGGGGGGGGCGTTTAAGATTATTTCAAGATCGCGTTAATACAAGAACCTATTACTTGATATTGTTTTTCGCTCCATACTTTACAGTTTTGTACTTCTCGCCCTCCTCAAATTCCTTTTTATAACATAAGTAGACCCGCAAATCACGTTTTATGTAAACGTCTAGACTTGTTCTAGTATCTGTTATTAAATTTAGCTTCCATTTTTACATATACTGTGTTGGGGGTTGGGGGGGGGGGGGTTATAGGGAGGAAATATGAAAAGGGGGGGGGGGGTGACATTCTAAGCATATGGTGAAGGGGAGCATGGGCCCAAAAAATGTTGAGAACCACTGGTCTAGACTATAATGAAAGGCGTGTGTACGAATTGGCACTGCCAGACACAAGAGGCAAATCGGAAGAACTAGGAGCCCATTCAGCCAAACCAGAACTGGTACTATTAGCCGTCAGATGCTGATGAAAATGTTGAAGGGGAGGGGGGGGGGGAGATCCTATGTACTTACCCGGAGTGCAAGGATGCCACCCCAACAGATAACAAGACATTCTCTCGGTTTGTTTCGTCCTGAATAATCTGTCACTCATTTTAAAACAACCGACTTTTGAACTGCTAGCGACTGCCAGATCCCCCGCCCGTCATGTCTGCTCCTCGAATCGACATTTCCAGTACCCTGTCACTTCTTGTCTGATGAAAGCCGGACAAGCATGATCCGACAGGCTAAGATATCCCTTCTGACATTCTTATCAGGCTCTAGTGTCATTCTTTTACCGCCATTGCTGACTGCCGTACCGGCCGCTAGCTTTCTGTGGGAAGATCTGTGGCATGCTCTGTTGATGATACATTTTTTGGTCTGCAATGGAGCTTTTTCCGCGATCTATGTACACCAAAAGGATTCCTACAAGGTGGCTGTTTAGTGTTGTTTGTGCACCTAATATCTTGCTTCATCATTGAATGCACACCTCATCCTATCATGCTGATGATTCCTATCATGCCTTCCTATCATTCTCATGCTCTGTCGTTGAATGCTTGCCTTAATCATATTATAATAATAATAATAAAGCATCATATATAATATTATAATAGATATACATACAGTATAATTCACAGACAATAATTAAAAATTGGGTGTTTACTTATGAAACCATCACAGTTGGATACAGCTTGACAAGCCAAATCCAATGGTATGTCAATGAAGACTACGTTAATTCTAAGCGGATTTATTGATATTTTTGTGTCTTGATCTACAACCAGGTAGTGCAAAGGAATCTGAGTAAATGAGATGGTTTTGATCCCAGCTCAATAAATTGGAAGCTGAGAAATTATGCCTTCTATTACTATGGCTTGTTTATTTTGTAAATGGACAACATAGTACCATATATCATTGCATCCGGGGTGGCGAGGCCTAACTTGACGTATTATCTATTTTTCGATAGGATGTGCCGTGACCTAATTAACATTTAAAAATGGCCACCAATTGTGTATTATTCATTAAAAGTCTGTCGCATTGCTAACAAACCTGGCAAGATGTATATTTTATTGTGGGATTTGGTAGCAGGAAAGTAAAGGTCACATTCCCCTTTTGATAGAATGTCAAGAGGATCGACTTCATTACATTAGGTTTTGGCCCATGTGGCTCTGTCTCTTTCCACAGGGCGGTCTGCTGAAAGCATCGCACAAAGCACGAGAGTCTCAGAGGCTCCGAGAAAAATGCATTTGACTTTTAAGACTTTTCGATAGGATGTGCTGTGACCTAATTGATGTATTATCAATACTATCAATAATAATGACAGTTAAAAATAGCTGTCCTTTTATATTAATTAAATGTCATGTGAAATGTGCGTCGTTAGTGAAAGAACAATTCATGAAGATGTACTCATATTGTCGTAATGTACCCACTGCATTGCGACGGCTTTCTTTTGTTGATTAAATATCTCTCATTAATGTAAGAAAATAAGTTTGTAACTGCTGCATAAATTAAGCAGTTACTTTCACTAATAATTGATTTCTACTTCTGCTCTATAATTACACTGTATCTAAAAGTGAGCAATTAATAATTAAATATTAACTTTAAAAAAATAAACATAACTTATTTCACAGTATTTTATTTAAATTTAAATAATTATGTACTACTGTGCTGCTAAGAAAAGAAAGTACTCCTTACTTACACTACTTACAGGTTTACAAACAGGTCTGAAATCTGGCTTTGAAAATTATTTTCAGTCATGTCAAAGGGTGACAAATTATACAAGTACACAGATAAATTACTGCTACAAATGAAACTTGTATTCTGTTTAATTTTAGTAGTAAAATGCCAGTTCTAATTACAAAATAAATACAAGTCAGCTCTGCTATACTACGTAATTCTAGCGTCATGGGTCTGCCGTTTTGAATTTTGCGATATCAATATATCATTGTTATGCTAAAATTGTTTATTGTTTTCTAAAATTTAAAAGTCGACAGGGTCGACTTCATTGCACCGGGTTTTATCCCATATGGCTCGGTCTTTTTCCGCAGCATGGAAAGCATCACACAAAGCACGAACTCCGTAGCTTTTAGCGACAACCCACAGGAGTCTCCGAAACATTTAACTCGTAAACCGAAGGACGCGGCCCGGAATCAAACCCACAACCTTCGGAGCACGAGTCAAACGGCTTGACCACTTCACCACAGAGACTCCCAAAAATGCTCTATTTAAGGGTCGAACCAGTGTTGCCTGGACCCGAGTCCTGTGTTCTATCAACTCGACTACTGATTCCTTGTTTTCTAAAATAAAAGTAAGAAATGGTAATTGTTGAAACTCTTCAAACATATGTAAAAACGAATGCAGTATTCAAAAATGCATTTTCAAAAAGTCAAGGATTATTTAAAATACAGGAGTTATAAGTAAAATTAACTCACCGGGTGCCAGATATTTCAAATAAATTCACAGAGACAAAAGTTTTGGGTTAAAAATGCATGCAGCTTAGCAGACAGACCATAGTAGCATTTATTAGAGTAGTTTCCATCTATCTGTGACCTATTGTTTTCGAATACATTAAATCACAAGCAGGTGTGGGTTCGCTTGCCTCAAACCGGAAGTGTCGCAGAAAATTTTCCAGGAAAGACGTTCCCACTGCTCCCCACCCCCTACTCAAAAGTCCGACAATTGACATTGCTAGTATTATTATGCTCCTTCATTGAAACGGTTAGACCATCATTGCTTGGAGAGGATGGTTCTGCAGGAAGTGACCAGAGGATCTGGCCGGCACTCAACATGCTGAGGAAAGACCAGACGGACACATAATCAGACTGCTGCTGGTACTATTAGTATTGGGACTCTTGCTGACTGTTACAGATGAGGATGGGGCGTGTATGGGAATGGCCCGAGTGCTGTGCTGTCTGTTCTTGTCTCAACTCAATTCTGCTCCTTCATTGAATGCTTGCTATATCGTATAATATTAGTTTCAGACACGGCAGCATAAATGAGTCACTTCCAGTGTGCTGGTGCTGAGGTAGCAGGTTCAACCCCTACACCGGTCATTTGGACTTAAATGTTACCTCTAGTTATTGATTTAAGGACATAAATGACAAGTACCCTAGAAGTCTGAGTGGGTTCAGCTGATGGCGAGGGACACTGGTAATAGGGAAAGCTAATCCACATGCAAAAATCAATCCAGAGCACTAGAAGTAGTAGCGTGTGTATGGACTACACTTGAGTTCAAAGCTAGTGAATGCCCAAAAACAAACAAAAAATGAGTGTGGCAGAAATACTCAGATCAGAAAAGACTCAGAACAAGACATTGTAGATCCAGGGCAGAAAACAGTTAATTGTATATCCTTTACAGGACATCGCAGTCAAACCCAGTATTTTTTGGGCTATTTGTGATTTCTTGGCAAGTTTATGTTCAGTAGTTTGCCACTGCTTTCTGAACGACCGGCACCTATACCATTGTATGAAAACCAACATAAGGCCATCTGCTGCCAAATTGCCCTCAGCTGTGTTTTGCACGTGGTTTGCAGGGTTACGAATTGTGTTTGTAATCCCATCATCACTGGGCAAACCTGCGCTGAATGGGTCTCACTAATTTTGCAACTGGAGCACCTAAGCCAACCCCAAAGCATATTCTACAATACAGCCTTTCGCCGAACTCAGGGAGGAAATCTGGTCAACAGAAGTGACGAGACAAACTATTGAGGACAGGAGAAGATCTCAAGTCAGCTGCCCTGTCTGAGACCCATGCTGGAATAGACACATTTCAAACATTGATCGTTGAGGAATATAAAGAATACTTAGTTGGAATCAACCATGTACACATATGGTTGGTGCGCAGACAGCAGATTACATACTTCAAGACTGCCTAAAATGCGACATATCTAGGCAAACCTTCAGGCCTAGAGAAACAGTGGAAGATAGAACACTATGGACCATTGAGTGAACAAAAAAGACATTGAAATTAATTTAATAGACAACATTGCAGATATAGACAAATTTCAAGTGAACAAGAGAAGAAGAGGAAAAAGTTTGAATTATTTTGCAATCAACTTTCTGCCTTTCTTCTTTTTCTTCTATTTCTTCATCCTCCTCCCCCACCTCCTCCTCCTATTCTATGCCAAAATTACCTTATTATTAGCTATCTGCCTCTTTTTCATCTCCTTTATTATATGCTAGAGATAATTATAATTAGATTTCTCTTCTTCATTATCTTCTTCTTACTCCATTGGACAACAATCACTTTCAATTTAATATCCTGTTTGGGTAAAACTGTGGGCAGCTGCTATCTGTGGTTGACTTTAAAAATAAAGTTTGTTCGTTCATTCGTTTGTTCGTTTGTTCAGTCACAGGATTATTAATCTGAGCGAGGGATGGACCCTAATATAACTTCTCTTTGAGGTTGAATGGAGTAGGGGTAATGGTAGAAGGACAGAATGTTACACTGGCCTACATATGCCCACTTCTTAACCCTTTGAAAATAGTTTGTTTGTTCAATTGTTCATTCCCCATATCCTCTTCACATACATCTCCATCTTCTCATTGCTTCCTCCTCACCTTGCAAAGCACTTTACTGCATCCTTAGCCACATATATTACTGTTACCATACTGTTTCCTCCTATTATTTAGGTTTAATCTTCTTTTGCAGTTTATCTCCCAATGACCTCTATTGTTTATGCTTCATCTTCTTTTGCAGTTTATCCCCCCAAGTCCTCTGTTGTTTACGCTTCATCTTCTTTTGTTGTCTATCCCCCAAGTCCTCTATTGTTTACGCTTCATCTTCTTTTGTTGTCTATCCCCCAAGTTTTGTCGTCTATCCCCCAAGTCCTCTATTGTTAACCTTCATCTTTCTTTGTTGTTTACCCCTGAAGTCCTCTATTGTTTACACTTCATCTTCTTTTGTTGTCTATCCCCCAAGTCCTCAGTTGTTTACACTTCATCTTCCTTTGTTATTTACCCCCCAGACACCCTGCATTCTGCCAATGACTTTGGGTGGAGGAGTGCAATTGGGAGGGTACTAAGCCTTATCCTAGTGCAAGGAAATGCAACCTGAAGACTAAATGTCATGGCAGGGCAGACCAGCCCTAAGCCTTGGTCAACAACTGGTCTAGGATGGAAATTCAGACAGGTGGACAGTTAGAGCATTGCTTTTCTGATCTGGCAGCTTCTGCAGCTTGTCTTGTTCCAGATGTATTGGTGTTACCTTTCCTCTTAAGTAAACTAGGCAGGCTGAGTGAGGGATAACTCTGAATGGGCAACACATGGTCTCTAAGTTCAGCCCAGGCTTTGCGTTATGGACAAGTATAACTCCATTTTTACAAACTATTGTCTGTTAAGATGGCAACATGCCAGTCATTAGTCCCTGACCGGATAGTAACATTGTGTATAATGAGCAAAGCATCCGACTGAAATCACCACTTTATATTGGACTACAAAAAGGCCTATGATATCATTGATAGGGAATCTCTTTGCACAGAATCTCTATCCCACAGAAAATCATTAACCTAACAGATTAATTACTAAACAAAAACTAGGTTTGGACTAAACAAAAATGGATGACAGAAAGTGGGAAGTAGGGGTGTGTTACAGTTATGACTTCAAAGTTGTTCATATGGTAGCAGACATGTTGTATTGTAATGCAGTGACAACATTTATATATATATATATATATATAATTCTGTGGCAGATATGACAAGTCACTTAAGACTTAATCATCCCATATCACAGAATCAGTTAATGAAGACAACGTATGACATGAGGTGCACAGTCCTCCATGAGGGAAAACTAACAGGAACGTTTTTCTGACTTCCAATGACATGAACTTATTGCATAACATCTTCATCATTTGATGAATGCAGTTTTTGCTTGTTCTATTCTTTTAATTGAATTGACGGTTGTCCATGAGTTTGTGTATTTGGGGTCGACAATATAAGATAATCTTTCCTTAGAGACAGAAATCAACAGATGCATTGGAAAGGCAGCCTCATCACTTTCCAGGCTAACTAAGAGATTTGGGAGAATAATAGACTAACAAAGTGTACAAAAGTTCAAGTATATAAAGCTTGTGTTGTTAGCACACTACTCTATGGGTCTGAATCCTGGACTTTGTACTCATGACAGGAAAGAAAGTTGAATTCCTTCCATATGAGATGTCTGAGACGTATCCTGGGCATATTGTGGAAAGACCACATAACAAACAAACACATGCTTGAAAGAGCGGATATTACCACAGTGCACTCCCTCCTTAAGCAGAGACGCATCCGGTGGCTGGGCCATATATCTCGAATGGAGGATGAACGAATTCCCAAAGATCTTCTATACAGAGAACTAGCCACAGGGAAGAGGCCAACCGGAAGACCCCCCCCCCCCCCCCCCCCAAAATGCGATATAAGGAAGTGTGTAAACAAGATATGGAAACCATTGGCATAGACCCAGACACATGTGAAAGAGTTGCAACAGACAGATGTTCTTGGAGAAGAGATGTACAAAACGGACTGATGCTCTTTGAGCGCAATCTGATCCAACAAACTGAGGATATGAAGCACATGCATAAAATGCAGTCACTTACTGCGGGACCAGTCTCATCTTACAGATGTGGAAACTGTGACAGATTGTCACACTCGCATTGGACTATACAGTCACCAGCGGTGCTGTCAGGTGCCTCTCCAGCGGCACAACTCTATAGACCTTCAGGGCTGAAAGAGGCCTACTACTATTACTACTGCTAATCCTGTTCATTGATGTATCTTCCATCTTATGTTATCCATGTGGCTAGATATCTGAATTTTAGTCCTATTTTGCACAGACACCAATTAATGCATTTTTGTTGTTTTTAGTTTTGTGATCAGTTTGGTCATTCTCCATGAGTCACACAGTTGGGAAGCAATGTGGGCAAAAATGGGGGGACAGATCGAGATATTAAATAGAAGAATGCAAAAGGCAAAAGGAGCTTTCATAGCACTTGGATATTTGTGGAAGGCAAAAGAACTTAGCACCAGCCTTAGAATTTGTTGAGTCAAGAACCGACATCATTGCACTAGGGGCATTCCCATAAGCGCTCAGTCCTCATCTTCAACAGCCAGCGAAGAGTTCTAATACTAATAGTGCCCATTGCAGTTTGATTTTATGTCCATCTTTCTTTACCTTTGAGTGACGACTGTCGACCAGATCCTCTGATCACCTCTTGCTGCTTCATTCTCTCTAGACCATGATAGTCTATCTGTTCTTCTGCACTATTCACATGCTCTCAGAGGGCCTTCACCACATCTGCCTTATCATGCATCAAATCACCCCTTAATGATGCAACACCAGCCGAACTTAGAATGTTTAAATCCAATGTTAAGCTGGTACTACTGTATGGGTTAGAAACATGGGGTATGACAAAAAGAATTACAAATAAACTACAAACATTCACCAATTGGTGTCTGAGCCGTATAATGGGGATGAAATAGCATGACAGCATTGTCAATGTAGAGCTCATGAAGAGAACTAAACAAATTCCAGTGAACCAAGAGGTGAGGAAAAGGCTCTCCCGCTGGATAAGACACGGAGAAAACCCTACGAATGTCCTTTGAAACACCCGGGAAGGTTAACCCAGTCAATAAATGCCCGCAGAAGTCAGATGTGACGTCACAGACACAAACCAACATAATCAGTCTGAGATAGGACTCACAAGACAAGAACTAGGGTGAATGAACCCACAAAAACCACGGACTTCAACAATAACCACAGCTGAAAAACGCAGGTTGAACGAGGCCGAATTTGGAATTTTTGTTTTGAAAATTGGAATTGGATGTGTCGGCCTAAAGGCACAAGTGTCACAGCTCTGCTGTAAACAGGCACAACGCAATCACATCAGAAAAACTCTAGATGAACGCAGAAGAAGAAGGAAAACTTAGAGCAATATAACTAGGCCTTCCCTTTTCTGGAACCCACAAGGCAAAAGAAGTAGCAGGAAAACTAACAACACGGAGACGAGAATTCAGAGAGGAATAATATTTGGAGGACATAAATGAAGCTGCAGGAAACAGCAACAAATAGGATGGTTTGTCCTGGGTTGTTTGAGGGCTGATGCCCCAGTGCAGGATGAAAGGGCAGTAGAGGAAGAGAGACTGGCACCTGGCCATCTTGAAGGACCATAGTTTGTAAAAGGAAGTTATATACCTCTCCATAGCACAAAGCCTGGGCTCTGAATGTAAAGACCATGTGTTGCCCTTGCAGCATGATCCCTCTTTAAGCCTGCCTAGTTTATTCCACAGAAAAATGTATACCAATGTCTCTGGAACACGACAAGCTGCAGAAGCTGCCGAATCAGCAAAGCAGTACTCTGACAGTCCATCTGTCGGAGCTTCCATCCTAGATCAGTTGCCTACCAAGGCTTAGGGCCTGTCCTGCCATGACATTTAGTCTTAAGGTTGCAATTCCTCTCATTATTGTAAGACTTGTATCCTCCCAATTGCGCTTCTCCACTCGAAGCTGTTGGCACAATGTGGGGTATCAGGTCTGGTGAATGCCACCAAATATTCAGCGCTAACAGAAAGCAGGCAGTAGCATCTACTGTTACACAGTAACTTAGTAATTTCTGGCTAAGACCTGACTTTCAGAAGAAATAGAACTGACTACAAAATTGCAGTAAACCACACAATTGAATAAGAAACAAGAAGAGACTAACCATTCGTGCCTGTTTCCTCAGATAGCTGTGAGGGCTGGCAACCTGGGATTTGCTTTTGGCCTCAGTGTCTTCCTCAGTGTCTACAGTACGTGGTGGTCCCACTTCGGATGGTACCTGATGTCCTTGACATTTTTCCACTGGTCGGAGTACCAGACCACCGCCTTGACCAATCCCAAGTCCTTGACCTTGGAGTCATTTTTGCTAGATCACAGCCGTGAATATAAACTGGCCGCTGTGGCCAGCTGCTTGGAGTTTGTGGTGGAAAGTTTGATATTTCCAGGTAAAGATTGTGTTGCATTTCTGGACAGTGTGGTATTTCTGGGTACAGATTTTGTTGTATGTGTTGGAGAGTATTTCTGGGTACAGAGTTTGTTGTGTATGTTAGAAAGTTTAATATTTCTGAGTACAGAGTTTGTTGTACATGTTAGAAAGTGTAATATTTTTGGGTACAGATTTGTGCATGTATGTTAGAATAGAGAATTGTATTACACATCTGAATAATGTATATGTTTCTGGGTAAAGATTGTGTTGTATTTGTTGTAAAGGTTGATATTTTCAGGTAAAGATTTTATTGTGAAGGTTTATATTGGTAAAGATTTAATTGTATATATTGTTGGGGTTGATATTTCTGGGTACAGATTTTGTTGTATTATGTTGGAGAGTTTGATATTTCCAAGTAAAAATTGTGTTGCACAACTTAGAAAGTTTGCTATTTCTGGGTGCAGATGTTGTTGTATATGTTGGAATGTTTTTTTTTTAGAGTAAATATTTTGTTTATGTTGGTGGCGTGGTATTTCTGTGTAAAGATTTTGTTGTATTTGTTACAAAATTTGATACTTCCAGGTGCAGATTTTGTTGTATATGTTGTAGAGTTTGGTGTTTCTGGGTACATATTTTCTTGCAATTGTTGGAGTTTCACAGTCTGAATAGATTTTATTGTGCTTGTTAGAAATTCTGATACTTCCAGGTGCAGATTTTGTTGTATATGTTGTAGAGCTTGATGTTTCTGGGACAGATTTTTGGGAGATTCACATTCTGGACATAGATTTTATTGTATATGTTGGAAAAGTTGATATTTCCTGGGTAAAGATTGTGTTGCACATATTGGAAAGTTTGAAATTTTTGGGTACATATTTTGTGGTAGAGTTTGATATTTCTAAGTACAGATTTTGTTGTATATATTGGAATGGTTGATAATTCCGAGTAGAGATTTTGTATATGTTGAAGGGTGTGGTATTTTTGCATCAAGATTTTGTTGTATATTGTGGAAGGTGTGGTATTTCTGCATAAATATTTTGTTGAATATGTTGGAAGGTTTGATATTTCTGTGTAAAGATTTAATTGTATATTTTGGAAAGTCTGATACTTCCAGGCTAAGATTTTGTTGTATATTTTGGAGAGGTTGATATTTCAGAGTACTGATATTTCCGGGTACAGATTTTGTTGTATATGTTGTCTTGAACAATTAATTTCAGAACTGAAACAGCTGCAATGGGTGAGTGGTCTCGGTGCTGCACTGACCATAGGAGGCGAGATCCTGAGGAAGATGAGCATGTTTACGGCACAGACCAACTTTAATCACCACATACAGCACACCAAGCAAGATGGGCATGTTCTGGTTACCCGTGGGGTCTACCGGCTCTTCAGGCATCCGAGTTATGTTGGCTGGTTTGCTTGGAGTCTAGGAACCCAGGTTAGTGGCAGATTTTGTGTTATCTTGAGGTGGGTTTGTTGGTTTAGTTTAAAACAAATGTATTTGTTGATCATCATCATCAGCTTCATCGAGCTGTTCAGCTCTTTGTCTGATTTAGAACCTTTTTGAACCTTCTTTGTACAGTGATATGTGTTCTCTCTTGCTTGCTTCAGTTCTTCATATGTCTGTTAGTTAGTTTGTTTGTTAGCTAGGTAGGTAGGTAGTTATTTATTTAGTTAGTTAAGTAGGTAGCGTATGACAGGAGCTACCGTATGACAGTAGACGGTACTACCTGCTTTCTGTCAGCGCCGAATGTTGGGCGGCGCTTACCAAACCCGACACCCCACATTGTGCCAACGGCTTCGGGCGGAAGAGCGCAATTGGGAGGGTACTAGCCTTATCCTGGTGCGAGGAAATGCAACCCAAAGACAAAATAAGTCATGGCAGGGCAGACCAGGCCCTAAGCCTTGGTTGGCAGCTGGTCTAGGATCGAAGCTCCGACAGGCGGACAGTTAGAGCATTGCTTTGCTGATCCGGCAGCTTCTGCAGCTTGTCTTGTTCCAGATGTATAGGTGTTAACTTTCCTCTGGAGTGAGCTAGGCAGGCCGAGAAAGGGATCATGCTGCATGGGCAACACATGGTTTCTTTATTTTAGCCCAGGCTTTGTGCTATGGAGAGGCAATAACTCCATCCCTGGTCTTAACCGGTCTCGGAATCAAAGCGAGAGGCAACTGTTACGGGTTATAAGTCCTTGTCAGTTGGCGTAGACATGGGGCGCCACGCGTTGCCTCTGACGGTGGGAGACACCTACAGGTGTCACTGATCAGCTACCGCCCGCCTCAAGCTGGGCAGCCCCCGGCCAATTGGGTGCTGATCCGCCACAGCCTGCCTGCTTCAATGGGTGCTTGGGGCTAGGACAAAATCTGAATCGCAGGCTGTAAAACCAATGCACCAGGCACTAATAAAAAGAATAATAGAAACCTCAAGCTACGGCTTGCAACCTGGAACGTGAGAACCATGTGTCCAGGATTTTCCACTGACTTGACAAATATTGACGATGTGAGAAAAACGGCTGTGATTGATGCTGAACTCAATCGTCTTAACATTGATATTGCTGGCCTGCAGGAGACTCGCCTCGCTGAGGAAGGGTCACTCAGGGAAAACAATTACATCTTTTTTTGGAAGGGAAGAGGGCAGGCAGAAAAAAGGCATCACGGTGTGGGCTTTGCAGTGAAGAATTCGCTACTGGTAATGATTGATATCCCAGCTGGAGGTAATTAAAGATTATTATCACTGCGCTTGGCAACCTCTTGTGGATTTGCCACCATTCTCACTGCATATGCACCGACACTCACTTCCTCTGATGATGTGAAAGATACGTTCTATGAGCAGCTAGACTCTGCGATCAAGGCAGTTCCAAAATCCGACTACATTTATATGCTCGGTGATTTCAATGCTCGTGTGGGCAAGGACTCGAGTTCATGGCCAGTGTGCCTTGGAAAATACAACATCGGTCGCATGAATGATAATGGGCAAAGGCTGCTGGAGCATTGCACTAAAAATGACCTATGTATTACAAACTCCTTTTTTAAAACAAAAGAGATGCATAAGGTCACATGGAAACATCCAAGATCCGGCCATTGGCATCAGCTGGACTTCATTATCACACGGAGACAACATCTGAACCATACATCATTAACTCGAAGTTACCACAGTGCTGACTGTGATACAGATCATTCTTTGGTTGTTGCAAGGGTTAGCCTGAGACCAAAGAGAATCTACACAGCTAAACACAAGTCTAGCCCCAGGATTAATATTATTAACACTCACGATCCTGGAAAGTGCTTTGAATTTCAACAGCAACTTGAGGACGCTTTCAATGATACATCAGAAAATTGTATAGTAAATGATAAATGGAGTAAACTTAAGGGAACTATTTATAAAACAGCGGTAGGGGTTTACGGCACTGTGGATCATAAGAGGCAGGACTGGTTTGCGGCAAACAGCCAGATACTGCAGCCCTTGATTGATAAAAAGAAGATAGCTCTCTTAAGAAACAAGGAAAGACCAACGCGTAACACTCTGAGTGAGCTGAAGCAAGCGAGGAAGGATGTACAAAAGGCTGCCAGGCAGTGTGCGAATGACTATTGGATCAAGTTATGTGAGTCCATTCAAATCGCAAGTGATAAGGGAAATATCAGAAGCATGTATGAAGGGATAAAGAAAGCTTGTGGTCCAATGATCAAAAGAAGTGCACCGCTGAAAACCTTGACTGGAGAAATCATCACTGATAAGAAACAGCAAATGGATAGATGGGTCGAGCACTATTTAGAGCTTTACTCAAGTGAGACCAAGCTGGCGGATGATGCCCTCAACGCCATAGAGGCTCTGCCAACTCTTGACCACCTGGACACACTTCCCACTATAACAGAAGTTAAGTGTGCTATAAATGAGCTTGCATCTGGCAAGGCTCCAGGTAAGGATGGGATTCCAATAGAGGTGATCAGGAGTGGGCAAGACACCCTCGCTCTGCAGATCCACCAGCTAATAGAGCTATGCTGGCGAGAAAGACAAGTCCCACAGGATTTCAAAGATTCAAACATCATAACGCTGTACAAGAACAAGGGAGATCGGAGCGACTGCATCAACTATAGGGGTATCTCACTTCTGTGTATTGTTGGGAAAGTATTTGCCAGAATTGTCCTGCGCAGACTTCAAGTCCTGGGAGATCAAGTCTACCCCGAATCACAGTGCGGCTTCCGTCAGAACCGGTCTACCATTGATATGATATTCTCATTGCGACAGATGCAAGAAAAATGCCGGGAACAAAATCAGCCACTGTTTATTGCCTTCATCGACCTCACAAAGGCATTCGATTTGGTCAGTCGTGAGGGTCTGTTCAAAGCACTAAAGAAGATTGGCTGTCCACCAACTCTTCTGTCCATTGTGGAATCGTTCCACACAGGCATGAAGGGTATAATCAAGTTTGATGGCTCAACTTCAGAAGAGTTTGAAATCAAGAGTGGAGTTAAGCAAGGTTGTGTACTATCCCCCACCCTCTTTGGGATATACTTTTCACTTCTACTGAAATATGCCTTTCGTGATCAGGATGACGGTATATACATTCACTCACGCTCAGATGGTGGCCTCTATAATGCTCAGAGATTGAAGGCCAAGACCAAAATTAGCAGGGTACTAATCAGAGAGTTGCTTTTTGCGGATGATGCTGCGATTACGACCCACTCTGAGGAAGAATTACAACATCTACTATCTGCATTCTCCAATGCTTGTTCTGAATTTGGTTTAACAATTAACAAAAAGAAGACACAGATTATGTCACAAGGTGCACATGGTGTACCATCAATCTTTATTGACGACGCCGAACTGGAGATAGTAGACCATTTTACATATCTTGGATCAGAGGTAAATAGCAAATTATCCCTCGATCAGGAAATCAACATCAGGATTGGCAAGGCAGCAACAACAATGAACATGTTAGCAAAAAGAGTCTGGGAGAACAGGAAGCTTACTGCCAAAACAAAAGTCCTTGTCTACCAAGCCTGTGTCCTTAGTACTCTTCTTTATGGCAGTGAAACCTGGACAACTTACTCACGCCAAGAGAAACGTTTAAACAGCTTTCATATGCGGTGTCTTCGAAGAATACTTGGTATTAAGTGGCAAGACAAAATCACAAATGCTGAAGTATTGGAAAGATCAGGTTGTGTGACGGTGTATTCCATGCTCAGTCTTCGTAGACTTAGATGGATAGGACACGTTAGGAGGATGGATGATGGTAGAATACCAAAGGACATCTTTTTTGGTGAATTACAGACGGGTAGGAGATCTCAGGGTCGGCCTCTACTACGATACAAAGATGTGTGTAAGCGGGACATGATTGATACAGGCATTGATAATGCACAATGGGAGCACGTCGCCGCTGAACGTGTTGCATGGAGGGCAACTATCAGAAATGGAATAAAGACAAAGGAGAAAATGATTGCAGATAAAGCACACACAGAGTGTGAGAGACGTAAGATGGTGGAAATGACCAGGTTTTCACATGCACCTACTGTGGGCAAACATTTGCAGCAAGAATTGGCCTTACCAGCCACACTCGTCACCGCCATGGATCGTAGTTATTGCCATATGACGGTTATTAAGCCTTTTTGAAGCACAATGTACCAAACTATCGTCTGTCAAGACGGAAAGGTGCCAATGTAAGTAGGTAGGTAGTTAGTTATTTTGTTAGTTAATTAGGTAGGTAGTTACTTAGTTTTTTAGCTAGGTAGGTTGGCAGGTAGGTAAGCAGTTAGTTAGGGAGTTAGTTATTTAGTTAGATTGTTGGTTAGTTAAGTAGATAGGTAGTTACTTTTCTTGTTAGCTAGGTAGGTAGTTAATTAGTTTGTTTGTTAGCTAGCTAGGTAGTTTGTTAGTTATTTAGTTATTTAGTTAGTTAGGTTGTTTGTTAGTTAAGTAGGAAGGTAGGTAGTTAGCTACATAGTTAGATAGGCAGGCAGTTAGCTAGTGACTTAGTCAACAGGTCATCTTCATTGCACATCAAAATATTAGTCAATAAAAGCTTAGATCCCCTCACCTGTATCTCCCTCAGCGTGTAGGGACTGACGACACCAGTTCTGTGTTGGTTGAGTATGTTTTGCTGGCTTCCTGCATGGTGCTGGAGTCTAGCTTGACCCTGTTAGGCTTGGTGTTCTTGCAGTCTGGTCAAAGTGTTTATTTCACTTCTAGACATCTCTTCAGCGAGAGTCCATTGGGCAGGTTTTACAGTTTTTAAATCATGCTTCACTAAGTGGCGTCTACCATTAGTGTTTGCACTCTACACTGGTTGTTGAAGATGAGGATGAAGTGCATATGGGAATGACCTGAATGCTGTGATGTTGGTTTTTGACTCAACTCAACTTAAGCAGGATCTGTTGTGCACTCCAGAGGTGCTTGTCTACAATAGTAGGCACTTCGCCTGGTGTTGAATTTTTCATGTCTGGCTTGAACAGTGTTGTCTGTCTGTGTTTGATTTTTTTGTTACTGAATATGCCTTTAAAGATAGTTATCTGCTTTCTGAGGCAAAGAATATTTTCATTAATTTATCATCCTGTTTTCTTTTGTGTTTAAATATTGTTTTCTTATGGTAGCTGTTCTTGAAAAAAACATCTGGTATATTTTTATATATCTCTTTCCCATATACCTATTTGGGGGAAGGGGTTGGGGGAATGGGGAAAACCTGCAGATAGGCCACATCATGGATTGTCCAAAGGTCATGGCAAGTGTGAGGCCTTCACCTGATCTAGCAACCTCAGCTTCCCTGCTCTCTGGGTTAAGCATCATCATGTGCCATGCCAATACGCTTAGATGGGGCAAGGTTCACCACATCACATGAGTCGTGGCTCAGCTCTGTGTTCTTGTCTCGACCATGCCACGTGGCCAAGCTGTCTCACATGATCACCAGTCGTGGCTCAACTCTGTGTTCTTGTCTCGACCATGCCACGTGGCCAAGATGTCTCACATGATCACTAGTCGTGTCTCAGCTCTGTGTTCTTGTCATGATTATGCCATGTGACCAGGCTAAACAGGTATGTATTTCTCTGCCTTCCCCTTGTTCCTTTCACATCACTTTTTCCATTTGTCACTAAGATTACTAGCTTATTCCTCCTAATAACGTGCCAAAAATAATCTCAACTGTTTACATCTAATTTCTCTAATAAGCTTATGGTTCATTTGTTTCTTGTAGGACTTGCTCACTGATTTTTCTGTCTCTGCATGTTACTCTTCGCATTTTCTCATAAACCACATTTCTACTTCCGTTAGATGTTTTTCGGCTTGTCTGCTTATTGTCCATTTTTCACATGAATATAATATTATGGGTTCTATATAACACTTCAACACTCCTTTTCTCTCAGCAATTTTTTTTTTTTGGGGGGGGGGGGGGGCCCTCGCTCACTTTGAACTCAAGGGTAGTCCATACACACTATTTATGGTAGTGATGGATTGAATTTTGTGTGTGGATTAGCTTTCCCTATCAACAGTGTCCCTTGCCATCAGGCAAACCCATTCTGACTTCAGAGGTACTTGTAATTTATGTCCCCAAGTCAAGAACGACAGGTCAACATTTTAGTCCAACTGTCCGATGTAGGGATTGAACCGCTTACTTCGGCATCAGCACACCGGATGTTTAAGAACATGCGATCTTACCCATTCGGCCATGCGGACCTGCTCTCTCAGCAATTAACAGTAGTTGTTGGTCAGCATGTTTTTCCGTATGTTTTCTCCTGTTTACATTGGGTGATTTGCTTAGAATTCAGGATCACAGGTTTGTGTTGGTCAGCATGTTTTTCCGTATGTTTTCTCTTGTTTACATTGGGTGATTTGCTTAGAATTCAGGATCACAGGTTTGTTACAGATTTGTTTTTAATAAGAAAGAGAATTGGATATGTGGCTAGCAGTCTAAATCTTGTAATTATGATAACCACTCCAGCATTCTATCTCCTACATCTTATCTCCAGCACCTTATCTCCAGCATCTTATCTCCAACATCATATCCCCAACATCTTATCCACAACATCTTATCTCCAACATCTTATCCTCAACATCTTATCTCCATTATCTTATCGCTAACATCTTATCTCCAGCACCTTATCTCCAGCATCTTATCTCCAGCATCTTATCTCCAGCATCTTATCTCCAGCACCTTATCTCCAGCATCTTATCTCCATTATCTTATCTCCAACATCTTATCCCCAACATCTTATCCCCAACATCATATCCCCAACATCTTATCTCCAACATCTTATCTCCAACATCTTATCTCCAACATCTTATCTCCAACATCTTATCTCCAACATCATATCCCCAACATCTTATCTCCAACATCTTATCCCCAACATCTTATCTCCAACATCTTATCTCCAACATCTTATCTCCAACATCTTATCTCCAACATCTTATCTCCAACATCTTATCTCCAACATCTTATCTCCAACATCTTATCTCCAACATCTTATCCCCAACATCTTATCTCCAACATCATATCCCCAACATCTTATCTCCAACATCTTATCTCCAACATCATATCCCCAACATCTTATCCCCAACATCTTATCTCCAACATCTTATCTCCAACATCTTATCCACAGCATCTTATCCCCAACATCTTATCCCCAACATCTTATCCCCAACATCATATCCCCAACATCTTATCCCCAACATCTTATCCCCAACATCATATCCCCAACATCTTATCCCCAACATCATATCCCCAACATCTTATCTCCAACATCTTATCCTCAACATCTTATCTCCATTATCTTATCGCTAACATCTTATCTCCAGCACCTTATCTCCAGCATCTTATCTCCAGCATCTTATCTCCAACATCTTATCTCCAACATCTTATCTCCAACATCATATCCCCAACATCTTATCTCCAACATCTTATCTCCAACATCTTATCTCCAACATCATATCCCCAACATCTTATCCCCAACATCTTATCTCCAACATCTTATCTCCAACATCTTATCCACAGCATCTTATCCCCAACATCTTATCCCCAACATCATATCCCCAACATCATATCCCCAACATCTTATCCCCAACATCTTATCCCCAACATCATATCCCCAACATCTTATCCCCAACATCATATCCACAACATCTTATCTCCAACATCTTATCCTCAACATCTTATCTCCATTATCTTATCGCTGACATCTTATCTCCAGCACCTTATCTCCAGCACCTTATCTCCATTATCTTATCTCCAACATCTTATCCCCAACATCTTATCCCCAACATCATATCCCCAACATCTTATCTCCAACATCTTATCTCCAACATCTTATCTCCAACATCTTATCTCCAACATCTTATCTCCAACATCTTATCTCCAACATCTTATCTCCAACATCATATCCCCAACATCTTATCTCCAACATCTTATCCCCAACATCTTATCTCCAACATCTTATCTCCAACATCTTATCTCCAACATCTTATCTCCAACATCTTATCTCCAACATCTTATCTCCAACATCTTATCTCCAACATCTTATCTCCAACATCTTATCTCCAACATCTTATCCTCAACATCTTATCTCCATTATCTTATCGCTAACATCTTATCTCCAGCACCTTATCTCCAGCATCTTATCTCCAGCATCTTATCTCCAGCATCTTATCTCCAGCACCTTATCTCCAGCATCTTATCTCCATTATCTTATCTCCAACATCTTATCCCCAACATCTTATCCCCAACATCATATCCCCAACATCTTATCTCCAACATCTTATCTCCAACATCTTATCTCCAACATCTTATCTCCAACATCTTATCTCCAACATCTTATCTCCAACATCTTATCTCCAACATCTTATCTCCAACATCTTATCTCCAACATCTTATCTCCAACATCTTATCTCCAACATCTTATCCCCAACATCATATCCCCAACATCTTATCCCCAACATCTTATCCCCAACATCATATCCCCAACATCTTATCTCCAACATCTTATCCCCAACATCTTATCCCCAACATCTTATCCCCAACATCATATCCCCAACATCTTATCCCTAACATCATATCCCCAACATCTTATCCACAACATCATATCCCCAACATCTTATCCCCAACATCTTATCCCCAACATCTTATCTCCAACATCTTATCCCCAACATCATATCCCCAACATCTTATCCCCAACATCTTATCTCCAACATCTTATCCCCAACATCATATCCCCAACATCTTATCCCCAACATCTTATCCCCAACATCTTATCCCCAACATCTTATCCCCAACATCTTATCCCCAACATCATATCCCCAACATCTTATCTCCAACATCTTATCCCCAACATCATATCCCCAACATCTTATCCCCAACATCTTATCTCCAACATCTTATCCCCAACATCATATCCCCAACATCTTATCCCCAACATCTTATCCCCAACATCATATCCCCAACATCTTATCTCCAACATCTCATGTGTCATGTTTCAGATCATGCTATGCAACCCATTCTGCCTGATTGCCTACACCGTGGTCTCGTGGAGATTTTTCAACGAGCGTATTTATGAAGAGGAGATCTGTTTGCTCAACTTCTTTGGGGAAGACTATCTGGAGTACCAGCGACGAGTGCCGACTGGACTTCCGTTTATCTACGGCTACCAGCAGATGTTGTGATGGATGCAAGAAATTAGTTTAATTTTGAACCTCGGACGTAAGATGGTCTTTTGTATTATGTCATAAGATCTTTTGCAGAAACTGCAATTTTGGCACTGTAATGTCCGTTAAGTGAAGGGTGGCTTCTGTTACATTGTTGATCCTAGTAATATTGAAGTATGAATGTGTCTGAGTGTGCCAGTGTAACATTAATAAAATGAGTTTAAAAGGAATTGAAGCATTTTGAAGGAATGTTGCAGAGAATGGTTTTTTGTTTTGTTTGGAATGTCAGCAGATTTTGAAGGAATGCCACCTCGAGCTGTCTGGAATATTGTTTTTGGTTTGTTTGGAATGTCAGCAGATTTTGAAAGAATGCCACCAAAAGCTGTCTGGAATATGGTTGTTGTTTTGTTTGTTATGTCAGCAGATTTTGCCATTTGTTTATCAAAGAGGCTGCTTTCTGGGCATACCTTCAGTTTGAAGAAAGAGGACATAAACAACAGATTGCATAACTTACTACTTGGGATACTGTGCTGTATCTCCTCAGGTGCATACTACATGTTCTGAAGGTTCTTTGGAATCGGCTGGAGAGTGCAGCAGAAAGAGTATCCATGGCTGGAAAGACTGGCTTACGATGGAGTGAGG
Organism: Cepaea hortensis; assembly: GCA_963921405.1. Classification (NCBI taxonomy): domain Eukaryota; kingdom Metazoa; phylum Mollusca; class Gastropoda; order Stylommatophora; family Helicidae; genus Cepaea; species Cepaea hortensis. The sequence continues at coordinate 232,551,383 of OY992876.1, forward strand.
AGAGGATTTGAAAGATACTCAATACATAGAGGTAGAGCCAGGTGGACTTTTAATAAATCTCTGCTGGAATACTCAGCATGGGATCTGTTTGGTGGCTTTTGAAGAGGGACATGGAGCCTGTGTGGGAACATTCCGAGTGCAGAGATGTTGATTTTTAAATTCAGTATTCCGATGCATAATGAGTTAAGTCGATTCATAAATTCAGTATTCTGATGCATAATGAGTTAAGTCAAAAATCGACATCACTGCACTCAGGATTTTGCCCATACACGCACTATCTTCTTCAACAGCCAGTAAAGAGTCCCATTACTAGTACCAGTTGCAGTCTGATTATGTGTCCGTCTGGCCTTTCCTCGAGTAGTGAGTGTCAGCCTCCTTCGATCTCTGGTCACTCCCTGCCTCACCATTCTCTCCAGGCTGTGATGATTTATCTGTTCTTCTACAATGTACCCATGATCCCAAGAGTCGTGACCATGTCTGCCTTCAATCAATCAGGTGCCATCTCCACAATGAAGGTTGGCTGCAATAGATCTCCAACACTGTCAGTCTCTCACCCTGACTGTACATTCTATCAGATTGCTGTTTGTCCATCACTTGATGTTATCTTCCCACTTGTATCGTTGTCTACCTCTTTGTATACCTTTTGCTCGCTTGCTGTCAGCCTTACCCTCCAGTATGGTTTTTATAAGAGGGTCTTTTAACGTGTCCAAAATATTTCACTTACCTATTTTTTTATTTCCTTCAACAACACTGTTTTCATTCATAATTTTTCTAGAACCTCTGTATTTGATTGTTTTTGTTTCCATGAAATACAACAGTCTTCTGTATATCCACATCTCCAGGGCCTCTATTTGACTTTCTACATTCGACATCTGCCTTATTTTTTCAATTATAGCCTACCAATTATAGCAGACCCAGCCAGTCTATCTGCCTGCTCATTTCTCGCTACACCAGCTTGTCCTAGGGAAAAGATCCAAACAGATCCTTCCTATATGCACACTAAGGAAATATACACAAGGGTAGGTCAGAAAGTTATGCACCACAATTATTATCTCAGCTAATAATAAAGATTGAAGCATTACATTTACACAAAGTTAAGTTTATAATCTCTTGAAGGTTTATACCAAATTGCACCCCTGTAAACCAATTCTAACTATGACACAAAACTTGAAATGGCAAATATTAATGACACATGTTACAAGCAGAGGATTGTTATAGAATTTTTGATTGCAAAGAAAGAAACTGTTATTAACATTCATAAATGTTTGTGTGCTGTTTATGGCACTTTAACAGTTGACAGAAGCAGAGTTGTCGCTGGGTGCAGAGAGTTTTGGTTTCTGCAAGTGGAGATGTAGAGCTGGCTGATAAGCCGCGCTCTGGATGTCCTGCCACAGCCACCTGCCGGATCATGTTGGAACATGCTGACATCATGATTTGCAAAGATAGACGAATCACAAGTCAACAATTGTCAATGCAGCTTTCAATAAGCGAAAGATAGTGCAATTGAAATTTTCAAAATCCCGGGATATTCAAAGGTTTGTGCAGGATGGGTTCCTCACACAAGTTTGCAAACAAGGGAGGCAATTGACAAAATGTGGTGGAATGTACTGCCTCATCCACCTTACAGTCCAGACCTGGCACCATCTGATTTCCATCTTTTCGGTCCCCTTAAGAATGTTATCCATGTGACAAAGTTTGAAGACAACGAGGGAGTGATTAATGCAGTGAGGAAATGGCTACAATAACATGACAAAATGTGGTACAGATCTGGGATAATGCTCTTGTTTCAAGATGGCGTAAAGCCATTAAAGTTGATGGGGATTATGTTGAGAAGTAGAAATGTTTACTGCACATGTGCATGAACATTATGATTAAATTTCATTTGTATGTTATTAATGATTAAAGAGATAATAATTGCGGTGCATAACTTTCTGACCTACCCTCTTAAGAAGAAGCAAACAGACAAATCCTTTCTTGTGCCTGAAATACTCCATTAAACATACTCACTAACACTCCAGTGCAATCATATGTGTTACTATGGTACCTGTGAATTGACCGCTATGTCTTTTTGTTTACACAGTGGGGGGTTACCAAGACGTATGGCAGCAGCCTCTGCAAATTTGCAGATACCGCTGTAACACATGAGGTTATATTGGAGTGTTAGTGACCATGTGCCGTGTGATTCAGCCAAAACAACGATGTTTCTTATATTTTGTTATTTTAATTTATTAAAGTCTTTTAGGAGGAGGCTACCTGGACACTTACTAAATAAGCTGAAAAGTGCATAAATGCTTTGAATATAAATGTTATAGACGGGTTCTAAGAATATCTTGGATACAGAAAAGAACAAATGCATCCATACTTCCAAAGCTGAATATTGAAGAAGGTTGCCTACTAAAGACGATAAAACAAAGAAAATTGAAATAATTTGATCACTTGAAGTTTCATGAATGTTTGGAGAGAACAATAATGGAGGGGTATGTGCCTGGGAAGAGAGTAAGAGGAAGGCCAAAGAAAATATGGGTGCAGGCTGTGACTGATGATCTTCAGATGGCGGTATCAGATGCGGGACATCTTGCTTATGACCAGAAGTTTTCTGGAAGGTTGTTATGGGAGGGAGATTCTGCGAAGGACATGCTATTGAGTGAATGAATGAATGAATGAATGAAGGAGGGCATGTGGAGCGTTACGGCCGTCACACTTGTATAGGCCTGAGTGAATGGAAGACTAGGTGCTCAGTTTTACCCTCCCATAGCGGATGACAAAAGTTGGCATCAGACCTTTCTTTGACAGTGCTTATGTCATTGTCAGCATAAGGTTGTAACATTTCACCAACCCGCCTGCTTATTCTTCTACAGGGTGTTTGTAAAGTCTCACTACATTTTATATGTGGAACAATTTTGAAAAATTGAGTTCTCAACTCATCTCACCTTGTTCCTCATGTACTTTCCGGTGTCGAGTAAGTATAAACAGCGGGAGAGAGCCTGTTTATGGGCTTCATGTATCAATATTCCCATGGACTCTTCTATTCCCAGCGTCCATCTTTTACATGGTCGGCCTCTTCCTCTGCTTCCATCTGGTCTGTACATCATTGCTTGTTGTGGTAAACTGTTGGTAACCTATTTGCGTGGCCAAACCATTTGACTTGCTGCCTTCTAATAAAATCTAGTGCTGGTATTACCCCCACTGTAGTCCTGATTTCTTAATTTCCGATCTTATCTCTTCTTGATACATTGAGTATTCTTCTCAGGAATCTCATTTCTGTTGTTGAGATTTTTTTTCTCTTTTTCTGCCATTGTCCAAGTTTAGCATTGGTAACATAGAGTTGGTAGGAAGATTGTGTTGTAAAGTGCTTTCTTAGTAACTATTGATACATGTTTGTTCTTTAGTGTTGGTGCCATTTATCCAATGAGTTGTTTGCCTTATGCATCTATTTTCAATCTCATCTTCTGTTTTGCCATTTGATGATAATATACTTCCTAGGAACTTGAAGCTCTTTACTTGTTTCAGGGGGTGTTCATTTAGGTGAATCATAGATGTTTTTTCTTCTTTGGTTATAGTCAAGTCATTATCTCTGTTTCACTTGCGCTAATTTTCATGTTGTGCTCCCTACACATTTCATTTAGACTATTCACGTGGTCTTGTAATTCAGCTTCTGATTTTGCTATTAGTGCTCGATTAGTCCGCAAATAGGGGTTCTTTAATGGTGTAAATTTGCTGTTGGTTCTTCTTCTGTGTTCTCGTAATGTGGTGTGGTCTCTGTTTGGCTGATTTATTTGCATATATTGTCTACATAGGTTATGAACAAGAAGGGACAGGACACAATTAAGTACATGACGTCATAAAAAATGTGCTAAAACATTAATTAAATTAGTTATAGTAGTCACTGCTATGGTTTAACGCTGTTTTGGAGAAGCTGGAAAGTACCAATGAAGTATTCATTATAGCTTATTCAACAAATTTATAACAGTAATGTGATGAGGAGGTTGTTTATCAAGGAATCTTGCTATACATCTTTGAACAACCATCCGTGTGTATGGACTGCTATTTTGAAACACTTGTTCAACCAAACAAATTCCTTCTTCCGTTGATAACTCTATTCTGTTTGGAGTGCAAAGAATTACTCCAGCAGGCAACAGCCACTTGCTGCATATTGCTTCACGATGGACTGTGGAACACATTTTTTTGATGACGTCATGTACTTCATTTGTCAAAATTGTTCTACATACAAAATGTAGTGAGACTTTACAAATACCCTGTATTTGCTTCATCTTATTTAGTTCAGTATTATACACCTGAGGAGATACAGTGAAATATGCCAGGCAGTAAATTGTGGAAGTTGTTTATTGTATCTTCTTTGTTCAAATTTACAACGAGAAAACTTAGAATACCTGTAAGTTGTTGAGTAAATTTTGTACCGGCAGAAAATCAGTTTGTGGTGAATGCCTATCTTTTTAGTTTTCTGTATAATGTAACATTATTTTGAAAACGGAGGATCATGTAGTTCATCATCATCAAGTGCCCTGCCAGCTGGCGTAGGCGTTCATGGCTCTCCACAGATCTCGGTCTTTGATGTTCTGGATCAACTCTGCTGATGATATTCCTCCATGCCACCCTTTCAATCCATCCAGCATAATGTCTCTAGGTCTGCCTCTGCCTCTCTTCCCCTCGATTTTTCCAGTTGTCACGATGTTCTCCAATGCCTCTCTTTTCATCACATGACCGAAGAAAGCTTGATTTAGTTAGTTAGTTAATTAGTCAACAGATTATCCTCATTGCACATCGAACCATTCAGTCCATAAGTGCTCGTATCCCCTCAGTCAATTCTGCAGCATGTAGTGGTTAACGACACTAGTTCTGTGTTGGTTCATTAATCTTCTTTGGCTTCTTGCAAAGTGTTCTTGTTTGGCCACACCTCTTTTAACTTGCTGTTCTCGCAGTCTGACCATGGTTGTAGATTCACAGTCATCACTAGGTTCTCGTAAATGACTTCTCATCGAGCATTCATTATATCAGCCTGGTCCATGGCTTGCCCGCCCTCCACAGTAGCCTTACCTGCAAGCCTGTCAGCCTGCTCATGTCATTGGACACCCACATGCCCTGGCACGAAAATGGAGGATCACATAATGAGGAGGGTGGCGTAGGAGGAAACCATGATGACTGGAAATGTCCATTTGTTCACATGAAGAAACTGCCTGGGTTAAAATCTCCTTACCTTTATGTCACTTTGTTTATATAACAACACTGCCTGAATAAAGACAAATGTAAACATTCCTAGATAAAAATTCTTGTGTTTATCAGTCAGGTGGGCATAGAGACTGTCCTCATGACTCATTGCTGGAGTACCATCTCCATGGTGATGGAAAGCTCATTGTGTGGGCATCATCAAATGTGGAAAAGGTGTCCCAGTTGTTACAATATGGAATTTTGCTTGGCTAGTAAATCCATTACATGGAAAGTCCGAATTGAAAGTTCACTGTATGGATGTCATCTGCAGACTGCATTCTTCTGGTTTCCGGAACAGCCTGTGATGAATGTAAAGCCCAATATACCGAAGTGAGACTAAGCAGCCATGTGGAGGATGTGACGACTCCTTGGGTGAACCAAGTACCAGAGCGCTTGGATGGCAGGGAATGCCCATGGTCTGCCCCTGCCTTCCCTTGAGGACTGACCGGCATGTGTTCAGCTGTTCTGAACGGGCCAACTGTGATGGGTGTCTCCTTGTAGACTGCTAAATCTTCTGTCGGCTTGACAAGCCTGTCATTGATCCATATTTAATTGTGCACCTCTCATGAATACTTATGTTGACTATTTATCACATATTAAACACATAATATTACTTGGATAGCCAAAACGAGCAATCTGGACATGTTTAGTGCCGCAAAGACAACTTATTGCAAACAGAAAGAGGCAATCTTAATTTTTTTGGCCACATTATGAGAAGACAAAAATTGGAATAATTGTGACAGTCAGAAAGATTTGTTGAAAGTCTTCTTCTTCTTCTTCTGCGTTCATCCGGATTTGTTTTTTGGATGTGACTGCGTTGTGCCTGTTTACAGCAGAGCTGCGTTCTTGCGCCGTCAGGCTGACACATCCGACTTCTGCGGGCATTTGTTGACAGGGTTAACCTTCCCGGGGGTTTCTTAGGACGTTTGAATCTCACTGTTGTGGTGTTATCCCCCATCCTAGCTGGCCCATATAGAACAGCCAAAGACATCCTGGTCAACCCTCAAGGGAAGGCAGGGGCAGACCATGGGCATTCCCCGCCATCCAAGGAGGCTTCCATACTTGCAGAGCCATCGCACAGCGCTCTGGTACTGGGCTCACCCAAGGAATCGTCACGTCCTGCACATGGCTGCTTAGCCTCACTTCCGTATATTGGGCCTTCCGTTCACCATAGGCTGTTCCTCCGGAAACCAGAAGAATGCAGTCTGCAGATGACATCCACACAGTGAGCTTTCGATTAAGACTTTCCACATAATGGATTTGCTATCCAAGCAATATTCCATTTCGTGCCACTAGGACACTTTTTCCACCTTTTATGAAGCCCACACAGTGAGCTTTCGATTCAGACTTTTCACGTAATGGATTTGCTATCCAAGCAATATTCCATTTCGTGTCACTAGGACTTTTTCCACCATTTACGAAGCCCACACAGTGAGCTTTTGATTCAGACTTTCCACGTAATGGATGTGCTATCCAAGCAATATTCCATTTCATGCCTCTGGGACGCTTTTGTAACCGACATACCTGTGGTATGAAGTGTGGCAGTCTAAATACATCTTCATGCACCTTTAGATGTCAACCTGAATGTAGTTAAAGTAAGCTGTAGTCAACTTGAGCTTGTTGATATCTCCATAGAGCTTGTCCTCAAATGAAGCAGGCGTGGGCCAAAATATCTTTCTCTGTTCTGCATATATTGGGCACTCCTGCAGCAAATGTTTAGCTGTCATTTTACCAGTTCCACAATTACATTCATCGGTATCTCCTATCTTTAGTTTATTGAACAAGTGGTGTTTCAGCCTGTTATGTCCTGTGCGGAGTCTGAAGATTGCTACTTGTTCTCTTCGGTCGAGTTTGTAATATGCATCATCCTTCTGGTGGCCTGGATGCTCTGATTCCCATTTGGTTCTATAAGTGCTTTTTATAAACCTTTTTGCCTCATTATAGGTTATGTCTATGTCAGGCTGTGGTAATCGTCCACCCTCTTTTGCTAGTCTGTCAGCCTCTTCATTTCCAGGTATACTGCAATGTGATGGGATCCACTGTATTACAACTTTTTTGGATTTCTGGCATAGACCATGGAGTGCTGCTCTTAGGTCAGCTAGTTCTGTGCTGTTTTTGCTCTTCAGTATTGAGACAGCTGACTTTGCATCTGTGAAGATAGCTATTTGCTTCTCTTTATTTTCCTCCATCAAGAGCATTTCTGCTGCAGTTTTCAAAGCCTCTACCTCCGCTTTGAAGTTACTTGAAAATTTTCCAGTTTCCACTGACTGTGTTTTTATCACTCCATTTTTTAAATTAAGGAGAATTCCTCCTCCTCCATTTTTAATTGAATCTTTGGCTGATCCATCTGTATATGCATGGGTCCAATTGCTGCTTGGGTAATATTCTTTTATGTAGTTGAGGGTTATTTTTCTTCTTTCGGTTTCATTCTGAGTGTTCTTTTTCTCAATACCAGGAATGTTTTCTATCATCTCAGGCAGTTGCTGCTGTCTCCAAGCTGGGAAGTTGTGTGCATTGTAAATGGGCTTGACTGTTGATATGTTAAGTATGGGATCTGCCCTAATCTTTCGTTTTGCAGTTTCTACAAAGTTGCTACGCTTCAGTCTTCCTTTTCCAAAACCATTAAACCTGTTATACATAGGGTGGTCTGTCAATCTTCTAAATATTTCTGCTTGTTGCTGGGCTCTGCTATCTCTTCTGTCCTGCATTGGTTGTAAACAAGTGATCTTTTCTAGTTCATTAATAGGCATTGTCTTCAGGCTTCCAGTTATGATTCGCATTCCTTGGTTTTGGACTGTACTTATTTTGTTAAAGTTTGACTTAGCTGCTGTTGCCCAAGCTGCAATGTCATATTCCAGTACTTGCCTCACCCGTCCAGTATATAACTTCTTGAGAACTATCTCATCTGCTCCCCACGTTGTACCAGCAAGCTTTTTCATGATTGCCATTCTCTGCCTTGCTCTTGTTCGATTTTTCTCAACCTGTGTCTTCCATGTCAGGCGACGATCAAAGGTGACTCCTAGATAGTTTGGATTTTCTTCATGGCGCAATATTTTTCCATTCAATACCAGCTTAGGTTGCTGAGTTTTATTTGAGAGGGAGAACACTGTGCATGTTGTTTTCTCCTCACTTATCTTCACTAGCCATGATTTTGACCAGTCCTCTAGCGCTAATAAGGCTTGCTGTATTCTGCTGTTAGCTGTACTAATATATTCTTCAGATGTCCATATGGCTAGGTCATCTGCAAAGGAGGATGCGTGTACTCTGGCTGGAAAATTTTCTGTGATGTCATTTATATATGCTAGGAATAATGTTGGTGAAAGAACTCCTCCTTGGGGGACACCTTGCTCCAACAGCATCATTTTGCTTGTTTGTCCTTGTACTTTTGTCTTGGCAGTTCTGTTCTCAAGGTAGTGGCTGATCCATTTATACATTTTTCCACAAACATGCATTTTTTGCAGTTTTACTTTCAGTCCTTCCTTCCATACTTTATCAAATGCTTTTTCTAAATCTATTCAGACTGCTAGTGTGTGCTTTTTCTCTTGGAAGGCATCCTCTATTTCCTGAGCTATATAGGTTATTTGATCTTCAGTGGATCTGTACTTTCTGAATCCTGCTTGGTGTGGTGTTAAGTGTTTGTTTTCTTTCAGATGCCATGTTAGCCTGCCATTGATAATGCGTTCCATTAATTTTCCTACACAACTAAGTAGACTGATAGGTCGATAGCCATTTGGTTCTTCCAGGTCTTTTCCTTTCTTTGGGACTGGTATTAGTATAGCTTCCTTCCATGCCTGTGGGACTATTCCTCTCTTCCAGCTGTTATTTAGGACTCCTAGTAGTTTCTTCTTTGCCTTGGTGCCTAGTCCTATTAGCATTTCATTTGTGATTCCATCCTTTCCTGGTGATTTCTTCTTTTTTAGGGTATTCATTGCCTGTTCCATTTCTTCCATTGTTAGATTTGCCATCATATATTCTGCTGCTGTCTCTGTATTTCTATGATGTATCTGTTTGTCTTTGATTGCTTCCTTCTGTTCGGTTGTAATATCAATGTGGTTTGCATTTGCATAGTGTTCCATTAGTGTATTTGCAGCCTTTTTTCCTGTAAGCAAGGCATTTCCTTGTTTAATTGTTATTTGTTTGTTTCTAGGTCCTTCATTGTTCATGGCTTTCACTAGTTTCCGTAGTTTGTTTCCATCCCTGTCAAAATTCAGGTTTTCTGTTTTTTCCCTCCAACAATCTCTTGTTGTTTGATTTACTGTTCTTTTATATTTTGCTGAGATGGCTTTGAGAGAGATGTTCGCTTCAATTGTTTGTTCTCTCTCTGCTGTCTTCCTGGCATCTTCAACTTTGTCCTCCAAACTTTGTAGTTCTTCAGTACAGTATGGTTTGTAATTTTTCCTCGCTCCTCTTGGAATGGACTCAGTGGCTGCCTGTATTATCGCTCTGTTTAGACTCTCCACCATTTGCTTTATGTTGCCATATCGTGTATTTATGTTTTCACAATATTTGTCTGTTAGTATGGCAAATCTGTCCCAATCTGCTCGTTTGTAATTCCAGCGGGGCAAGGGCTTTTGCTCCTGAGGAACATACTCAATTTTCATTACAAGCTTGATTGGTCTGTGGTCACTACCTGCTAATTGGTCCAGCACATGGTGATCGATTTTGTGGAGGATGTCTCCTGTGCAGAAAGCTAATTCTGGAGTAGAAGTGGTAAGCCATCTTCTGGAGTAGGAGCTCGGTGTGTCATCCGCTTTGTTGAGTAGATGGAGATTTGAGTCTATTTCCCAGTCCTCCAATTCATCTCCTCTTTTGTCAGTATCTGGGTATCCCCAACTTTCTGAACGGCTATTAAAGTCTCCGACAATAATGCAGTTTGTGTCAGTTATTTTCATGTTTGAGAGTGTAACGTCTTTATCTGCTGGGCTGTACAGATTGTAGATTCTTATTTTCACGTCCTTTATCATTATATCAAAACCATAATTTCCGTTTGGTTGTCAGAGATCACAGATACTTCGCTGCAAGGTATTGTATTTCGTGTAAGTATTAGAACTCCTCCTTTGTGTCCTTCGCGGTCGAAACGTGTGGCCTGATATCCTCTGACTGAGAATTTGTGATTGGCGTTGAGGTGTGTCTCTTGAATGCATGCCACATCTATTCTATCTTTATGAAGACGCTGTGTTAGGGAGTCTTTCTTCTTGTAAACTCCTTCGGCATTCCACTGTAGTATGGTGAGTGTCCGGGGTATTTGGTCAATAGCTCTTAACCTACTCCTCTGTGCCTTGACTCCACAGCACAGGGGAAGGTGACCACCAGTAGTCATGGGTGGACCCCCTCGAGGCAGGGGGCCCGGCACTATCGCCGCCTGATGGGACTTCACGGGATTAGCACCATAACAATTAATTTTGATTTGTGACATCATGTTGTTGAAAGTGAGATAGAGGAAGACAGCGTGAGACAATTCTTGACAGTCTTGTGTCATGGCACAAAAGGGAGTCAACTCACAAATTTATCCATGCCATCGCAGATCACAATTTGCGCAGAAGTATGATCGCCTTCGCCAGCCAGTAAGGCACTGGATGATGATGATGACGATGATGTCACAATTTGAAACATAAATCCCAGAAATATTCCCCCGAAATTGCTGTCAGTAATGTTTTTTTGTCAATATCTGCGGGAAAACCTGTTTGAGATAGAATTAGGAATGAGGGAATTAGAAGATGACCAGGTCTGAAACCAGTCATGCACTTCATTAAAGAACAACAGCTTAAGTGGTTTGTCCACTTCACCATAATGCCCTGGTTCCATCTGCCACAAAGAGCCACACTGAGGAAATATAACAAATACAGAGCAAAGGTAAGACCACATAAAATATGGAGTTATGATGTCAAGAACAACCTTAGAAAACTGGCAACTTACAAAGAGCATTGGAAAGAGAGTATAAACGATCTTTACATCTCCTCCAACATTATATACAACTATAAGAACAGCTTTCTTTGGTCATGTAATGAGAAGAGAGGCATTGGAGAACATCGTGACAGCTGGAAAGATCAAGGGTTAAGAAACAGAGGCAGACCAAGAGAAATGATGCTGAATAGAATGGGCATGTGATAATGATGAAATCATATTACTGGGTTTGCTTGTCTTTTATGATTAATATATATATATATATATATGTGTAAGGTACCTCTACATCCCAAGGTAGAAGAGGAAAGACTAAACAAGACTGTAAAGTACCTCTACATCCCAAGGTAGAAGAGGAAAGACTAAACAAGACTGTAAGGTACCTCTACATCCCAAGGTAGAAGAGGAAAGACTAAACAAGACTGTAAGGTACCTCTACATCCCAAGGTAGAAGAGGAAAGACTAAACAAGACTGTAAGGTAGCTCTACACCCCAGGGTAGAAGAGGAAAGACTAAACAAGACTGTAAGGTACCTCTACATCCCAGGGTAGAAGAGGAAAGACTAAACAAGACTGTAAGGTACCTCTACATCCCAGGGTAGAAGAGGAAAGACTAATCAAGACTGTAAAGTACCTCTACATCCCAAGGTAGAAGAGGAAAGACTAAACAAGGCTGTAAGGTACCTCTACATCCCAAGGTAGAAGAGGAAAGACTAAACAAGGCTGTAAGGTACCTCTACATCCCAGGGTAGAAGAGGAAAGACTAAACAAGACTGTAAGGTACCTCTACATCCCAGGGTAGAAGAGGAAAGACTAAACAAGACTGTAAGGTACCTCTACATCCCAGGGTAGAAGAGGAAAGACTAAACAAGACTGTAAGGTACCTCTACATCCCAAGGTAGAAGAGGAAAGACTAAACAAGACTGTAAGGTACCTCTACATCCCAAGGTAGAAGAGGAAAGACTAAACAAGACTGTAAGGTACCTCTACATCCCAAGGTAGAAGGGGAAAGACTAAACAAGACTGTAAGGTACCTCTCCACCCCAGGGTAGAAGAGGGAAGACTAAACAAGATTGTGAGGTACCTCAACATCCCAGAGTAGAAAAGAGCCAGCAGCCGTTATCCTAGAAGGTTAAGTGTCAGATCGCACTGCCCAAGCGATCAGAGGGATTTATGATGAAGTCCAGCTATATGTAGTGATCGAATCCAGTATGTTTTAAACCAAAACCACCCCCCCCCCCTCCCTACCCCATATCTTTTAAAATGATGCCGTAGAAATTAACTTCTTGGCCCCAGGACTTTTCAGGTCATGAACTTCGAACCTCTTTGTTGTATATTTTTTTTTTTAAGGAGCCCACAGATTAGTTAAAGGGAAGCAAACGTGGTTTCATACCATCATTGGCATCTTGACAGACGATAGTTTGTGCTTTAAAAAGGCATAACTTTTACCTATGGCGGTAGCGAATGTGACTGATAAGGCCAATTCGCGCTGTAAATTTTCGTTCACAGTGGGTGCATGTGAACACGTGGTCATTTCCACCACCATGCACCATCTTGCGTCTCACACGCTCGGTGTGTGACTTATCTGCAATAATTTTCTCCTTTGTCTTTATTCCATTTCTGATGTTTGCCCTCCATGCAACATGTTCAGCGACGACTTGCTCCCAATGTGCATTATCAATGCCTGTATCAATCATGTCCCGCTTACACACATCTTTGTATCGTAGTAGAGGCTGACCCTGAGATCTCTTACCCATCTGTAATTCACCAAAAACGATGTCCTTAGGTATTCTACAATCATCCATCCTCCTAAGATGTCCTATCCATCTAAGCCTACGAAGACTGAGCATGGAATAAACCGTCACACAACCTGATCTTTCCAATACTTCAGTATTTGTGATTTTGTCATGCCACTTAATACCAAGAATTCTTCGCAGACACCGCATATGAAAGCTGTTTAAACGTTTCTCTTGGTGTGAGTAAGTTGTCCAGGTTTCACTGCCATAAAGAAGAGTACTTGATGGTACCCCATGTGCACCTTGTGACATAATCTGTGCCTTCGTTTTGCTAATTAAACCAAATTCAGAACAAACATGGGAGAATGCAGATATCAGACATTGTAATTCTTCCTCAGAGTGGGTCGTAACTGCAGCATCATCTGCAAAAAGGAACTCTCTGATCAGTGTCCTCCTAATTTTAGTCTTGGCCTTCAATCTCTGAGCGGTGTAGAGGCCGCTATCTGAGCGTGAGTGAATGTATATACCACCATCCTGATCACGAAAGGCATATTTCAGTAGAAGTGAAAAGTATATTCCAAAGAGGGTGGGAGCTAGTATACAACCTTGCTTAACTCCACTCTTGATTTCAAACTCTTCAGAAGTTGCACCATCAAACTTGATTATACCCTTCATGCCTGTGTGGAACGATTCCACAATTGACAGAAGAGTTGGTGGGCAGCCAATCTTCTTTAGTGCCTTGAATAGACCCTCACGACTGACCAAATCAAATGCTTTTGTGAGGTCGATGAAGTGGTTGATTCTGTTCACGGCATTTTTCTTGCATTTGTCACAATGAGAATATATCAAGGGTAGACCGGTTCTGTCGAAAGCCACACTGTGATTCGGGGTAGACTTGATCTCCTAGGACTTGAAGTCTGCGCAGAACAATTCTGGCAAATACTTTTCCAGCAATACACAGAAGTGAGATACCCCTATAGTTGTTACAGTCGCTCCGATCACCCTTGTTCTTGTACAGCGTTATGATGCTTGAATCTTTGAAACCCTGTGGGACTTGTCCTTCTCGCCGGCATAGCTCTATTAGCTGGTGGATCTGTAGAGTGAGAGTGTCTTGCCCACTCCTGATAACCTCTATTGGAATCCAATCCTTACCTGGAGCCTTGCCATATGCAAGTTCATTTATAGCACACTTAACCTATGTTATGGTGGGAAGTGTGTCCAGGTGGTCAAGAGTTGGTAGAGCCTCTATGGCGTTGAATGCATCATCCGCTAGTTTGGTCTCACTTGAGTAAAGCTCCAAATAGTGCTCTACCCATCTGTCCATCTGCTGTTTCTTATCAGTTATGATTTCTCCAGTCATGGTTTTCAATGGTGCACTTCTTTTGATCATTGGACCACAGGCTTTCTTTATTCCTTCATACAGGCTTCTGATGTTTCCCTTATCACTCGCATTTTGAATGGACTCACATAACTTGATCCAATAATCATTGCACACTGCCTGGCAGCCTTTTGGACATCCTTCCTAGCTTGCTTTATCTCACTCAGAGTGCTACGTGTTGGTCTTTCCTTGTTTCTTAAGAGAGCTATCTTCTTCTTATCAATCAAAGGCTGCAGTATCTGCCTGTTTGCCGCAAATCAGTCCTACCTCTTATGATCCACAGTGCCGTAAACCCCTGCAGCAGTTTTATAAAGAGTTTTCTTAAGTTGACCCCACTTTTCACTTACTGTAAAATTTTCTGGTGTATCAGTGAAAGCGTCTTCAAGTTGCTATTGAAACTGAAAGAACTTTTCATTATCGTGAGTGTTAATAATATTAATCCTGGGGCTAGATTTGTGTTTAACTGTGCAGATTCTCTTTGGTCTCAAGTCTGACCCTTGCAACAACCAAAGAATGATCCGTATCACAGTCAGCACTGTGGTAATTTCGAGTCAATGATGTATGGTTCAGATGTTGTCTCCGTGTGATGCTGAAGTCCAGCTGGTGCCAATGGCCTGATCTTGGATGTTTTCATGTGACCTTATGCAGCTCTTTTGTTTAAAAAAAGGAGTTTGTAATACATAGGTCATTTCTGGTTCAATGCTCCAGCAGCCTTTGCCCATTTTCATTCATGCGATTGATGTTGTATTTTCCAAGGCACACTGGCCATGAACTCGAGTCCTTGCCCAAACGAGCATTGAAATCACCGAGCATATAACTGTAGTCAAATTTTGGAACTGCCTTGATCACGGATCTAACTCCTCATAGAACGAATCCTTCACATCATCAGAGGAATCGAGTGTCGGTGCATATGCAGTAATAATGGTGGCAAAACCACAAAAGGTTGCCAAGCGCAGGGATAATAGTCTTTCATTTCCTCCTGCTGGAATTTCAATCCCCAATCCGTTCAATCCGTTTTTCTCACATCGTCAATATTAGTCAAGTCAGTGGAAAATCATGGACACATGGTTCTCACGTTCCAGGTTGCAAGCCGTAGCTTGAGGTTTCTATTTTTCTTTTTATTAGTACCTGGTGCATTGGTTTTACAGCCTGCGATTCAGATTTTGTCCTAGCCCCAAGCACCCATTGAAGCAGGCAGGCTGTGGCGGATCAACACCCAATTGGCCGGGGGCTGCCCAGTTTGAGGCGGGTGGTAGCTGATTAGTAACACCTGTGGGTGTCTTCCACATCAGAGGCAACGCGTGGCGCCCATGTCTACGCCAATTGATGGGGACTAAATAACCCGTAACAGTTGCCTCTCGCTTTGATTCCGAGACCGGTTAAGACCGGGGATGGAGTTATTGCCTTTCCATAGCACAAAGCCTGGTCTAAAATATAGAGATCATGTGTTGCCCATGCAGCATGATCCCTCTCTCGGCCTGCCTAGTTCACTCCAGAGGAAAGGTAACACCTCTACATCTGGAACAAGACAAGCTGCCGGATCAGCAAAGCAATGCTCTAACTGTTCGCCTGTCGAAGCTTCGATCCTAGACCAGCCGCCAACCAAGGCTTAGGGCCTGGTCTGCCCCGCCATGACATTTTGTCATTAGGTTGCATTTCCTCGCACCAGGGTAAGGCTTGTACCCTCCCAATTGCGCTCTTCCGCCCGAAGCCGTTGGCACAATGTGGGGTGTCGGATTTGGTAAGCGCCGCCCAACGTTCGGCGCTAACAGAAAGCAGGTAGTACCGTCTACTGTTGTACGGTAGCTCAGTCATATCTGACTAAGACCTGACACGAGATTTCGTGGCGAAGTGGTCAAGCCGCTTGACTCGGGCTCCGAAGATTGTGGGGTCGATTTCGGCCGCATCCTTCGGTTCACAGGTGGATTTTTCGGAGACTCCTGAGGGTCATCGCTGGAGCTACGGAGTTTGTGCTTCGTGCGACACTTTACCCGATGCGGAAAGAGACTGAGCCATATCGATTTCATACCGTATGTCTGCTTAAAATCTAGTTGTCTATCTTAGTCTAGATTTGAGATGTGCGGATTATTACATCATCATTACACCACGGGTCAGCTGGACTAAAATGTTTACTTCTCCTTGACTTTAGGACGTAAATTACAAGTACATCTGAAGTCGGAGTGGGTTCGCCTGATGGCGAGGGACACTGGTAGTCATCATCATCATCATCATCAAGTGCCCTGCCAGCTGGTGGAGGCGTTCATGGCTCTCCACAGATCTCGGTCTTTGGTGTTCTGGATCAAGTTTGTTGATGATATTCCAGTATGTCACCGTCTCTATCCACCCAGCAGCATTTCTCTGGCCTGCCCCTAAATCTTTTCACATTGATCTTTCCAGTTGTCACGGTGTTCTCCAGTGCCTCTCTTCTCCTCGATCTTTCCAGTTGTCACGGTGTTCTCCAGTGCCTCTCTTCTCATCACATGACCGAAGAAAGCTGTTTGTCTCTACCTTATTGTTGTATATAATGTTCTAGTTTCATTAGCCCGTTTAAGGCAGTCGTCGTTAGTTACTCTGGCAGTCCAAGGAATTATAGCAGGACTATATAAGAAAACAGAAAGTTAAATCAGTTAAATCGTTGGGACATATAATTAGGGTAACAACTGACAGTATACAACAATAAGCAATGATGTATGGAACCAGAAGAAGAGCTGTCATTTAAAACTGTCATTTAGATCAACGAATACTGTTCGTCTCATTCTAATAGGTGTATACTCTGTTCTAGTTTCATTAGCCTCTTTCAGACAAGCATTATTAGTTACTCTGGTAGTCCAAGGAAATCGTAACATTCGTCTCAGGAACGACATCTCTGTGGCTTCCAAGTTCTTCCTAATTTGTTCATTTACATTCCGAGATTCACTGCCATATAGCAAAACAGGTTCTATACAGCATTTCAGCACTCTCTTACATCTAAAAATAGTGGCTTATTGCGTAAGACACTTTTCATTTTCTGTAATGCATTTTTCGCTTGCCCTATTCTGCTCCTAATCTCTGTTGTGCACCTGCCATCTGATGTTATAATTGCTCCTATGTATTTAAAAGTATCCAGTTGGTTAAGCATTTCCACATCTATTCTTACTGTAAAAAACAATTTGTTGCATATCCTTTACAGGACGTCGCAGTCAACACCAGCGTTGTTTTTGTTGTTTGTGATTTCCTTAGCAAATTTACATTCAGTAGTTTGGGAGTTTCCGTTGCGAAGTGGTCAAGCCGCCTGACTCGGGCTCCGAAGGTTGTGGGGTCGATTCCGGGCCGCATTCTTCGGTTCACATGTGGATTTTTCGGAGACTTCTGGGGGTCATCGCTGGAGCTACGGAGTTTGTGCTTCGTGCGACGCTTTCCGCGGTGCGGAAAGAGACTAAGCCATATGGGATTTTTTTTTTTTAAACCGGTGCAATGAAGTCGACCCTGTCGACTTTATATCGACTTTACGACATTCAGTAGTTTGCCGTTGCTTTCTGAACGACCGGAACTCATACCATTTAAAACCAATGCTAGGCGATCTGCTGCCAAATCGCCCGCAGTTGTGTTCCGAACGTGGTATGCGGGATTACGAATTTTAGTTCTAGTGACCGGGATGAGGAGCAAACTCTGTACCGCGGTCACCAGAGAAATTTTAAGCACAAGCTAGCTTAGGTTGTTCTCTTCTACACGACTGGCACCTGACCGTTTTGACAGACGATTCTTTGTTACATTGTGCTTCAAAAAAAGAAAGGTATAATAACCCCTCCATAGCAGACAGCCTGGACTGAATTGTAGAGACCATGTGTTGCCCATGTAGCATGATCCCTCTCTCGGCCTGTCTAGTTTACTCCAGAGTAAAGGTAACACCAATACGCCGGGAACAAGACTAGCTGCAGACGCTGCTGAATTAGCAAAGGATTGCTCTAACTATCCGCCTGTCGGAGTTTCGATCCTAGACCAGTTGCCGATGCCTAAGGCCTGGTCTGCTCTGCCATGTCATTTAGTCTTTCGGCGCGCTCCACAACCATGGTGCATAATGTGGAAACACTATATCAGTTTCCGAGATATAATACTAATTTATGAGCCAAATTTCTTCCATCTTTGGGTCTAGTAGAATGTCAAAAGTTTCTTCTTCTTAGTTCAAGATATTCTAAGAACCTGTCGGTAAAATTGAAGCACAAAAGCCCCAATTTTTTTTTTTCTGTAGTGATTGTCAAATTGCTTATAACTCACATCCTCGTGTTGCTACAGGAAAGATCATCGTCATCAACATGTCCCTTGCCGATAAGCGTGGGCGGTCATGTTTCGCCATCTCACGCGGTCACCAGAGTCATGGATCAGCTCTTTGTACTTCTTACGACCATGCCACGTGGGCAAGCCATTCAGGTATTTACTTCTCTGCCTTCCCCTTGTTCTTTTCCCCTCAATCTTGCCAGTTGTCACCAAGTTCTCAAATTTATTTCTTCTCATAACGTGTCGAAAATACTGAGACTGTATACGACTAATTTCTCTAATCAGTTTACGGTTTTCATTTGTTTCTTGTAGGACGTGGTCATTAGTTTTTCTGTTTGTCCATGGCATTCTTTACCGTTTCCTCAGAAACTACATTTCCACAGCCATCAGTTGTTTTTCAGCTTGTCAGCTTATTGTCCACGCTTCACATCCATACAAAAGTGCATGTTCTATGTAGCACTTCAACACTCTTTTTCTCACTACTGGCAATGCTGATCGTATTCTGGTATGAACCTAAGGCCTATCCACGTCAATATGGAAGCACTAGACTCGAGTTTCGCTCTCGTTTGAGCTCATCAGTAGTGCATATCCTTGACCGGACCCGGAAACAACCCCCGGGTCACTGGCGTGTGAAGCGTGAGTGTAACCACTAGACCACGCGGCACACGCTGGACACGGCCAAATTATCATAACAGAATATTACAACGTCACCCATCGTAGGCTGTTGCTCAAGATTTGCCCGATCGCCGGGACTAACGTCCGTCAATCGATGTCGACCCGAACGATCAGGTCTTCTCATTGGCAAGGCACACCAGGCCGCCTAAGTCCAGCGAGCAATAATCAAATTGATTTATTAGGTATTTTCGGGATTTGAGATTTAAATATTGAGCACAACCCACTACTGGCAACGCTGATCGTATTCTGGCATGAACCTAAGGCCTATCCACGTCATTGATATATATTATTACAGAAGACGAGATAAGACTTAATGCGGGGACAGATAGAGATATTAAAAAGGAGGGTGGTGGGGGAGAGGAAAAGACAGGCAGAGAGAGGGAGGGAGGGGGCGGTCGGAAGGGAGGACGGACAGGTTGATAGGTAGGTAGATAAATATATAGACAGACAGATAGGTAGGTAGGTAGATAGGTAGGTAGGTAGATATGTGGGTAGGTAGCCAGACAGACAGACAGATAAATGCACAAACAGATGGACGGACGGATAGACAGGCGGATGGATGTATGGATGAATTGTTGGGTGGGTTGTGAGGCGGGCGGATGGAGGGAGAGCGGTACTGAGGGAGGGAAGGGCTGACGGGCGGACGAAGGGAGGGAGAGACGGACGTACAGATAAACAGACAGACAAATAGACAAACAGACAGATAGACAGACAAATAGACATACAGACAGATGGGCACGCAGATAGACAGGCAAACATGTTGTTGTTGTTTGTCCATGAAGAATGATGATGACCATTCATTTCATCCAGTGGGGTTGAAGGTATGGAACCGTGGGTTCTAAAATGGCTGATAAGGCCTATTTTGGCTCGAAATGTTCTTTGACAATGTGGGCAAAGAATGCTTGACGTTTCTGGAGGAGGATTTCCTGCAGTGGTTTTTCTGTCCTGCCTTTTCTTCACAGCTCTTGCAGTCCTGGTTGCCTCACATATGACTGCACCCTTGCGTAATGATGCACGCCACGAATTTCGGTCTCTGGCTGCAGCCTCCCAGGTGTCATGATGAATTCCAAAAGCATTCAGTGAGATTTTCAGAGTGTCTTTAAAGCGTTTCCTCTGGCCACCTTGGGAGCGTTTACCACAACGCAGTTCGCTGTAAAAAATTCGTTTAGGGAGCCTGTGATCTGGCATGCGAGTCAAGTGACCAGCCCAGCGAATCTGATTCTTCATCAGTAGAGTGTGGATACTGGGCATGGACGCTCTTTCTAGGACTTCAGTGTCTGGAATCTTGTCTTGCTATTTAATCTTCAGTAGCTTCCTTAGGCAGACTGTGTGGAAGTGGTTTAATTTCCTAGTCAGGCAAACATACATACAATAAGACAGACAGACAATCGGACCAATTCTGTCCACACACACACACACAATTAAAGAACACAGCACAACGATCATCTGTCTAGAATACAAGTTTATTGCAGGACCAAATAAAAAAAAAACGGTACTCTTAAAGCATGTCATTTCCAGTTACTTCATTTCATCTGTTTAAGTGACGATCAGAAGCAATCATTCCGCATTGTGAGCAAAACCAAACATAAATCAGTGGACAAAAGAGAGCAGTGGAGTAAGTTAAACGACAGGCAACGTGTTGGGCGACCGGAGATCTCGTAGAAGGGTCAATGTCAAGGCGACATAGGCAAACACTATCAAACAGAAACAAAAACAACAGTTGACGTTTGCTAGTGTCTTTAAGTGTGGATGCAGTGCTGCAGAATTGGTGCTCTGTACAGATTTCATTTTCGAAATATCTTAATATATTCCAAAGCATTGGTGATATATTCTGAATATCTCAATATAATCCAAAGCATTGGTGATATATTCTGAATATCTCAATATAATCCAAAGCATTGGTGATATATTCTGAATATCTCAATATAATCCAAAGCATTGGTGACATGTTTTAAATATCTTAACATTATTCAAAGCGTTGGAGATATTTTCTAAATATCTTAATATAATCCTAAGCCCTGGCGATATGTTAGAATTATGTTAATATAATCCAAAGCTTTGGTGATGTTTTTTTTTAAAAATATCTTAATATTATTCATATATTCTAAATGTCTTAATATAATCCTAAGCATTGGTTATACATTATTATTACCTTTATACAATCCAAAGCATTGGTGATATTTGCTCAATGACGATGTATCCCCATTGCAAACTAAACTACTTTGGCCATATCAAACGTCACAGTGGCTTGGAGAGATCAGTGACAGAAGGCGTAGTATCTGGAAGAAGAGGCGGTGGTCAAGCAGCACGAAGATGGACACGGGACACTGCAGACACCTTGGGCAAGAGGGTGCATGTAAATGGCCTGAGATAGAGTTTTTTTCAACGCCCTGAGACGAGAGCCATGTTCTGCAAAAGACTTGCTACTTGAGAGAAAACCAATTAGAAGATGTGCAACCACGTGTCAGGGTGTCCGCTTGCCTTCGCCTTCTGGAGGCCTAGTGAAGTAGGCCCTCTTAAATATTAGACAGTGTATTAAAAATATGTATCTCAATATAGTCATGGTAACCGATATTTTTAGAACCACTGGGTCGCCGGTGCACCTAGTATTTTTAGAACCATTGCCTCACCGGTGCAACCTATTGTTTGGCGTCTTCATTATTCAAATTAGAGCTGCAAAACATGGTGTTGATTACATATTCGTTTCGTTAAATACTTTTGAAGTTTTGTATAACATGTTCTTCTTCGGCCAAATGGAACCATTGCGTTTTGGTCACAGCAATGTTGCAATGTGGTAGTAGAAAAGGCGAGTCTTTGTTGTCTATATTCAACACGGCATTTGAAATATTGCAGCGTCTTAGCTGTCAATTCTTGACCCAGTCCCGAGTATCTTGTGACTACCTTTTCATCTTCTTATATAATCCATGCCATGTGGCGTTGGTCATTACGTCTGTTCACAATCTTCTGTTACCCGTACAGCCAATCTTCTTATAGTCCATGCAGTGTGCAATTGGTGATCATGTCTGTCCACATCCTTCTTTCCCGTGCACGACCAACCATTTCTGATGTCCTCTATTCCATGTTACCAAACCGTCTGGCGTCTTCTCTCTTGGCCTCTTCTCTCTTGGCCTCTTCTCTCTTGGCCTCCCCCTGCCTCTCTTCCCCTCCGACTTTCCCGGTTTTCATTCTCATGATGTGCTGAAAGAATGTGGAATGTCTTCTTCCGATGTTAGTAACCAAGTCTCTTTGTTAGCTAACTTCTTTCAAGATATTTTGATCTCACTTTTTCTCAGTCCCTGCTGTTCTCATCATGTTTGTATAAAGGTGTATTTTTAATGCCTGAAGGGTTTTTGAAAATATTGCCGTTACAAGTTTTTTTATTCACCCTCTGTGGAGTTCATGCAACATAAAAGGTAAAAACGAAACTTGGAACGGCAATATTTTCAAAATCCCCACAGTCATTAAAAATATACTCCAGCTGTCACATAATTTATGACAAATCTTCTGATTGCCCATGATTCACTGCCATACACCAAGATAATCTCATCTTTTTCACAAACTGTCTTCAACTAATAAAATTAGAGAACGACTAATGTGATTGTACATTTAGACAGAACCTTACGTGACTATAAATTTAGACAAATATTAACATGACTCAAAATTTTGACTACGATTTGTGCGATTATCAGTTTAGACGGTAACTTATATAGCTATTATACCTTGTGACAATGACTTACGTTGCTATAATCTTAGTCTATAACTTACGTGACTATAAATTTAGACAGTATCTTACATGACCATACATTTAAGCAATGACTTGTGACTGTAAATTTAGACAACCACATTCGTGACTACACATTTAGACGATTTTCGTAACCATTTTACACAATGACGTACGTGATTACAAATGTAGACAACAACTTAACAGTTAGCTGCCAGTCATTTTACTGAACCTTGCATTCAACCCCAGCATGTATTGGCTGTATGTGATTTACTTGGCAAATATTTGTTCAATATTCTGCCATTGTCAGTAATTTACGTGACGATAAATATAGACTGCCTGGTTGCGAGGGAATCCACCAAATCACCACACTGCAAATGGTTTTCACCATTTGTATTGTGTAATTTAAAATGACCCGCTGTCATAAACTGTCTTTAATAAAATAATGGAAATGGAAAACTTATAATGTATGTCCTCTCGTCAGGAGTTTATATCTTCTCCGGATATTTCCGTAGCCTTCTAGCAACGGACGGGCCTTTTAACAAACCTGGCCAGATATTACCGTCTGAAATGCAATCAAATGAATGTTTGGCAAACCCGCTTACACCGTGACATTCGGAAATAGAATCAAATGGGGGATTGTTGTTGTTGTTGTTGTTGTTGTTGTTGTGGCGAAACCCACCCCGACTTTAGAGTTACTGATAATTTACGTCCCCATATCAAGGACGAGAAGTGAACAATTTAGTCTAACTGACCGGTGTAGGGGTTGAACCCGCTACCTTGACTTCAGTACACGGGATTAAATGGGGGATTGGCAAGTCTCATCCGGAGCGTCGTTCTCACCACAGCCTGTTGAAAAGGACCTTGGATCCCTTACCAGTTCGCTAGCCACATGGATTTTCACACGCAGGATATGTTAAATTGGTACAACTGCATGAGCCACAACCAGGAAGGGCGACTAAAGAAAGTAGTATTAATAAACCACAAACATTCATTTGTTGGTGCCTGCGTAGAACAGTGAGACTAACATTGCTTGAGAGAACCACCAATGTAATACGTATGCATACACAGACATATATGTAATTAGAGCAATGTTACAATTCATTTCTGAGATTACGTTTGTGATGTCTCATCCCATCTCATCTCATCTCATCGCATCTAATCTTATCTTGTTCCTTTTGTACCTTGCGGTGTCGAGGTGAAGCATAAACAGCGGGAGAATGTCCGCTTATGGGCTTCTTATATCGAGATTCTCATGGATTCAGATATTCCCTCTGTCCATCGTTTACATGGTCGGCTTCTTTTTCTGGTTCCAGTTAGTCTGTATATCATTGCTTGTTGTGGTATACTGTCAGTTGGTAACCTAGTTATGTGGCCGAAACATTTCACTCGCTGTTTTCTAATGAATTCTAGCGCTGCTATTACTCCATCTTTAGTCCATTACTGTTCTAAACTGTTGTGACTTGTGATATGGCCAAAGTATTTCCCTTTCTGTGACACGAGATATTGTTTATGTGCCAGAATTCTTCCATGTTCAGGTTTTGTAGAATATCAACATTGTTTTCATTGTCTTGACCCATGACCTTCTCAAACTTGTCTGTAATCTTTAAGTACAACAACATCGGTTCTCTTCCACAGTGCCTGTAAGATGGTGAGTATTGGGTAACTTCTTCAACAATGACAAACAATGATTCCTACCGCGACCATTTCTGTTCCGTCTGAAGGGCAGATGAGAGAAAATTACCTTTTCTAAGAAGATATATTTGGTCACTTCTCTTTCTTATGCAAGATAGTTAAGAGAATGTTACCTTTTCTAAGAAAACGTACGTGGTCACTTTTCTTTCTTTTGAAAGGTGGTTTATTGTAAGTTAATACACAGAAATATCAACTGGGAAACAATGTGAGGCAACTATGACAGCTCATGACAGTTGATCATAAGTGAAAGTACACTTGTTTCTGTAGCCAGGCTTTGTCGTCTTTTGAAGTCGACAGGTTCAAATCCCAATATAGCGACTATAGCCTTCAATTTTAATGTTGTCTATGGTGTCCTCTAATCTGCACTTCTTTCTTGTACTACTATGAGCGCCAATACTTATGAATGTATTCAGAGAAAGTTCCTTTTCCAAAAGAAAACTACGCATGGCGTTTGCACTATACAGTGGTGTATCTTAGGTGTGATATTCTGCCCAAGAATATACAACTTTGAGAAAAAGTGCAACTGTGTGGAGTGCTGTTAAAAGTGAATCGTTATCACAGCGACTTTTTGTTCAAAACAGCAAAAATTGAAAAACAAAGGAGGATACAGGAAACATAATTTGAGTATTTATTTCAAATTTTCCAATACGTCGTCTTCTTCCTCTCCGGTGATTGTAAAAGCTCTGTCGTCTTCTATTTCATCTTCTCTTTTGGCAAACCCTGACATCCCGTGGCTACCGGAAATTGAATCAAAAGGCCGTTTAGCAAAACCTGACAAACCGTGGCTGCCAGAAATCGAATCAAAAGGCCGCTTGGCAAACCCTGACATGCCATGGCTTCCAGAAATGGAATCGAATGGACGCTTGGCAAATCCCGATAAACCGTGGCTTCCTGAGATAGAATCAAATGGTCGCTTGGCAAACCCTGAGAGACCGTGACTCCCAGAGATTGAGTCGAAGGGCCTTTTAGCGAATCCGGACAAACCATGGCTGCCTGAAATGGAATCAAATGGACGTTTAGCAAACCCTGACAAACCATGACTTCCAGAGATGGAGTCAAATGGGCGCTTGGCGAATCCTGAAAGACCGTGACTTCCGGAAATGGAATCAAATGGACGCTTAGCAAACCCTGACAAACCGTGACTTCCGGAGATGGAGTCAAATGGACGCTTGGCGAAGCCGGAAAGTCCGTGGCTTCCTGAGATAGAATCAAATGGTCGTTTGGCAAACCCTGAGAGACCGTGACTGCCTGAGATGGAGTCGAACGGACGCTTAGCAAACCCTGATAATCCGTGACTTCCTGAGATGGAGTCGAACGGCCTTTTAGCAAAACCACTCATTCCATGGCTGCCAGAGATGGAATCAAAGGGACGTTTAGCAAACCCTGACATTCCGTGACTTCCGGAGATGGAATCGAACGGACGCTTGGCAAACCCTGATAATCCATGACTTCCGGAGATGGAATCAAAGGGACGTTTAGCAAACCCTGATAATCCATGACTTCCAGAGATGGAATCAAATGGACGTTTAGCAAACCCTGACAATCCATGACTTCCAGAGATAGAATCAAAGGGACGTTTAGCAAACCCTGACAATCCATGACTTCCAGAGATAGAATCAAACGGCCTTTTGTTGACGTCTTCTACATCTTCGGCTTCAATCTCTGAATCCGAGGTCAGTTTTGCCAGCTCGGACGCGGTAATTTCACTGTTGTCGTCAATTTTCTCCAAAAGCACACTTGACCGCTTTTCAGCTCTGCTATCTTCATTGGCAATGATCTCGTTTGTCTGAGAAAAGAAAACAATAAAAGTTACTGCACATGGAAATAAAACAATGCAGGGTTATAGATATACAGTTAAAAAAACAGTGATGACAACTGGTCCAGGATCGAAGCTCCAAGGGGAAGGCAGTTATATCATTGCTTTGCTAATCATGTTGCGTCTGAAGCGTGTATTTTTCCAGATGTATTGTTACCTTTCCTCTGGAGTAAATTTGCAGGCCGGGAGAGAGATCATGCTGCATGGGCAACACATGGTCGCTACAATTCAGCCCTGGCTTTGTGCTATGCAGAGGTATAACTCTATCCTTGGTCTTACTGCCATGAGTTGTAGTTATTATGCCTTTTTGTGTGTGTAATAGCACATTGTAAGAAATTATTGTCTTTCAAGACGGCCAGGTGCCAGCTAGCTAAATAACAAGGGTTAGAGTGCCTTGAATGTCCTGTCTCAGAGTGAGCACGAATCACAAGTGGACTTTCACAAACATTAGTCATAGAGAATTAATGCATGATAGTTTGTAAGAAAGCACACATTACAATTTTCTCCATTTATAGATCTGAACATGAAGAACGCTCGTTACAAACAGGATTTTTTACGTTCACTCGCTTTGAGTTGAGTTGAGCTAAGAACTGACATCTCTCGCTTTGAGTTGAGTTGAGCTAAGAACTGACATCTCTCGCTTTGAGTTGAGTTGAGCTAAGAACTGACATCTCTCGCTTTGAGTTGAGTTGAGCTAAGAACTGACATCTCTCGCTTTGAGTTGAGTTGAGCTAAGAACTGACATCTCTCGCTTTGAGTTGAGTTGAGCTAAGAACTGACATCTCTCGCTTTGAGTTGAGTTGAGCTAAGAACTGACATCTCTCGCTTTGAGTTGAGTTGAGCTAAGAACTGACATCTCTCGCTTTGAGTTGAGTTGAGCTAAGAACTGACATCTCTCGCTTTGAGTTGAGTTGAGCTAAGAACTGACATCTCTCGCTTTGAGTTGAGTTGAGCTAAGAACTGACATCTCTCGCTTTGAGTTGAGTTGAGCTAAGAACTGACATCTCTCGCTTTGAGTTGAGTTGAGCTAAGAACTGACATCTCTCGCTTTGAGTTGAGTTGAGCTAAGAACTGACATCTCTCGCTTTGAGTTGAGTTGAGCTAAGAACTGACATCTCTCGCTTTGAACTCAAGCGTAGCCCATACACATGCTAGTACTACTTGTGCACTGGACTGATGTTTGCGTGTGAGTTAGCTTTACCTATTACCAGTGTCCCTCGCTATCAGGCGAGCCCACTGCGACTTCAGAGGTACTTGTAGTTTACGTCCCCGATTCAAGGACGAGAAGTCAACATTTTAGTCCAACTGTCCGGAGTACGGGTTAAACCCGCTACCTCGCCATCAATACACCGGAAGTTTAAGAACAAATACTCTTATCCATTCGGCCATGCTGACCCCCTCTATAATTGAAAAAAAAATGTATTCCCTTAGTGAATTTAAACACAGAAGCTTCTAACAAAATATTGCACGATTTATTGCCTGGCATATTTGGCTGGAGATGTGGATATACAGAAAAATATGTCGTATTTCATGGAAACAAAAACAATCAAATAAATCGGCTCTAGAAAAATTGGGAATGAAAAGAGAGTTTATGAAAGAAATAAAAAAAAGAGGCAAGTGGAATAATTCGGCTACGTTAAAATACATAACACTCATAAAAACCATACTGGAGGGCAATTTTAAAGGCAAGCGAGCAAGAAGTAGACAAAGATATAAGTGGGAAGATGTCATCAAAAAATGAACGAACAGCACTCTGACAGAATGTACAATCAAGGTGAGAGATAGACAGTGTTAGAGATCTATTGCAGCCAACCATCATCGTGGAGACGACACCTGATTGATTGAATAATTGATCGACTGATTGATATTTGGCTACATCTCGTCAGGTGCACACTGCAGCGTTATATATCATATGAAGTGAATAATTGAATTGTACTTTGAAATACTTTAAAAAAAAAAAAATCACATAGTCACGGGTATTGTTAGAATGTGGAGCATCTGTTATTACCACGGCTTCGTTTTAAATTCGCAATTACCGCGGACGAAAAAACAGCAACGATAACAAAATACTGAGATATTGACAGCTGTAGTTGCCACAAGAGCACGAATCAAAACAGCAGGGACACGACACAGGAAGTGTGTGGGACATGTCAACAGTAGACATAGAACCGAGAAAGCAAACTTCAAGGCAAAAGACGAGGCATGAGATGCGGAGTACGACCAAGAATGATGCCCATGGAAAACTTCGGCACTAGATAGAAAATGGTGATATAGGCAACGCGGATTTCCTCAACTATCAGATGGCGGGGTGGCGTGGGGAGTGGTGATTGTTCATGTCTGCTCCTAGACTTGGACCCTGAAGAAGATGCAGGAGGGGGAGGGGAAGGAGGAGGGGGAGGAGGAGGAGAATTCGAAGATCGAGC
>OY992876.1:232580406-232630406 GCA_963921405.1 Cepaea hortensis
ACTTTGTTTCTTTCTTGTCTTGTTTCTTCCCTTACTTTGTTTCTTTCTTGTCTTGTTTCTTCCCTTACTTTGTTTCTTTCTTGTCTTGTTTCTTCCCTTACTTTGTTTCTTTCTTGTCTTGTTTCTTCCCTTACTTTGTTTCTTTCTTGTCTTATTTCTTCCCTTACTTTGTTTCTTTCTTGTCTTGTTTCTTCCCTTACTTTGTTTCTTTCTTGTCTTGTTTTTCCCCTTACTTTGTTTCTTTCTGTCCTGTTTTTTTCTCTTACTTATGTTCTTTCTTCTTCTTTCTTCTTCTGTTTTTTCGCTTACTTTGTTTCTTTCTTGTCTTGTTTCTTCCATTACTTTGTTTCTTTCTTGTCTTGTTTCTTACCTTACTTTGTTTCTTTCTTGTCTTGTTTCTTCCCTTACTTTGTTTCTTTCTTGCCTTGTTTCTTCCCTGCATTTGTTTCTTTCTTGTCTTGTTTCTTCCCTTACTTTGTTTCTTTCTTGTCTTGTTTCTTCCCTTACTTTGTTTCTTTCTTGTCTTGTTTCTTCCCTTACTTTGTTTCTTTCTTGTCTTGTTTCTTCCCTTACTTTGTTTCTTTCTTGTCTTGTTTCTTCCCTTACTTTGTTTCTTTCTTGTCTTGTTTCTTCCCCTTACTTTGTTTCTTTCCTGCCCTGTTTCATCCTTACTTTGCTTCTTTCTTGTCCTGTTTCTTCCCTTAATTTGTTTCTTTCTGTTCTGTTTTTTCTCTTACTTATGTTCTTTCTTCTTCTTTCTTCTTCTGTTTTTTCGCTTACTTTGTTTCATTCATGTCTTGTTTCTTCCCTTACTTTGTTTCTGTCTTGTCCTGTTTCTTCCCTTACTTTGTATCTTTCTTGTCCTGTTTCTTCCCTTACTTTGTATCTTTCTTGCCTTGTTTCTTCCCTGCATTTGTTTTCTTCTTGCTTGTGAATCTGCCCCCTTGCCCAGAGTTACGGAGATGAGAGTCGATTTATTTTAGCAGAACGGTAAATACAAATTGTAATAGGTGAATTGGAATATACACTCAACAGCCTAGCCACACACCACATCTCCACTGCTACCAGTATTCCCACCATGTCATTACCCATTGTCGATCACTGGCATCCATAGGGAAGAACAGAGAAGACGCAACTTTTCTGTAAGCATATTTTTTTGTACTTGTAATGTTTCTGTAATTAGTAGCCTAATGACGCAGACAGTCACCCATTTTTGGACACGTTATAAGAAGAAATAAATTGGTGAATTTTGGTGACAACTAGCAAGATTGAGGTGGACAACAATAAGGAGAAGGCAGAGAAGTAAATACCTGGATGGGTGACCACGAGGTACGGTCAAGACAAGAACACGGAGCTGATTCACGATTCTGGTGCTCGTGTGAGATGGCGAAACGTGACTGCGCCACGCTTATCGGCATGGCACATGATGATGATGAGCATTGAGAGGAATTATGTGGAAATTGGCGGGGTCTCGCAGTCCCGGCATACAGTCTTTGAAGTCAGCCGCAGGCCATTCCAGAGATGGCGTTGCATTGATTTTCAAACCGATATGAGCGTCGGCCGTTCAGAAAGCAACCACAAAGTACTGACCGTAAAAGTGTCTTAAAATTTACAAGCAGCCAATACATGCCGGGGTTCATTGCGACGTCCGGCAGGTACGTGGTTTTATAGAAAAATTATGAGGGCATAATGGACAGATAAAGGGCGTAATGAAGACATCTTGAAATAAATTAACTCACTAAGAGAACTGGTTATTCGCATTAGAAGACAGTCTATATTTTTTGGGGCGCATGACGAAAAGGGGACAGCTGTAGAACGTTGCGACAACGGAAAGTTTAAGGGGAAAAGAAGCAAGGGGAGACCGAGAAGTTAAACAATTTGACATCATGGCATGGAGGAAAATCGGTATCAGACACGATCGTACATGTCACACACGGCTGAGAAAATACGCGATCAGCAACGCCACACGGCATAAGCTACTTGTATAAGAAAATTGGCAGTACACGAGGCAGAAAGTTGTGGACAGACATGATCACCAACGCCACACGGCATGGGCTATAAGAATATTGACAGTACACGAGACATGAGGCTGTGGGCAGACATGATCACCAACGCCACATGGCATGGACTATAAGATTGGCAGTACACGAGACAGAAGGCTGTGGACAGACATGATCACCAACGCCACACGGCATGGACTATAAGATTCGCAGTACACGAGACAGAAGGCTGTGGACAGACATGATCACCAACGCCACACGGCATGGACTATAAGATTCGCAGTACACGAGACAGAAGGCTGTGGACAGACATGATCACCAACGCCACACGGCATGGACTATAAGATTGGCAGTACACGAGACAGAAGGCTGTGGACAGACATGATCACCAACGCCACACGGCATGGACTATAAGATTGGCAGTACACGAGACAGAAGGCTGTGGACAGACATGATCACCAACGCCACATGGCATGGACTATAAGATTGGCAGTACACGAGACAGAAGGCTGTGGACAGACATGATCACCAACGCCACACGGCAAGGACTATAAGATTGGCAGTACACGAGACAGAAGGCTGTGGACAGACATGATCACCAACGCCACATGGCATGGACTATAAGATTGGCAGTACACGAGACAGAAGGTTGTGGACAGACATGATCACCAACGCCACACGGCATGGACTATAAGAAGATTGGCAGTACACGAGACAGAAGGCTGTGGACAGACATGATCACCAACGCCACATGGCATGGACTATAAGATTGGCAATACACGAGACAGAAGGCTGTGGACAGACATGATCACCAACGCCACACGGCATGGACTATAAGAAGATTGGCAGTACACGAGACAGAAGGCTGTGGACAGACATGATCACCAACGCCACACGGCATGGACTATAAGAAGATTGGAAGTACACGAGACAGAAGGCTGTGGACAGACATGATCACCAACGCCACACGGCATGGACTATAAGAATATTGGAAGTACACGAGACAGAAGGCTGTGGACAGACATGATCACCAACGCCACACGGCATGGACTATAAGAATATTGGAAGTACACGAGACAGAAGGCTGTGGACAGACATGATCACCAACGCCACACGGCATGGACTATAAGAATATTGGAAGTACACGAGACAGAAGGCTGTGGACAGACATGATCACCAACGCCACACGGCATGGACTATAAGAATATTGGAAGTACACGAGACAGAAGGCTGTGGACAGACATGATCACCAACACCACACGGCATGGACTATAAGAAGACGACGAAGAACCCACTTCTGTGCAAACAATATTGAAAATTACCCCTCCCTCCAATCTCCCACAGATATGATCTGCTGACAAACGTGTCGTCTACGCACCAACCGCACTCTTCTTCTATTCAATCAGGCAGGAAATCAGACTTCCGGCGGAAGAAGATGCAAAGCTGAAATGAGAAGTCATTAGGTCAAGAGAGAACTCATGCATGTGATGTTCCAGACAAGTTTGTTCCCGCGCTGACACCTCATGTTTCTCGTGTCTAATTCATAAGGGGTGAGTGGTCGGGCGGAGAGATTGTCCGTCTGATTGTCAGGAGTAAGTTTGTATGATTTGTGTACGAAGATACATCTTGTTGTATGATAGGTAATATGTGAATAGATCATTTCGTCTTCTTCTTCCTCTTCTTCTTCGTAATTATTCTTCTTTTTCGTCCTAATATCATCATTATCATCATCATCATCATCATCATCATCATCATCATCATCATCATCATCATCATCATCATCATCATCATCATCATCATCATCATCTTCTTCTTCTTCTTCTTCTTCTTCTTCTTCTTCTTCTTCTTCTTCTACTACTACTACTACTACTACTACTACTACTACTACTACTACTACTACTACTACTACTACTACTACTACTACTACTACTACTACTTCTTCTTCTTTCTTCTTCTTCTTCTTCTTCTTCTTCTTCTTCCCCCATTTACCTTATTGAATTGTTGGTCGCGGAGGAGATGCAAGGATCTTATGTTACCCCTTTCCAATGAACTTTGCAGGTTTCTCTTCATTCCTCTGAGGTTGTTCTTAATACCATCACTCCATCTTTTGCTTAGTTTTCAGCTTATTTTATACCCATTATATTTCATAAGTGTGACTCTTTGTGGTAGATGATACCAGGGCATTTTTGTGAGATGGCCAAACCAATTAATATATGTTGTTCTTAATTTATTTTTAAAACTTTGAACTCAAGCGTATTCCATACCCGTGTTATTACTTCTAATTGCATTGGACTAATTTTTGCGTATGGATTAGCTTTCCCTATTACGCCGACTTCTGACGTACCTGTAATTTACCTCCTCAAGTCAAAGACGAGAAGTCTTTTTACTCCGTTGTATGGGTTGAACCCGCTACCTTGGAATCAGCACACCGGATGTTTAGCGCTCGTGTCCACCAGGCCTTGCTGACCTCCATATCCTATTATAGGACGTCGCAGTCAACCCAAACATGTTTATGCTCTTTGTGATCTCTGGGCAAGTTTACCTTCTGTAGTTTGCCATTGCTTTCTTAACGACTGGCACCGATACCAACGTAAAACCATGCAACTCGGTCTGCTGCCTAATCTCGCACAGCTGTGTTTCTAACACGGGTGTACGGGATTACGAACCACGGTCATAACCTCTTCGCCACGGAGACCGGCTACAGGCACCTAACTGTTGGTATGTTCAGCAGTGCAGCCGTTCCTGCACTTATATATATATATGGTCACGTGCTGGAGAGAATGCTGCCGCAGACAGTGACCTGAGAATCTGGCCGACACAGGCCAGACGGGTAGATAATCAGACTGTTTCTGCCACCATTAGTATCGGGACTCTTCGCTGGCTGGTGCAGATGAGGGCGGAGCACGCATGGGACACAACTCAACTGTAAAGACGTGGATCCCGCTTTGGATGAGCAGTCTAATAAAACGCGCTGGCAAAGTTAATATCATTTACTTCTACGAGTGCTAATGAATGCCGATCATATGTTTCTCAAGCTGTATAACTTGAAGATTTGGGGACTGCTGTTTGGTTTTATTTGATTTCAGCACGTTTTCTCTGTTCACCCTTCCCCATTCACAAGCTTCACTTTTACGACACGACACTTTAAAGACGTCAAGTTGTGTCGTTCCGTATAAAGTTCTTCGTGCGACAAGACAGCTTGTGTTGATTCATCAGCCGCTGAAGAGGCGTCAGCGTCAGCAGCTTGATACTTCAGCGTGAATCGGAGGCTGAAGTGAAGAGGCTTGCGCCGTCTTGAATGAAGAATACCCCCATGTGAGCACGACCAGTCGCTCACTGTTAGTGCTTTTTGAACGTCACGTGGTTTCACTAAAGTCTGATCTTTACTGGCGATTTGGTCTGAGTGTTGTTGTTTTTTTTTTGGGGGGGGGGCGGGGGGTCTGTCTGTCTGTCTGTCTGTCTGTCTGTCTGTCTGTCTGTCACTCTGTCTGTTAGTTCGTCCATCCGTCCGTCTATCTATATCTAAATGTCTGCCTGTCTGTCCGTCCGCCAGTCCTTCCGCCCATCTGTGTGTCTGTATGTCAGTCGGTCTGCCTGCCTGCCTGCATGCCTTCTTGCCTGTCTATCCATTTATCTGTCTATCTGTCCTCCCGCCCATCTCTCCTCTAGATGGCCTACACACTTCCCCTTCCATCAACCCATTCGCCCGTTCATCCTTCCGTCCGTCTTTGTATAGGTCGCTCGGTCACTCGACCAGTCGGTCTGTCTGTCTGTCTGTCTAACTGTCCGTCTGTCTGGTTTTGCACAGTTGAATTGAGTTGAGTTGAGCTAAGAACCGACATCACTGCACTCAGGACATTCCCATACGCACTCCGTCCCCTCGTTTAATAGCCAGCGAAGAGTCACACTACTAATCGTCCCCACCTATGTCTGATTGAAAGTTTCCCTGGTCTTACCTCTCACTTGTGAGATTCTTCCAGAACCACTACCGATCCTCCGCATTATCATCCTTTCCACACACGGGTTCTCAATTTGTTCCCCCGACTTCTCTACCTGGTCCCACAGACGCACGACCACATCTCCCTTGTCCATTGATAATCTACCACATAGAGGTGCATTCCTTGCCAGCCTATTAGTCTGTTCATTTCCCCGCACCTCCACATGGCCAGGACAAAATATCCATACAAGTCTTACAATCTGTGACTTCTGAAGCGACGATAGCCATTTTACACGAAACATTCCTTTCTCCACCTTACAAAGCACACTCCTTGACTCCGTAATGAATATAATGTGTGTTGCAGTAGTCTTCTCTAACCAACGGAATGCCGCTGTTATTACTTCCACCTCCATTCTCATACTGGAGGTCGTAATCTCATAAATCAGACTCTTCTTTTTCAAGACTTGTCCAGTTAGCCTTGACGATGAAACCCCAACCACTCCGTCTGTTTCTTACCACTGATCCATCAGTATAGATCACTATGTCACCTTGATGTTTATTACTCTGGATCAGTTATTGCACCTCAAACTCTGTGCGGCCCGCTGCCCATTCTCTGCTCTCACGACCCAGTGTTAATGTGACATTGTGCCAACCCGTCATGTCTTCGGGTCCATTTGCATATACTATAAGGGTGTTAAACGACCCTCACCCCCCACCCACACCCCCACCCCGATCTCTTAGTAGTAAGACAGAATATCTTGCCTTCTCGTATAAGGGCCAAAAACTGGACGAACAATGTGGAAGTTAAAAATCCCACGGCAGATGGCAATCGCGAAGAGTAGGCCATAAGGAGGCCGCCCTGGCACATTTGTCAGGGAGGAAAATTACCCAACGAGTAGATAGAGCCGGCTGCTTTGGACGGGATCTGTCTAGAGCAGTGTTTCCCAACGTGGGGCCTACGCCCCACTGGGGGGCAATTTGATTGTTAAGGGGGGCAATACGAAAATGGAAGACATCGGCTGGATATAACAAAACGGGAAGACCTGAGACTGAAGTTAACTAAATTGGAACCTGATGTAAAATCTCTTTGCAGCAAGCATCAAGCGCAAGCACCTCTTCTTCTTCAGCATTCCGAGCCATTGAGGTTCTTTGCTTTAGATACACTCCGTCTCTATTCGTCTCTCTGGTTGACCTTTTCTTGCCAGTCGCTGATTCCAAATGCTTGTAGGTCTGTACGTATATTATCTCTCCACCGTCTTCTTGGTCTACCTCGGGGTCTACGGTCATTTATATTATCTTCCATTCTTTATATATGCCCCAGCCATTGCAGTCAATTAACCTTCATGATACAAATGATTAGCGTGGACTTAAACAGATCATAAATGTTTTTGTTGCTTCTTCTTTTCCACTCTCCACTTTGTGTATCCGTAATGAGCCCAAAGAAGCGTTTTAAGACTTTGTTCTCAAAGGTTTGTAACAATGCGTCGTCTCCTTTCATTGTACTCCAGGTTTCAGAGTCATACAGCACAACTGGTTTGATCAGTGTTTTGTATATTGTGATCTTGGTGTTGCGAGATAGCGCATTTGATTTTAGCAGATATTGTAGTGCATAATATATCTTATTTCCAGAGTTGATTCTAGCTTGTATTTCTTCCCTTATTATGTTGGAGCAGTTGAAAATTGTACCCAGGTATTTGTATGTTTCTGTTCTTTTAATGGTCATATTATCTATTTGTATGTGGCCAGAGTTTTTAGCCATTCCTTCTCTTGAAATTACCATATATTCTGTCTTATCTTGGTTGATAACCAGCCCCATTTGTTGAGCTTTTTCCTTTAGGTGAGCCAATATTTCCAATGTCTTTTGTTCATTTTCCCCTATAATATCTATAACTTCTGCATAACCAAGCAGTCTGGATGTTCCTCCAATAGCACATTCCTCCCTTACCTTCCTTACAACTTTCTCTAGAATCAGAGAATTTTTCTCTGATTTTTCTCAGCTATTTGTCGTAAGATAAATATCTGATCTATTGTTGATCTGTTTTGTCTAAAACCTGCCTGGTAGTCACCTAATATGTCTTCTGAATATGGTTTTAGTCTATTTAGTAAAACCGCTGATAGTATCTTATAGCTTGTGGGCAGTAGTGATATTCCTCTATAGTTTTCACATTGGAACTTGCCTCCTTTCTTAAAGATAGGTATCAATAATGACTCTTTCCAGTCATGGGGTAGTTCTTCTGACCTCCAGATTCTTATTATTAGTCATTATCAGTTATCAGTTATGAGTTATCAGTTGGGGTATCTTCATTGCACTCCGGACATGTCCATATGTGCTCAGATCCTCCCCCCCCCCCCCCCCAGCATATGCATCAGCGTCCGGTGGCTAATAGTGCCAGTTCTGTGTTGGTTGACGAGGCGCCTTGTTTTCCCGATGTAGCCTACCTCTCGCGTCTGGCCGTGCCGATTCTTACTCCCAAGTCTTTCATCCTGGACAACGATGTGGAATCACTGAAGTCAAATTCTTCTGTTCTCGCCATATCTTTGAGGACGTTAATAACATCGGCACGATCCATGGGCTGGCCATCTACAGGGGGTGCGGAGCCAGCCAGTTTATCAGCTCGTTCATTTCCCTCGACTCCCGCATGTCCCGGGACGAAGATGAAGGTGACTTTACGGACAACAGACTTCCGCAGCGACTCAGTCCACTGTCTACGTACAGATCCAGCTTCGATCTTCTGAATCATGCTCATTGAATCACTTTGTACACATACGTTGGTATAATGCTGTGATTCCAGCCATATGAAAGCCTGTGTAACTGCCATCACCTCCATCGTCATGCTGCTCGTGGTCATAGAGAGGGCACCACTGGATTCTTGAACGGTTCGGCCCGCTGAACGGGCTGTAAATGCCCACGCACTTCTCTGCTGCTTTACAACAGATCCATCTGTATAGATGAGCACTTCGTGGCTATCTGAGTGTTCATAGATGAGCGCGTTAACCTCTGCATTGACAGCGGCAGGGTTCTGCTCTCTGCACCATCTGTCGAGTGTGATAATGCAGGAGAAAGTGCACTTAAAAGCTGGAGGCACCGGCACCCATTCCTTGCCGGGGTTGATACTGGTAAGACTGCAGACCTGTCTGAGGATATCTTCCTCCCGACCCATCCATGATTTGCCCCTCTTTAGCCTGTCACCCTTTTCTCTGAATAAAGCGTCATGAAGCGGGTGCTGCTCATCTGCACTTATTTTTAAGTATGCACGAGCTCTCCAGATCTTGATCCTGTGTTCCATTGTTGGGAAGTCAAGGAGGTATCTCATTGCTACACAGCTGGTGTCTCTCGTGCAGCCCAAAATGATGCGCATGGCTTCGTTGTGTACCTTTTCAAGTCTTCCAATCTGTGTAGGGCTGACAGTGAGGATCGCCAGGGCATACTCGATGCGTGAAAGCACAAGTCCTTGGAACAGAAATAGTAGCAGTCTTTGCTCGATATTGGCAGTTGCCATGACTCTCATTGCTGGCAGACCTTTTCGAGCCTTCGTTATGACATAATCGACATGATCTCTGAAGGACAGGCTACGATCAAGCCTCACGCCAAGATATGTCATTGACTGGGTTCTACTCAAAATGCTCCCATCCATTCTTACTGCCGGCAGGTCTGTTTTCACAATATGGTTGTTTAGGGAGAACCATGTAACTGATGCCTTTGCAGGGTTGACAAGGGCATCGGCATCAGCACACCATGAGGAAATTCGATCTAGTTCGCCCTGCATATCATTGGCAACCGCCTGTCTATCTCGACCCTGTCGATACACGAGGATGTCGTCAACGAATGACAGAGTCCTACCACTCCCGTCCAACTGTTGTTCAGTGATCGGCACCGTATACACGTTGAATAGTATTGGTGACAGTGGTGAACCCTGCGGCAATTCTGGACATATCGTTATCGGCTCAGAAGACCAACTCCCGCATCTTAGCACCACCTTCCTTTGGAGCAGAACTGCAGCTATCCATCGTACAGGTGAGGGTGCACTTTCAGTCTGAGGAGGGTTTGCATCAAGTGCTCGAAAGATACTCTGTTATATGCGTCTTCTAAGTCTATGGCGGCCGCACATGTCTCTTCTCTGACCTGAAATCCTTCGTAAACATCTTGAGCAAAGACCGCCGCATTCAGCCATGACTCTTTGTTACGTCTGTACCCTCCAAGTGTGGGCGGGAAGCAGCCGAGCTGTTCCAAGTCACAAGCAAGTCTGTGTTAGTTCGTATAGCTTTAGTTGTAATGCATGGCGGCCTGCCTTTATAAATTCAGCAGCAATTCCATCAGCCCCAGTTGCTTTATTGTTTTTAAGTCGTGTTATTACATATAGGATTTCTTCAAAAATATGTTCTTCAGTATGTGGTTCACACGTTAGAACCACTTCCTGTGAGAAGGTGTTACTTGGAGCTTCACAATTTAGTAATTCATTAAAGTATTCTTTCCATGTGTTACACATTTCCTCATTGGTATTTATCATATTCCCATTTTTGACTTTTAAACCATATGTGTTGTGTTGGTGCCCTCGTTTCATTGACTTCAGTTCTGTAAAAAAAACTTTCTAGATTCGTTTTTCTGGTGATTAGTTTCCATATCTTTGATTATATTGCTCATATATTCTCGCTTCTGCTGCCGAACTATTTTTGTAGCCTGTTTACATTCAGTTCTATATTGCTCTTCATTTTGGATGTTGTTGATGTCATTTAACCATACATGTCTGGCATTCTTTTTCATAATGACTGCTTCTTCACATTTTTGATTGAACCATCTGTTCTTTCTATGCGTGGTTAACACACCGAGACATTCTTCTGCGGTAGACTGAATTGTATTCTTGATGTTCAACCAAGTTTGGTCAACGCTTTCCTCCAACGGGTTTTCTAGAGTTTCAAGTTTACATTTTATTTCATCTGCAAATTTCTCTTTGACTATAATTTCTTGTAGTTTTTCTCTGTTATATGTTGGGTGTAACCTCTGTAGTTTGATATAGAAAGCTCTTTCAAGTTTTATTTTAAATTTTGCCCCAACGAGGAAGTGGTCGCTGTGACAAGGATCTCACTAAATTTAAATAATAAATAATTACTATTAATTAAAATAATATAGAATAATCTTTCATTAAAATTATTTTCTACTTGAATTTCAGTTCTCCATTATATTTTTTGAAAATTTACTTACCGTGTTTTCTCAATAATTTCCTAGTGATTTCTTCCTAAAACCTATAATTCAAGTTTCTTCAGTGAACATTTCAATTTTTGAATATTAAAATTTATGTATATGTTAAAAAAAAAGGGGGGGGGGGCATAAGAAATTTAGAAAGCCTTATGTGGGGCATAGCTCAAAAAAGGTTGGGAAACACTGGTCTAGAGAGAGTAAACCGGACACAAATGTATGCCGAAGTCGGCCACACTGATATGTGAGGTGCATAACTGGGTGCGACGCACTTACACTTGAAATAGGAACGAAGGAGGAGGATGAGGAGGAGGAGGAGAAGAAGAAGAAGAAGAGTAAGAAGAAGAAGAAGAAGAAGAAGAAGAAGAAGAAGAAGAAGAAGAAGAAGAAGAAGAAGAAGAAGAAGAAGAAGAAGAAGAAGAAGAAGAAGAAGAAGAAGAGCAACGAGAACAACAAAAATAAGAAGAAGAAGACAAAAAGAAAAACAAGAAGTAAAAAATAAAAAGAGGAAGAAGAAGAAAAACAGCAACAGTAACAACAACAACTACAAGTTGATGGCCAGTCTTTACAAATGACCTATCCAAATCCGGAGAGGAAGAAGAAGACATTCAAAATAATGTATATATGTATGTCTACTGAGGGTTCATATTTACCTCATTCTTTTCCAATTTTAGACGTAATTGCCAATATCAAAAATGGCCGTGTATGGGTTTATGCACACATTCCTCGCACACAACATACATTTATATGGCCTACGGCCGGCGTTGCTAGTCATCTTGCAGCCAAAATCATAAACAAGCAATAGCAAAGCCAAACCGCAAATTACATAAACTCATCAGAATCCATCACTTGCCAAACACCAGGTCTGTCGCCCGTTGTAACGTGCAAACATTTAGGAGGCCCTTGAGGGAATTGTCTCCCCCCTGATCTATTGAATTTCAATAAGAAATGGTTGTCACATTTGGTTTTGATCGATTCTTTCGTTCGTTCTTGCAGACAAGACAGACATATGGACATATATATGGACTGACAGAGATTCAAATAGACGGGCAGGCAGACAGACAGACATACATAGCCATATAGTCAGACAGGCAGAGGAACGGACGAAGGCGCTGGCATGAGTAGATAGACAAACATGCATAAAGACAGACATAGAAGACAGACAGACAAAACGATATACAAACATGCAGAAAGACAGACAACATATAGAAGACAGACAGACAAAACGACAGACAAGCATATAGAAAGCCTGAAATTCAGACAGACGGGTACATGAATATACAGACAGACAGGCAGGCACAGCCAGAGAAACACGGGCAGACGAACGGACGGAGGGCGGATGCGTGAGTAGACAGATAGAAAGACAGAAAGACAAACATACAGGAAACATGAAATCCCTCTTATCCACGGCTTCCCTAATAAAACGAGGGTATCACTTATACAAGTATTATCGACGCATGGTCTCGTCGCCTACTAAGTGAGAGAAAGACTGACCACCTATTCCTCCGTGCACCCCGGTCCTATCACACAACAGACACATTGCAGGAATCTACTTTAGCTAGACGTTGTCAATGTTGAACAAGTATTATTATTGTACACGTCGATTTGGCTGGAAGGATAATGGCGCTTTAAATTCCTGTGCGTTGATGGCACCGTAGTGGGTTTATTCTCTACACCGGTCAGTTGGACATAAACTTTGGCTTCTCGTTCAGAATGCACCAACGCAAACGGGAGGAAGCACGGGCTGCGCTGATATCATCAGTGCAGTGTGGAATCATTTAGTGGATACTGACGAGACATCGACTCCAGCCTGACTGCAGGAACTGGGAGACGAGACACCGACTATAGCTTGACTGTATGAACTGGGGGACGAGACACCGACTATAGCCTGACTGTATGAACTGGGAGACGAGACACCGACTATAGTCTGACTGTATGAACTGGGAGACGAGACACCGACTCTAGCCTGACTGTATGAACTGGGAGACCAGACACCGACTATAGTCTGACTGTATGAACTGGGAGACCAGACACCGACTATAGTCTGACTGTATGAACTGGGAGACGAGACACCGACTATAGTCTGACTGTATGAACTGGGAGACGAGACACCGACTCTAGCCTGACTGTATGAACTGGGAGACGAGACACCGACTATGGCCTGACTGTATGAACTGGGAGACGAGACACCGACTATAGTCTGACTCTATGAACTGGGAGATGAGACACCGACTATAGTCTGACTGTATGAACTGGGAGACGAGACACCGACTATAGTCTGACTGTATGAACTGGGAGACGAGACACCGACTATAGCCTGACTGTATGAACTGGGGGACGAGACACCGACTATAGTCTGACTGTATGAACTGGGAGACGAGACACCGACTATAGCCTGACTGTATGAACTGGGAGACGAGACACCGACTATAGTCTGACTGTATGAACTGGGAGACTAGACACTAACTATAGCCGGACTGTATGAACTGGGAGACGAGACACCGACTATAGTCTGACTGTATGAACTGGGAGACGAGACACCGACTATAGCCTGACTGTATGAACTGGGGGACGAGACACCGACTATAGTCTGACTGTATGGACTGGGAGACGAGACACCGACTCTAGCCTGACTGTATGAACTGGGAGACGAGACACCGACTATAGTCTGACTGTATGAACTGGGAGACCAGACACCGACTATAGTCTGACTGTATGAACTGGGAGACGAGACACCGACTATAGTCTGACTGTATGAACTGGGAGACGAGACACCGACTCTAGCCTGACTGTATGAACTGGGAGACGAGACACCGACTATGGCCTGACTGTATGAACTGGGAGACGAGACACCGACTATAGTCTGACTCTATGAACTGGGAGATGAGACACCGACTATAGTCTGACTGTATGAACTGGGAGACGAGACACCGACTATAGTCTGACTGTATGAACTGGGAGACGAGACACCGACTATAGCCTGACTGTATGAACTGGGGGACGAGACACCGACTATAGTCTGCTGTATGAACTGGGAGACGAGACACCGACTATAGCCTGACTGTATGAACTGGGAGACGAGACACCGACTATAGCCTGACTGTATGAACTGGGAGACTAGACACTAACTATAGCCGGACTGTATGAACTGGGAGACTAGACACCGACTATAGTCTGATTGTATGGACTGGGAG
The DNA here is from genome assembly GCA_963921405.1 of Cepaea hortensis. Lineage (NCBI taxonomy): Eukaryota > Metazoa > Mollusca > Gastropoda > Stylommatophora > Helicidae > Cepaea > Cepaea hortensis. The sequence goes on from OY992876.1 coordinate 232,594,732, forward strand.
ACGAGACACCGACTATAGCCGGACTGTATGAACTGGGAGACTAGACACCGACCATACCCTGACTGTATGAACTGGGAGACGAGATACCGACTCTAGCCTGACTGTATGAACTGGGAGACGAGACACCGACTATAGCCTGACTGTATGAACTAGGAGACGGGACACCGACTATAGTCTGACTCTATGAACTGGGAGACGAGACACCGACTATAGTCTGACTGTATGCACTGGGAGACGAGACACCGACTATAGTCTGACTGTATGAACTGGGAGACGAGACACCGACTCTAGCCTGACTGTATGAACTGGGAGACGAGACACCGACTATAGTCTGACTGTATGAACTGGGAGACGAGACATCGACTCTAGCCTGACTGTATGGACTGGGAGACGAGACACCGACTATAGCCGGACTGTATGAACTGGGAGACTAGACACCGACCATAGCCTGACTGTATGAACTGGGAGACGAGACACCGATTCTAGCCTGACTGTATGAACTGGGAGACGAGACACCGACTATAGCCTGACTGTATGAACTGGGAGACGAGACACCGACTATAGTCTGACTCTATGAACTGGGAGACGAGACACCAACTATAGTCTGACTGTATAAACTGGGAGACGAGACACCGACTATAGCCTGACTGTATGAACTGGGGGACGAGACACCGACTATAGTCTGACTGTATGAACTGGGAGACGAGACACCGACTCTAGCCTTAATGTATGAACTGGGAGACGAGACACCGACTCTATCCTTAATGTATGAAATGGGAGACGAGACATCGACTATAGTCTGACTGTATGAACTGGGAGACGAAACACCGACTATAGTCTGACTGTATGAACTGGGAGACGAGACACCGACTCTAGCCTTAATGTATGAAATTGGAGACGAGACACCGACTATAGTCTGACTGTATGAACTGGGAGACGAGGCACCGACTATAGTCTCATTGTATGAACTGGGAGACGAGACACCGACTCTAGCCTGACTACACAACTGGGAGACGAGACACCGACTGTAGCCTGACTACACAACTGGGAGACGAGACACCGACTATAGTCTGATTGTATGAACTGGGAGACGAGACACCGAATCTAGCCTGACTACACAACTGGGAGACGAGACACCGACTATAGTCTGACTGTATGAACTGGGAGACGAGACACCGACTATAGTCTGACTGTATGAACCGGGAGACGAGACACCGACTCTAGCCTGACTGTGTGAACTGGGAGACGAGACACCGACTATAGCCTGACTGTATGAACTGGGAGACGAGACACCGACTATAGCCTGATTATATGAACTGGGAGACGAGACACCGACTATAGTCTGACTGTATGAACTGGAAGATGAGACACCGACTCTAGCCTGACTGTATGAACTGGGAGACGAGACACCGACTATAGCCTGACTATATGAACTGGGAGACGAGACACCGACTATAACCTGACTGTATGAACTGGGAGACGAGACACCGACTATAGCATGACTGTATGAACTGGGAGACTAGACACCGACCATATCCTGACTGTATGAACTTATAGACGAGACACCGACTATAGCCTGACTGTATGAACTGGGGGACGAGACACCGACTATAGCCTGACTGTATGAACTGAGAGACGAGACACCGACTATAGCCTGACTGTATGAACTGGGGGACGAGACACAGACTATAGCCTGACTGTATGAACTGGGAGACGAGACACCGACTCTAGCCTGACTGTATGAACTGGAAGACGAGACACCGACTATAGTCTGACTGTATGAACTGGGAGACAAGACACCGACTATAGTCTGACTGTATGAACTGGGAGACGAGACACCGACTATAGTCTGATTGTATAAATTGGGAGATTAGACACCGACCATAGCCTGATTGTAATAACTGGGAGACGAGACACCGACTATAGTCTTACTGTATGAACTGGGAGACGAGACACCGACTATAGTCTGACTGTATGAACTGGGAGACGAGACACCGACTATAGTCTGACTGCATGAACTGGGAGACGAGACACCGACTATAGTCTGACTGTATGAACTGGGAGACGAGACACTGATTCTAGCCTGACTGTATGAACTGGGAGACGAGACACCAGCAGTATGAACTGGGAGACGAGACACCGACTCTAGCCTGACTGTATGAACTGGGAGACGAGACACCGACTATAGTCTGACTGTATGAACTGGGAGACGAGACACCGACTCTAGCCTTAATGTATGAAATTGGAGACGAGACACCGACTCTAGCCTGACTACACAACTGGGAGACGAGACACCGACTATAGCCTGACTGTATGAACTGGGGGACGAGACACAGACTATAGTCTGACTGTATGAACTGGGAGACGAGACACCGAATATAGTCTGATTGTATGAACTGGGAGACGAGACACCGACTATAGCCGGACTGTATGAACTGGGAGACTAGACACCGACCATACCCTGACTGTATGAACTGGGAGACGAGATACCGACTCTAGCCTGACTGTATGAACTGGGAGACGAGACACCGACTATAGCCTGACTGTATGAACTGGGAGACGAGACACCGACTATAGTCTGACTCTATGAACTGGGAGACGAGACACCGACTATAGTCTGACTGTATGAACTGGGAGACGAGACACCGACTATAGTCTGACTGTATTAACTGGGAGACGAGACACCGACTATAGCCTGACTGTATGAACTGGGGGACGAGACACCGACTATAGTCTGACTGTATGAACTGGGAGACGAGACACCGACTATAGCCTGACTGTATGAACTGGGAGACGAGACACCGACGATAGCCTGACTGTATGAACTGGGAGACGAGACACTAACTATAGCCGGACTGTATGAACTGGGAGACTAGACACCGACCATAGCCTGACTGTATGAAGTGGGAGACGAGACACTGACTATAGTCTGACTGTTTGAACTGGGAGACTAGACACCGACCATAGCCTGACTGTATGAACTGGGAGACGAGACACCGACTATAGCCTGACTGTATGAACTGGGAGACGAGACACCGACTATAGTCTGACTGTATGAACTGGGAGACGAGACACCGACTATAGTCTGACTGTATGAACTGGGAGACGAGACACCGACTATAGTCTGACTGTATGAACTGGGAGACGAGACACCGACTATAGTCTGACTGTATGCACTGGGAGACGAGACACCGACTATAGTCTGACTGTATGAACTGGGAGACGAGACACCGACTCTAGCCTGACTGTATGAACTGGGAGACGAGACACCGACTATAGTCTGACTGTATGAACTGGGAGACGAGACACCGACTCTAGCCTGACTGTATGGACTGGGAGACGAGACACCGACTATAGCCGGACTGTATGAACTGGGAGACTAGACACCGACCATAGCCTGACTGTATGAACTGGGAGACGAGACACCGATTCTAGCCTGAATTTATGAACTGGGAGACGAGACACCGACTATAGTCTGACTCTATGAACTGGGAGACGAGACACCGACTATAGTCTGACTGTATGAACTGGGAGACGAGACACCGACTATAGTCTGACTGTATGAACTGGGAGACGAGACACCGACTATAGCCTGACTGTATGAACTGGGAGACGAGACACCGACTCTAGCCTTAATGTATGAACTGGGAGACGAGACACCGATTATAGTCTGACTGTATGAACTGGGAGACGAGACACTGATTCTAGCCTGACTGTATGAACTGGGAGACGAGACACCAACTATAGTCTGACTGTATGAACTGGGAGACGAGACACCGACTATAGCCTGACTGTATGAACTGGGAGACAAGACACCGACTCTAGCCTTAATGTATGAAATGGGAGACGAGACATCGACTATAGTCTGACTGTATGAACTGGGAGACGAAACACCGACTATAGTCTGACTGTATGAACTGGGAGACGAGACACCGACTCTAGCCTTAATGTATGAAATTGGAGACGAGACACCGACTATAGTCTGACTGTATGAACTGGGAGACGAAACACCGACTATAGTCTGACTGTATGAACTGGGAGACGAGACACCGTCTCTAGCCTGACTACACAACTGGGAGACGAGACACCGACTCTAGCCTGACTACACAACTGGGAGACGAGACACCGAATCTAGCCTGACTACACAACTGGGAGACGAGACACCGACTATAGTCTGACTGTATGAAATGGGAGACGAGACACCGACTATAGTCTGACTGTATGAACCGGGAGACGAGACACCGACTCTAGCCTGACTGTATGAACTGGGAGACTAGACACCGACTATAGCCTGACTGTATGAACTGGGAGACGAGACACCGACTATAGCCTGATTATATGAACTGGGAGACGAGACACCGACTATAGCCTGACTATATGAACTGGGAGACGAGACACCGACTATAGCCTGACTATTTGAACTGGGAGACGAGACACCGACTATAGTCTGACTGTATGAACTGGAAGATGAGACACCGACTCTAGCCTGACTGTATGAACTGGGAGACGAGACACCGACTATAGCCTGACTATATAAACTGGGAGACGAGACACCGACTATAGCCTAACTGTATGAACTGGGAGACGAGACACCGACTATAGCATGACTGTATGAACTGGGAGACTAGACACCGACCATAGCCTGACTGTATGAACTTATAGACGAGACACCGACTATAGCCTGACTGTATGAACTGGGGGACGAGACACCGGCTATAGCCTGACTGTATGAACTGGGAGACGAGACACCGACTATAGCCTGACTGTATGAACTGGGGGACGAGACGCAGACTATAGCCTGACTGTATGAACTGGGAGACGAGACACCGACTCTAGCCTGACTGTATGAACTGGGAGACGAGACACCGACTATAGTCTGACTGTATGAACTGGGAGACGAGACACCGATTATAGTCTGATTGTATGAACTGGGAGATTAGACACCGACCATAGCCTGACTGTATGAACTGGGAGACGAGACACCGACTATAGTCTGACTGTATGAACTGGGAGACGAGACACCGACTATAGTCTGACTGTATGAACTGGGAGACGAGACACCGACTATAGCCTGACTATATAAACTGGGAGACGAGACACCGACTATAGCCTGACTGTATGAACTGGGAGACGAGACACCGACTATAGCATGACTGTATGAACTGGGAGACTAGACACCGACCATAGCCTGACTGTATGAACTTATAGACGAGACACCGACTATAGCCTGACTGTATGAACTGGGGGACGAGACACCGGCTATAGCCTGACTGTATGAACTGGGAGACGAGACACCGACTATAGCCTGACTGTATGAACTGGGGGACGAGACGCAGACTATAGCCTTACTGTATGAACTGGGAGACGAGACACCGACTATAGTCTGACTGTATGAACTGGGAAACGAGACACCGAATATAGCATGACTGTATGAACTGGGAGACGAGACACCGACTATAGCATGATTGTATGAACTGGGAGACGAGACACCGACTATAGCCTGACTGTATGAACTGGGAGACGAGACACCGACTATAGTCTGACTGTATGAACTGGGAGACGAGACACCGACTATAGTCTGACTGTATGAACTGGGAGACGAGACACCGACTATAGCCTGACTACACAACTGGGAGACGAGACACCGACTATAGCCTGACTGTATGAACTGGGAGACGAGACACCGACTCTGGCCTGACAGTATGAACTGGGACACGAGACACCGACTCTAGCCTGACTGTATGAACTGGGAGTCGAGACACCGACTATAGTCTGACTGTATTAACTGGGAGACGAGACACCGACTCTAGCCTTAATGTATGAAATTGGAGACGAGACACCGACTCTAGCCTGACTACACAACTGGGAGACGAGACACCGACTCTAGCCCGACTGTATGAACTGGGAGACGAGACACCGACTATAGTCTGACTGTATGAACTGGGAGACGAGACACCGATTATAGTCTGATTGTATGAACTGGGAGATTAGACACCGACCATAGCCTGACTGTAATAACTGGGAGACGAGACACCGACTATAGTCTTACTGTATGAACTGGGAGACGAGACACCGACTATAGTCTGACTGTATGAACTGGGAAACGAGACACCGACTATAGCATGACTGTATGAACTGGGAGACGAGACACCGACTATAGCATGATTGTATGAACTGGGAGACGAGACACCGACTATAGCCTGACTGTATGAACTGGAAGACGAGACACCGACTATAGTCTGACTGTATGAACTGGGAGACGAGACACCGACTATAGTCTGACTGTATGAACTGGGAGACGAGACACCGACTATAGCCTGACTACACAACTGGGAGACGAGACACCGACTATAGCCTGACTGTATGAACTGGGAGACGAGACACCGACTCTGGCCTGACAGTATGAACTGGGACACGAGACACCGACTCTAGCCTGTCTGTATGAACTGGGAGTCGAGACACCGACTATAGTCTGACTGTATTAACTGGGAGACGAGACACCGACTCTAGCCTTAATGTATGAAATTGGAGACGAGACACCGACTCTAGCCTGACTACACAACTGGGAGACGAGACACCGACCATAGCCTGACTGTATGAACTGGGAGACGAGACACCGACTATAGCCTGACTGTATGAACTGGGAGACGAGACACCGACTATAGTCTGACTGTATGAACTGGGAGACGAGACACCGACTATAGTCTGACTGTATGAACTGGGAGACGAGACACCGACTATAGTCTGACTGTATGTACTGGGAGACGAGACACCGACTATAGTCTGACTATATGCACTGGGAGACGAGACACCGACTATAGTCTGACTGTATGAACTGGGAGACGAGACACCGACTCTAGCCTGACTGTATGAACTGGGAGACGAGACACCGACTATAGTCTGACTGTATGAACTGGGAGACGAGACACCGACTCTAGCCTGACTGTATGGACTGGGAGACGAGACACCGACTATAGCCGGACTGTATGAACTGGGAGACTAGACACCGACCATAGCCTGACTGTATGAACTGGGAGACGAGACACCGATTCTAGCCTGAATTTATGAACTGGGAGACGAGACACCGACTATAGTCTGACTCTATGAACTGGGAGACGAGACACCGACTATAGTCTGACTGTATGAACTGGGAGACGAGACACCGACTATAGTCTGACTGTATGAACTGGGAGACGAGACACCGACTATAGCCTGACTGTATGAACTGGGAGACGAGACACCGACTCTAGCCTTAATGTATGAACTGGGAGACGAGACACCGATTATAGTCTGACTGTATGAACTGGGAGACGAGACACTGATTCTAGCCTGACTGTATGAACTGGGAGACGAGACACCAACTATAGTCTGACTGTATGAACTGGGAGACGAGACACCGACTATAGCCTGACTGTATGAACTGGGAGACAAGACACCGACTCTAGCCTTAATGTATGAAATGGGAGACGAGACATCGACTATAGTCTGACTGTATGAACTGGGAGACGAAACACCGACTATAGTCTGACTGTATGAACTGGGAGACGAGACACCGACTCTAGCCTTAATGTATGAAATTGGAGACGAGACACCGACTATAGTCTGACTGTATGAACTGGGAGACGAAACACCGACTATAGTCTGACTGTATGAACTGGGAGACGAGACACCGTCTCTAGCCTGACTACACAACTGGGAGACGAGACACCGACTCTAGCCTGACTACACAACTGGGAGACGAGACACCGAATCTAGCCTGACTACACAACTGGGAGACGAGACACCGACTATAGTCTGACTGTATGAAATGGGAGACGAGACACCGACTATAGTCTGACTGTATGAACCGGGAGACGAGACACCGACTCTAGCCTGACTATTTGAACTGGGAGACGAGACACCGACTATAGTCTGACTGTATGAACTGGAAGATGAGACACCGACTCTAGCCTGACTGTATGAACTGGGAGACGAGACACCGACTATAGCCTGACTATATAAACTGGGAGACGAGACACCGACTATAGCATGACTGTATGAACTGGGAGACTAGACACCGACCATAGCCTGACTGTATGAACTTATAGACGAGACACCGACTATAGCCTGACTGTATGAACTGGGGGACGAGACACCGGCTATAGCCTGACTGTATGAACTGGGAGACGAGACACCGACTATAACCTGACTGTATGAACTGGGGGACGAGACACAGACTATAGCCTGACTGTATGAACTGGGAGACGAGACACCGACTCTAGCCTGACTGTATGAACTGGGAGACGAGACACCGACTATAGTCTGACTGTATGAACTGGGAGACGAGACACCGATTATAGTCTGATTGTATGAACTGGGAGATTAGACACCGACCATAGCCTGACTGTAATAACTGGGAGACGAGACACCGACTATAGTCTTACTGTATGAACTGGGAGACGAGACACCGACTATAGTCTGACTGTATGAACTGGGAAACGAGACACCGACTATAGCATGAATGTATGAACTGGGAGACGAGACACCGACTATAGCATGATTGTATGAACTGGGAGACGAGACACCGACTATAGCCTGACTGTATGAACTGGGAGACGAGACACCGACTATAGTCTGACTGTATGAACTGGGAGACGAGACACCGACTATAGTCTGACTGTATGAACTGGGAGACGAGACACCGACTATAGCCTGACTACACAACTGGGAGACGAGACACCGACTATAGCCTGACTGTATGAACTGGGAGACGAGACACCGACTCTGGCCTGACAGTATGAACTGGGACACGAGACACCGACTCTAGCCTGACTGTATGAACTGGGAGTCGAGACACCGACTATAGTCTGACTGTATTAACTGGGAGACGAGACACCGACTCTAGCCTTAATGTATGAAATTGGAGACGAGACACCGACTCTAGCCTGACTACACAACTGGGAGACGAGACACCGACTATAGCCTGACTGTATGAACTGGGGGACGAGACACAGACTATAGTCTGACTGTATGAACTGGGAGACGAGACTCCGAATATAGTCTGATTGTATGAACTGGGAGACGAGGCACCGACTCTAGCCTGACTGTATTAACTGGGAGACGAGACACCGACTATAGCCTGACTGTATGAACTGGGAGACGAGACACCGACTCTAGCCTGACTACACAACTGGGAGACGAGACACCGACTATAGCCTGACTGTATGACCTGGGAGACGAGACACCGACTATAGCCTGACTGTATGAACTGGGAGACGAGACACCGACTATAGCCTGACTGTATGAACTGGGAGACGAGACACCGAATCTTGCCTGACTGTATGAACTGGGAGACGAGACACCGACTATAGCCTGACTGTATGAACTGGGAGACGAGACACCGACTCTAGCCTGACTACATAACTGGGAGACGAGACACCGACACTAGCTTGACTACACAACTGGGAGACGAGACATATTCTTGTTTGTCTTGTTTTTTACCCTGTTGTCTTTTGGCCATCAAATTTAAGATTTCTTCAGTCATCCATCTCTTTCATACCTTTTTGGTTTCTCTCCGGTAATATTTCTTTGCTCAATTGATGAATCGAGTCCCTTAACACGTCCCATTGTCCATTTGTACTCTGTATTTTAGCTATTGCGTTGTACCTATTTTCACAGTCACTCTGTATTGATCTTGAATTTCTTTATCTACCGTCAAAACCTCTTTATTAAGTCTCATGTTTTTAACCACTTTTTTTTTCTCTTCAGTCTTACTTTTATTAGTCCACATGGTGGTATATGATCACTATTACAGTCAGCACCTGGCTTTGTCTTTACAATAATTAACGCATTCCTAAACCTTTTATTAATTTGTAGTCTCTGTAGTCAATTTGGTTGACTATCAGGGTGTAAAGTCGTCTTTTGTGGTATTTACACCAGGTGTTTCCAATTATCATATCATTGATATTTGCCCATTCTATTAAAAAGTCGCTTTAAAGTCGACAGGGTCGACTTCATTGCACCGGGTTTTATCCTTTATGGCTCGGTATCTTTCCGCAGCGCGGAAAGCGTCGCACAAAGCACGAACTCCGTAGCTCTAGCGACGACCCACAGGAGTCTCCGAAAAATTTCACTCGTGAACCGAAAGACGCGGCCTGGAATCGAACCCACAATCTTCGGAGCCCGAGTCAAACGGCTTGGCCACTTCACCATGGAGCTTTATTAGTTTCTCTCTTGTTTAATATTTTGTACCTAAACTATAATTTCCCTCCACAACCTCCATTTTTCCATTTCTTAATTTTGCATTGAAATCTTCTAGTATTATTGTTATTTCTTGTGATTTAATTTGAGGCATCACCATTTTAATTTCATTGTAAAAATCTTGTGTTTTTTCCTCACTACTGCTTGTTGTTGGTGCGTATACTTGTACAATATTTATATCTATTGATTTACCTTTAATGTTGACCATAATAACTCTTATGATTTTGCCATCAGTAGCTGGATAAAGTTCTGGTGTCACATGTGGCTCATGACTGTCCCTACCGGACGAAGATGTCTTAAGACAGCCATTAACGTCGTTCATTGCATCTGAAATGTGTTTTGTCATGCAATCTTGGGAAGATAATGTGGTGGTTTCCCCTTACCTTCCACATACACATGCGAGTTTGTAACCTCAGCCCTTGACAGCCATTTGCGACAGCCGCACAGTTGTCCACCTTTCCCGGTGGATACGCGGTCACAAAAACAATTATGTCTATTTTCTCTAATCAGTTTGTCTCTGATAGGACTTGCTCGTTGGTTCTTCCGTCTGTCCATGATATTCTTTGTATTTTCCTCAGAAATCACATGTCCACAGGCATATTGCGAGGGGAATAAACTATAAAATGTTGGGACAACTGGCAAACTTATTAGGAAACAAGCCACACGAAGACAATCCTGGATAATTTGGATAAATGTTATTATAGGAACATGAACACGGGGCTGATGGGATTCCCATGGGAAAGGTCCCATGGGATGGGATGGGATTGGATGGGATGGGACAGCACACATTTGTATTTCCCATAGGACAGCATGGGACAGTAGCCATGTCATAGCAACTTGATCTATGTCAGAGCTACCCTTAATTTTGTTTATTTTTTACCGTTTTAAAGCCTTTTATCCTTCTTTTTTTTTTTCTTTATATATTTGTATCTGTTATTTATCTTGTGGTGGGACACCGGATAAATAAATAAATACACATAGCCTTTTATTATACAAGATTACATTTTGGTGCGTCACCAGCAAAAATAGAAGACATGGTTCAGTCAGTTGTTACTAAGAAGAAAGGGAATGTGGACACCAATAAATGGGCCAATGACTGGATCGCGTTTTCTAAGACTGTTGTTCCAACTGTAATTTCATTCAGCAAGCATTTAAATCTTCCTTCTGAATCATCTGCTGTATGTAAAGTAGCAGGAATTGTAGAACAAAAACCGAAAAGTGATTTTGACTTATGTATTGACCCTCCACCAAACAAAGCACTTAAGTTTGATAACCCCAGAAACAAATGCCTTGAGATGAAGTCACAATGTTTCAAAAATTACGGCAACCTACTTCACAACCATTAAATTATTGGGAAAGTGAACATAGGTTTCCACTGCTAAAAGCAAGTGCGAAAATTGTTTTGGCCATACCAGTTGGTTACTTACGGGCGTATGTGAGCCTGTCGCACAGAAAGCAATGGCAAACTACTGGGCGTAATCTTGCCAAAATATCAACAACAGTGGTAAAATGCTGGTGTTGACAGCAATGTCATATAAATAGGGTATGCGAAAAAAAGACCAAAAAAAAAGTTTCCTCAGCAGCATTAGAGCGCTTATTTACTGCAGCTGGATTGTTGTTGAGTAAGTTACGAAAATGGATGTTACCAGCTCTCGTTATAACCTCTGTGTATATCAGATTTGCTTGTAAGATGAGAATTGTGGAAATCGTTTAGGGATTAATTGGATTAATTGAATTATTGGAAACAGTCGTTTAGCAGGAAATTGAAAATGTGCTGAATGAGCAGAGTGACTCAGAAACAGAATGAGAGTGTCAGTCAGAATGACACTGAATTATCATATTTAGTTTAAACTTTTTACAATAAAATACTATTGAATATTAAAATTAATAAATTCTGTCGTTTCACATGCCTCTTTGTACATATAGTCCTTTTTAGTAGACACTAAACCTAAACTTTCAAAAATTTCATAATTTTATTTGAACTGTATTCCATATTAATATTATCATGGGAATCCCATGGGATGGGATGAGACAGAAAAATATGTCCCATAGACAAGCCTGCTTATCGGGGATTGGTGATTGTGTGGGAGGTGACGACTGGTGATCGTCCAAGGAGGCGCAGGAGGAAGAGGTGGTAGAAGAGAAAAAGGATGATGGTGAAGAAGAAGAAGAAGAAGAAGAAGAAGAAGAAGAAGAAGAAGAAGAAGAAGAAGAAGAAGAAGAAGAAGAAGAAGAAGAAGAAGAAGAAGAAGAAGAAGAAGAAGAAGAAGAAGAAGAAGAAGGAAGAGGAGGAGGAGAAAGAAGAAGAAAAAGAAGGAGGAAGAGGAACAAGGAGAAGGAGGAAGAAGCAGGAGGAGGGGGAGGAGGAGAAAGAAAAAGAAGAGGAAGACAAAGAGGACGACGAAAGGGAAGATGAAGACGAAGAGGAAGAAAGGGAATTGAATTGAATTCAATTGAACTTTATTTAAAAAGGGTTACAAATTGGGCACGTCTTACATTCGGCCCTTCCAATCACTCATCTTTCGTTCAACAACAATGCATGATACATTCACATAGGAAAACAACAACATTGTCAAATGAATGTTGTAAGCATAAACAATGCACATTATCATGTTATGTGACACATCCCCCATCCCACACAGACACCCCGCACCAACCCATACGCCCATCCCTTCCTCACTCACACATCCCCCACCCACCACACTTCCCTCCACTCATTCACACATCCCCTCACCAATCCAGACATCTCGCAACCACCCACACACACATCCCTCACCCACATCCCAACCCACTCACACATACCCCAACCGACACAAACTCGCCCACACATACATGCTCCACCAACCCATCCACCCAAATACCCTCAACCACACACATACCCCTCCCAAACACATCCCACACCAACCCATACACACATCCCTCATCCACTCACACATCACCCACCAATACCCACACATCTTCCCATCCACACACACACATTTTCCCACCCATCCATACATTTCATGTCCACCCACACACCCCACCAGCCACACATACCCCTTCCCACCCAAACACACACCCCCACCCACATTTCCCAACGCATACATACCCCCACTCCCCTACACAAGCCCCAACAAACCCATCCACACACAATTCAACCACATACCAACACCCACACACCCTCCACCCGCAAACACCCACAAATACCACTACCAACCAACACCCATACAAACACACCAAACCAAACACAATCCCCTTCCACACATCCCTCACCACCCACATTCTCCCCACCGACACACGCCCCATCCTTACACACATCTCTCCTCCCACCCACACACCTCCTCACCCACTCACTCATCTCCGCACCCACCCACACATTCCCCACCAACCCACACTTCTCACACTCATCCAACCTCCCAACCCACCCACTCAAACAACCCCCACCAAACACACACGTCCCCCACCCGGAAACACGTCCCCCACCAGCACACATCTCCCCATCCACACACATATATCCCCTCACACACATCCCACACATCCATCACTCACACACATCTTCCCACCCACACACATCCTTAACCCATACACTCATCCCCCACACACATCCATCTACTCATGTACTCATCCCTCAACTACTCACATCTACTCATCCCCCACACACCCATCAACACATACATCTCCCACCTACCCACCCACACTCACACACCCGAACCACCCAGCCAAACACACATCCCCCACCCTCATATACATCCTCTACCCAACCACAGATACTCCCCCCACCCCCACCCCCACTTACGCACACACCGCTCACACACACACATCTCTCCTCCCACACAACACCAACCCCAAACACATCCCCCATTCACATCCCTAACCACACATACCTCACCCACTCACACACCTCTCCCAACCCATTTCCCACCCACCCACACATACCTCACCTACAAACACCCTCACCACCCAAACATATATCCTCCACCCACCCACCCACACACCCACCCACAAACACACACCTCCACCCACACACACATCCCCATACCCATCCCCCACATCCATCACACATCCAACCACCCACATAAACATTCCCCACCAATAACCCCCCTCCCCCACCATCAACACTCACACTTCCACCAATCCACTCAAATATCCCCCACCCACACACATCCCTCTCCCAAACAGATCCCCCATCCACCACACATCCCCATTCACAACCTCTCCACACATACATCCCCAACACACACACATAGATACATACCTCACGTACAAACACACACATCCTCACATCTAGACACTTACACGATGCCTCACATAATCACTGAAACTAGTATGAACAAACTCCCACACTTTACACACACATACACTGTTGATTGTCGTGAGCATTCTCGCAACAATTGTAAAAATTTGAGAAAAATTGTACACATACAATGTGTAGCGTAAAAATTAGTGATGCAATTCAATTCTCTCTCTCTCTCTCTCTCTCTCTCTCTCTCTCTCTCTCTCTCTCTCTCTCTCTCTCTCTCTCTCTCTCTTTCTCTCTCACTCTCTCTCACTCACACTAACTCTCTCGCTCACACCACAGTAATGTGCACGTGTCCGTATTATACATGATTATATTAAGTGGCATAAAAAATTATAACATGAAAGATGAGAATACACAAAACACTATGGATTCAAGTGGCATACAAAATGATCACGCGTGATCCGGGACTGTTTCCGGATCCGGTCAGGGATATGCACTACTGACGAGCTCAAACGATGGCGAAACTCGAGTATAGTGCTTCCATATTGACGTGGATAGGCCTTAGGTTCATACCAGAATGCGATCGGCGTTGCCAGTAGTGGGTTGTGCTCAATATTTAAATTTCAAATCCCGAAACAACCACATAATCAATATGAAAGATGATAACGCACAAAAAATATGGAATAGCATATTACATGACATGCGTGCGCTCATCTCTCACTACCTTCTTGCATACACACACACACACTCACACACACGCGCACCCAACCACAAACACATCCACTCCCCGTCAACCCACACATCCAGCACCTACCCACACATCCACCACCCACACCATCTCCCGCTATCCACCCACACATCTTGCACCCACCAACACACACATCCGCACCCAAGCATCTCTCCCCACCCACATATTCATAACCACACATCCCTCAACCCACATACACTCACCCACCCACATATACCCCGACCACCCACACACCCAACCACCCATCCCCCAACCACGCATTCCTCAACTACAACACCCCCACCCAAACACATATTACCAATCCACCCACACATCCCTCACCCACTCACACATCCCCCACGCACACACATCCTCACCCACACACACATCCCCCATCAACACATCTCCACCACCTACACATCTCCCATCAACACACATATCTCCCACCCACACACTCCTTACCATTTACTCCTGTCCCCCACCCACACCACACACCCTACCCATACACACAATCCCCACACTCATCCCCCATGCCACCTACCATACCTACATACACTTACATGCCTACATATACCTACATACACCCCATGCCACCTACAAACCACTCACTCAGTCACTTTCACACACACACATACACGCGCGCACACACACGCGCGCACACACACACACACACACGCGCGCGCGCACGCACGCACGCACACACACACATTGTGAAAAATTGTACCACTAGGTGACTTATGGAGGCATATAGTCGGTATGGAGTAAGTATTGAAAGAGTTTTCGGTTGAATATGTAGGGACACATTGGAGTTTTGAGATCTGTTGAAAGGTCATTCCATAAGTGGGCACCAGAATACGCAAAGCAAGTTTTGTATATGTCCAATCTAGGTTTTGGGACATATAATAAATTTAAGCGCTTGCTGTTCATTGCATGAGATTGAATCAACGGAAGATACTCTGGGGTATTTTTAAATATGAATTTATTCACTAATTTCGCTTTGTTAAAAAGGAAACACTTTCGAAGTGGTAAAAGCCATAGATGACTGTATAAAGTATCACTTTCAGCGTGTTTTGTGCCAGAAACTAGACGTATAGCCCTCTATTGAAGAGAACAAAGTCGTTTCATATTGGATTTAGTGCAACCATCCCAGACTTTGTAACAATAATCGAGATGAGATTGAATATAGGATGTATAGAATAACTTTCGCGTGCTTTAGTCCAGGAAGTGCTGAATTTTAGCAAATTGGTAAACTTTCTGTGCTATTTTCTTGGTAAGGACGTGAGCATGGGAGCTTTAATTTAAATGTCTATTAATTAAAAGACCTAATACCTTATGTTCATTTACATTAACTATAGGTAACTTGTCTATGCGGAGTTCGAGCGCTGCCCCAGTTATGGCAGGTGTCTGAAGTTGTTATCTGGTCGTTATTAGCATGGATTTGGTTTTATCGATGTTAATTTGCATGCGGTTTTCATTGCTCCATCTAGTAAGATTATCAATTTCTTTTTGTAAATAACTTTCTAATTCACTTCGGTTTTCCTGACTATCATATATAGTATAATCGTCTGCAAATAGATCACAAGCAGTATTGAAATATAGAGGAAGGTCGTTAATATAAACTGCGAAAAGCAGCGGACAAAGTATTGAGCCCTGGGGCACACCAATATTAAGCTGTGTGGGTCTTGATAGACGATTGTTAAAGAACATGACTTGTCTGCAGGATAAAAATTACGTAATTAGGTTTACCATATTGGCACTAGTCTTCGTTTGTCTTAATTTGCTAATTAAAATATTGTGATCTAACATATCAAAAGCTTTTTTAACGTCTACAAACACCGCTCCACAAATGTTGCCATTGTTGATGTTAAAATGCCAGTTATCAGTCATTTTTGTTAGAGCACTATGGCAAGAATATTTAGGTCGAAACCCAGATTGGCTGTCAATTATTAAATTGTTATTAATTAAATGATGTAATGTTATTTTATGATGTGCTTTTCTAATAGCTTTGATAGCGACGATAGTAAGGAAATAGGTCTATAATTACCCGAGACGTTGTTATCATTTGAGCCATTTTTAAATAGAGGATAAACTTTAGCAATTTTTAATGCAGATAGGAAGTAGTTTTTGGCCAGGCACTGATTATATATGAACGTTAAAGGCTCACTAATGATTGGGGCGGCACAGCGAAGAATTCTATTACTGATCCCATTTAGGCCGCGTGAGTTTGTTGCTTTGAGATTTGAGAGATATTTATATACTTCTGCAACCGACATAAAGGGAATCTCAGCGGGAATATTTCTAGTACACTTATCCTCACAGAATGGTGACAATGAACTTAAATTACATGATGAGTTTGGTATGGAAGACTTTAGATTCTCTATTTCCGATTTAAAGAAACAACTGAAATCCTCGCATGTTATAGAGCAGTGGTTCTCAACCTTTTTTGGCCCATTACCCCCTTCACCATATTTTCAGAACCTCCATTTCCCCCCTTCCAATCAAAAATTTGGCCCGTTCCCCCCTTCACCGTATTTTCAGAACGTCATTCCCCCCCCCCCCCCTTTCATATTTCCTATCTAAATATCCCCTCACCCCTACACAGTATACGTAAAAGTGGAAGGCAAATGTAATAGCATATACTAAAACAAGTCTAGACATCCACATAAAACATGATTTGTGGGTCTACTTACTTTATAAAATGAATTTTAGAAGGACGAGACATACATAACTGTAAAGTATGAAGGGAAAAACTATGTCAAGTAATCGGTTCTTGTATTAACACGATCTTGAAATGGTCTTCATCCCCCCCCCCCCCTGGAAACCATGAAATTCCCCCTGGGGGGGGGGGAGGAATTCCCCACCGGTTGAGAACCAGTGTTATAGAGTTTGGTGTTGCAGACACTGACGAGTGTTTCTTGATTGTTAGCGAACTGATAGTCTTCCATATATTTGTGCTATTTGATCTATCTACAATCACATTTTTAAAATGGTCTTTCTTTATCCTACGAATTTCATATTTAGCCGAATTTCTTAGTCTCCGGTAGTTGATGAAGTATTTAATTTTGTGTGCTGCATCTCGCTCTCTCATGATTTCCAGAACTTAACTGGTGACCCATGGGGATTTGTGTTGATTCTTGACACGAACTTCTTTGACTGGTGCGTGTTTATCAAACACACTGTAGACTGGCTTTGTCCAGAAAGCTAATGCATCGTCCGGATCAGGAAGTTGGTAAACGTGATCAAGGGCTGCATTTTTTAAGTCTTGTAAAAATAACTCTTGGCTGAACGCTTTAAAATTTCTAATTTTAATGCTTACATGTTTATTTTTAGGAGCTTTGAACCAAATTGTTTACCATGTGCAGCATACAGGATAATGGTCACTAACTGTACTAACAGGAACAGAACATTCAATAATATTATCTGGACAAGTAACATATAAATGATCATATATAGTCACGGAGGTGTATGTAACCCTTGTGGGACGGTTTATTAGTTGCTTGAAATTGTAAGATAGAATGATATCGTCCCATGTCTGGTTGGGTTTACTAATATCTATGTTGAAGTCACCTAGTATCATAATTTATGTACCTGCTGTAAACACTCTGTCCATCATTGTAGTAAAGCAGTCATACCAGCCAGGGAAGAAGAAGGAAAAAGAAGACGAAGAGGAAAAAGAAGAAGGAAGAAGGGAAAGGAGAAGAAGGAAGAAGAGGAAGAAGAAGAAGGGGAAGAAAGAAGAAGGGGGGAGGAGAAGGAGAAGGAAGAAGAAGAAGACGAAGAAGAAGTAGAACGAGGAGGGGAGGAGGAGGAAGAAGAAGACGAAGGGGAAGGCAAAGAGGAAGACGAAGGGGAAGAAGAAGGAAGGGGGAAGAAGACGAAGGGGAAGGCAAAGAGGAAGACGAAGGGGAAGAAGAAGGAAGGGGAAGACAAAGGGGAAGAAGGAGGAGGAAGAAGAAGAAGGGGAGGGGAGGAGGAGGAAGAAGAGGGGGAGGGGGTGGAGGAAGAAGAAGAATACGAAGGGAAGACGAAGAAGGAAGAAGACGAAGGAAGAAGAAGGGAGGAGAAGGAGGAAGACGAAGAGGAGGGGAGGAGGGAGAAGAAGAATAAGAAAAAAAAAAGAAGAAGGGAGGAGGAGGAAGAAGAAGAAGGAAGGAGGAGGATGAAGAGGAGAGGGAGAAGGAGGAGGAAGATGAAGAGGAATACGAGGGGGAAGAAGAAGAAGGAGGAGGAGTAAGAGGAAGAAGTGAGGAGGAGGAAGAAGGGAGGAAGAGGAGGAAGAAGGAGGAAGAGTAAAAGGAGGAAGAAGGAGGAAGACGAAGAAGAAGAAGACAAGGATGACGAAGGGGAAGCGAAGGGGAAGATGAAGGAAGAAGAACAAGGAAGAAGGTAAGGAAGAAGAAGAAAGAAGAAGAATACGGAATAGGAAGAAGAAGAAGGAAGAGAAGAAGAAGGAAAAAGAAGGAGGAGGAGGAAGGAGAAGGAAGAAGAAAAGGGGAGAATCAGAAGGAGGAGAACGAGAAGAAGAAGGAGGAGGTTGAGGTGAAAGAAGAAGAAGAAGAAGAAGCCGTGGGAGGAGGAAGAAGAAGAGGGGGAGGAGGAGGAAGAAGAAGAGGGGGAGGAGGAGGAAGAAGAAGACGAAGAAGATGAAGACGGGGAAGAAAAAGAAGGAAGAAGAAGGAGAAGAAGAAGTAGGAGAGGAAGAATGAGAAGGAGAAGAAGAGGAAGAAGGAGGAAGACGACGACGATGACGAAGAAGGAGAAGAAGAAGAAGAAGAAGAAGAAGAAGAAGAAGAAGAAGAAGAAGAAGAAGAAGAAGAAGAAGAAGAAGAACAACAACAACAACAACAACAACAACAACAACAACAACAACAACAACAAAAACAACGACGAGAAGAATAACAAGAAAAGAACAAGGCGAAGCAACGACGACTAAATCTTGTATTCGTATGTTTTTGCATGTTCATGTTTGCATTTCAGGCCAGCGATACCAGTTTCTGGGAAAACTCCCTCACAAGTCAGATGATCGCTGTCCGTAAGAGAAGAATAAACGAGAGTACACTGTGTCTGGAAATACCGTGTCGTCGAAGAAGGCTAACAACTACCTGCCTATATAACCCAATTACCTCTCTATACCAAATAACTACCTCCCCATACCACCCAGGATAAAAACTACCTCTCTATACCACCCAACTAACAACTACCTCCCAATACCACCCAGAATAAAACTATCCCCCTATACCACCCAGGTTAAGACTACCCCCCCCCCCCCCCATATCGCCCAGGATAAAACTATCCCCCCCCCCCCCATACCACCCAGGATATAAACTACCTCTCTAACCACCCAACTAACAACTACCTTCATATACAGCCTAGCTAACCACTAACCCCCCCCCCCCCCCCCTCCCCAACCTTTCTCTCCCCCCGCCCCCATACCGCTCAGCTAACTTCTCAGCGGTAATTCCACATAATAAGATCTTCACAAATTGATGGTACTCATTCCCAGGCGGTGTAGTCTGCTTGGCCCTTGTACCATCTACTTTCTAGCTGGCCGTTGTACCATCTACTTTCTAGTTAGCTTCTGGAACATCTGCTTACTTTTCTTGTTATCTTTGTAGATAATAGACGGTTCGCGTCTGGAACAGTTTTCTGGACTCTCACGTAAAATCAATGACAAGCGTTAATTTTCATCATCATCTTGTGTTATTTTCGCTTCCTGCTGCTGCTGTTGTTGCTGTTGCTTTTCTTCTTCTTCTTCTTCTTCTTCTTCTTCTTTTTCTGCTGCTGCTGCTGCTGCTGCTATAGAAGAAGAAGAAAATGATGGTGAAGAAGAAGAAGAAGAAGAAGAAGAAGAAGAAGAAGAAGAAGAAGAAGAAGAAGAAGAAGAAGAAGAAGAAGAAGAAGAAGAAGAAGAAGAAGAAGAAGAAGAAGAAGCAGTAGCAACAGGAAGAAGAAGAAGAAGAAGAAGAAGAAGAAGAAGAAGAAGAAGAAGAAGAAGAAGAAGAAGAAGAAGAAGAAGAAGAAGAAGAAGAAGAAGAAGAAGAAGAAGAAGAAGAAGAAGAAGAAGAAGCAGTAGCAACAGGAAGAAGAAGAAGAAGAAGAAGAAGAAGAAGAAGAAGAAGAAGAAGAAGAAGAAGAAGAAGAAGAAGAAGAAGAAGAAGAACTGGATAATATCAGACTCTATCGAAAAGCATATTTCTAATCTCGGACAGTATCGGACAAAATGGACAACATCGGACAAATGGACAACATCGGTCAAAATTTGACAACATCGGACAAAATGAACAATATCTGACAACATCGGACAAAATGGACATCATTGGACAACATCGGACAAAATGGACATGATCGGACAGGCCTTACACCCACTTTAGTGCAATTTATAGAAAGCTGTCAGGTTGACACCCCGATTTCCCTTTCCAAGATCATTAGGGCCAGTTCGTTAAAAAAAAAAAAAAAAAAACAGAAAAAAGAAATGTTTGCAATTGCTCTTTGCGCGTGAGCTTGCATTTTGGCGCTGAAATTTTGCAGCTCATTTTTTTGGGGGGTGTTTATTTTGTTTCGTTCAGCATGCATGTTTTGCTTCGCTCGGTCATTTCGTGTCCGAAGCACATGTTATGTGCCGCTTTGGGGATTTTTAATTATGAGTGCTAATCATCCAGAATCGGTGGCGTAGTGGTGTCGGTGCCCAGTGTCCGCCTCTGACTGGTTCAGATGTTTGGTTCACATTTGTGAATTGTATGGATGTTTGTAAAGTAAGAAAGGGGTAGTATACTGTTGAGGCAGTGATTACGGAGTCCGCAATTAGGACTATGGCGAAAAAGTTGGCGGATACATTTCTCGGATGTTGTAAATTTAAAAAAAAAAAAAAAAAGCATACAGGCTAGGTCGCTGGACGGGCAACATTTTCAAAATTAGAACACTTTCGCACCATAGGCATCATCATCATCATCACAACCGCCACTATCATTATAATCATCATCACCATCAACACTATCATTATGCCTATCAGTAGTGTATAGTTATCCGACTAACAACTTATTCACCCTCCAAAAATGAGAAAACCTACTCACAAAATACAACATAATTACGATCATTATCATAACCATCATCATCATTGTCATCATCATCGTAATCATTAACACCATCACCACCACCACCACATCATTATGACCATCAGTAGTATCAACTTATCTGCCTACTTAGTTAGTTAGTTAGTAAGTTAGCTTGTTAGTTAGTTAGTTAGTTAGTTAGTTGGTTAGTTAGTTGGTTAGTTGGTTAGTTAGTTAGCTAGTTAGCTTGTTAGTTAGCTTGTTAGTTAGTTAGTTAGTTAGTTGGTTAGTTAGTTAGTTAGTTGGTTAGTTAGTTAGCTTGTTAGTTAGTTAGTTAGTTGGTTAGTTAGTTAGTTAGTTGGTTAGTTAGTTAGCTAGTTAGCTTGTTAGTTAGTTAGCTTGTTAGTTAGTTAGTTAGTTAGTAAGTTAGCTTGTTAGCTAGTTAGGTAATTAGTTAGTTAGTTAGTTAGTTAGTTGGTTAGTTAGCTAGTTAGTTGGTTAGTTAGTTAGTTAGTTAGCTTGTTAGTTAGTTAGTTAGTTAGTTAGTTGGTTAGTTAGTTAGTTAGTTGGTTAGTTAGTTAGCTAGTTAGCTTGTTAGTTAGTTAGCTTGTTAGTTAGTTAGTTAGTTAGTTAGTTAGTTAGTTAGTAAGTTAGCTTGTTAGTTAGTTAGTTAATTAGTTAGTTAGTTAGTTAGTTAGTTAGTTAGTTAGTTGGTTAGTTAGTTAGTTAGCTTGTTAGTTAGTTAGTTCGTTAGCTTGCTAGTTAGTTAGTTAGCTTGTTAGTTAGTTAGTTAGTTAGGTAGCTTGTTAGTTAGGTAGTTAGTTAGTTAGTTAGTTAATTAGTTAGCTAGTTAGTTAGCTTGTTAGCTAGTTAGTTAGTTAGCTAGTTAGTTAGCTAGTTAGTTAGTTAGTTAGTTAGTTAGTTAGTTAGTTAGTTAGTTAGTTAGTTAGTTACTTAGTCGACAGATCATCCTCATTGCATATGAAACCATTCAGACCATAAGTGCTCGGATCCCCTCCTACAGCAAATCCCGCAGCGTGTAGCGGCTCACGACACCAGTTCTGTAATCTTTGCCAACCGAGACCGCTCCAGAGATTGCAACCACTCTCTTCAGAACCACCCTATCTCTATATTCCTGAGCATACTCACTGAGTCATTAAGGACATATGACCGATTGAAGGTCTGTGTCTCGAGTTTTACTTCAAGTAATTGCTTTACTTACTGCCATGACTTCCATAGTCAGGCTACTTGTGGTCAAAGCAAAAGCACCAGACTTTCCCCTTCACAATTTTTCCTCCGGCCTGAGCCATAAAGACCCATGAACTTCTCACTCGTCGAACGACCGACCCATACGTTTAAATGACAGCATCATTCTCTAAAGAATTCTCGAAGATCAGAGCCTATACTTCCGCCTCCGCAGCAGCTGGATTTTCTTGTCTGCATTTCCTGTCTAGTTGGATGCACAGAACTCTGTTCGCACTTGTACCCCCTCCTGGCTAGGTTCTACGTCCTCAGGTGAACACACTTGCTGAAGAATGTCTTCGGCTTGACAAATTCACGACTTTCCTCTTTTTAACCTGCTGCCCTTTAACTTCTTAATCTCGCTATGCAGTGGATGTTGTGTGTTTGTGTTTACTCTGAGGTAGGCACGTGCTCGGCAAATTTGTATTCTGTTCCTCATGGTTGGAAAATAAAGAAAGTAGCGCATCGCCCTGCATGCTCTATCTCTTGTACATCCAAGAATAATACGCATAGCGTCGTTCTGTATCCTTTCCATCCTTTCCATTTGCTTATGGCTGAGAGTCAGGATCGCCATCACATACTCCGAAACAGAAAGGACCAGACCCTCGTAAAGAAGACATAGATGGCGCTGCTCAGTTTGCCGCCGCCATCACCGGCATCGCAGCAAAACCCTGCTTGGCCTTTGTTATCACCTGGTCTACGTGCTCAGTATAATCGAGGCTTCGATCAAATCGTATCCCCGGGTAATTCATTGCCTGCGTTCTTTCCACCGTCTCTGAACCCAGATTTACAATTGCCTTTTGAGTGTTGACAATATGGTTATTCAAAGAGAGCCATGTCACTGTTGCCTTTGTTGGGTTGACCATTGCCCCAGCTTCAACACACCAAGTGCTTATGCGATTGAGTTCGATTTGTAGTTCCACAGCAAACTTGATCTCTATTCTTACCGTGACGTTATATTAAAAAATCTTCTGCATACGACAATGTCCTCCCCGGTCCTATATTTGCTCGCTGGTGATTCCCACAGTGTAGGCGTTAAAAAGCACTGGAGATAATAGTGATCCTTGTGGTAGGCCAGGATATATTATTGTTGGTTCCGAAGTCCAGCTGCCACATCTAAAAACTACATTCCGTTGGAAGAGGGCTGCAGCTATCCAACTAAGGAGGAAAGGACATATCTTGAGTTCAAGAAGCTGAAACATTAAAAAATCCAATGGTACTCTGTTGTACGCGTCCTCAAGATCAATCGCTGCAGCAAAGGTTTCAATGCCTGGGTGGAAACCTTCATAGAAATCATGGGCAAAAACTGCTGCATTGGTCCAGGTTTCTCTTTTTGGAAGGTACCCTCCCAGGGTAAGTGGGAAAAAAACCTTGCCTCTTTAGCTGGCTTGATATTTTTCTGACAATTATCTTCTCCAGCAGCTTGCCTATTGCATTCTGCACGGTTATTACCCGATATCCCTGAATTTTTGTGTGGTCTTTGCCAGGCTTCAACAAGGGAATCAGATATCTGTGTAACCATTCCTCCTTGATGATAGCACTCCCTATACTGTTGTTGTACATGTCTGCTAGTTTCTCTAGCTCGTTGTAGGTACACATGTTGATGTCGTCATAACTTATGCCATCTGACTTGGCAAGATTTCGGCCTCTCATGTCTGTCTGGTTGCTCTGCTCTAGATAGCGTTGGGAGAGGGCTTTGCCCTTGTTCTCGCCATTCCTCTGCCAAATGAGTTCAGCACATTGGAAGTCGGGAATACTCTTATTCTTGACTACCCCATTCATGCTTTTATGTAGTCGCCAGAAAAATTTCAGTGACTTGTCTGTACTTACTCTTCGACACAACTCTGCCTATTTTTCACTTTTAACTACCTTGACCAGTTTTTTTTTTAAAGGTAGCTTACTTTTGTGTGCATCTCTCTTTCTAAGTGCACGCAAGGACTAGGATGGGCACCCTGTTCTTCTTGGCGTTTTGCCATTTCCTAACAGCATTACGCTTATCCACCCAGGCCTTTTCCACCTCCAAATTTCACCAAGGTGGCGGCTTCCAGCTTTATTTTCCTGCCATGCAGATTTCTGTTCTTGTCACGCCTTATTTTACTCACCACATCTTGCCATGTACTGTTATTCTGGAAAGTCTTGAACGTTGACTTGTGCTGCCTGGTTCTGCTTTTCTCCACCAATATGCTGCAAGGGTGGTGGTCGCTGCCATGGTACCCTAGGACACCCCATCCACAAACTGTAGTGACTGAAGGAGAAACCAGCGCAAGGTCAATATCACTGTCCTCATCACCTGGACGACTTGCTGTCCTGGTGACACAGTCACTGTTGATACAAACCAGGTCAATGGTTTCAAGTGCAGCCTCGAGACACCCCCCCCCCCCTCTTTGTGCTGGAGGAAATGTTTCCCGTTGATCTGCCTTTAGCGTTCAAATTGCCACAGAAAATAACATTCCTCTCGTGACCTAATATGCCACTTAAGCACTGCCACTTCTAGGAATCCAAACTCGTGTTAAAGGCATAAACATTAACCAACACGAATGGTAGGCGGGATTAGACTCTAGCCGGATTGGATTCTAACTGCCTGTATTTGTATGGCGTCACTGTCCAAACTGGACATGTCTAGCTCTGAAACCACTATACTGTCGCGAATGAGAATAGCCATTCCCAGGTGTCGCCTGTTGTAGAAACATTGGAATCCGGCAATATTGAGTGAATTAACACTCTACTTATTCACCATTAA
Source organism: Cepaea hortensis (assembly GCA_963921405.1). Lineage (NCBI taxonomy): Eukaryota > Metazoa > Mollusca > Gastropoda > Stylommatophora > Helicidae > Cepaea > Cepaea hortensis. The sequence goes on from OY992876.1 coordinate 232,620,948, forward strand.
GAAAGGAAAAAAAAAACCTACTCACCAAATACATCATCATCATTATAACCACCACCACCACCATCATCATCATGTGCCATGCCAATAAGCATGAGTGGTCATGTTTCGCCATCTCGCACGATCACCAGACGTGGTTCAGTTCCGCGTTCTTGTCTCGACCATGCCACGCGGCCAAGCCATCCAGATACTTACATCATGTCGTCTCCTTGTTCTTTTCCCCCAATCTTGCCAGTTGTTACAAGTTGTCTAGTATGGATTTTTTTCATAACGTGCCCAAACAAGTTTGATTATCTACTTCTAATTTCTCTAATCAGTTTACGGTCGTCATCATCATTATCACCATAAAGATCACCACCAACCAATCTACCTATGTACTCATTCACCCAACACAAATATGGAAACCTACCCCACCCCCACCCCCACCCCAAGACAAGCTATAGAACACGGGTTTCTCATACACACACGTTTAGAGCTTCGCTGTTGCAATGAAGTTCGTAGATAAATGAAACACATTCCATATTTGGAACACCTTAGATAAGTACCACATTTTTTTTAAAAATCCGTCTTATTATAATGTCTTAATGTAGTCACCGTATTGTCATCTCCCTGCTTCGTACGCTGTTGTGTTTTCTTATTATTGTTTGCTGATGAAGGCTGTCACCGTAACGTCCTATGTTGTTCATAAAGGTATTTTATAAGGTTGATCTAGATGTTGTGTTTTTCTATGGAGTTCGTGTGCTGTACTGAGATAGAAAGACAGGCTGGACAGACAGACAGACAGACAGACAGACAGGCAGGCAGACAGAGAGATAGACAGACAGGCAGGCAGTCAGACAGACAGGTCGAACGATTGATTGAATGATCGATAGACAGACAGACAGAGAGACAAACTGACAACAGACAGGCAAGCAAGCAGGCAGGCAGGCAGGTAGACTGCCAGGTAGACAGTCTGGCAGGCGGGCAAGCAGACAGACAGACAGACAGAGAGATGACAGACAGACAGACAGGCAGGCAGGCAGGCAGACGTATGGTGAGACAGACAGACATACAGTGAGACAGAGAAACAGTGAGACAGACAGACAGACAGACAGACAGACAGACAGACAGTAATACATTGTTAACAATCATCCACATCATCCTACACGCAATTATATAGACCACGATACCTGCCCCTGCTCGTGATGATGATTATATGTCTGCATTGAGTTGCTTCCCGCCCCGAAGCTCACCCCGTGCTCCTTCATTAGACAATAAATGTGGAAAGCAGCATAGGTCATGCGTGAGTAGCTGCAGGCTGGCGAGACGATAGGACATGGCACGAAGAGAGACCACTTTCAGGTGGCTTTCTGCAGTTGCGTGACGGTACCTATTGATCTCCGCCCGACTGCTGTTGTGTGACCTGGATATCACGCGACATCCAATGTATGTTATTGGCTGGTTGGTTGGCTGTTTGGCTGGCTGTCTTACTAGTTGGCTAGCTGTATGACTAGCTGGCTGGCTAGCTTGCTGACTGTTTGGTTGGATGGTTTCTTGGTTTTTTGGATGGTTGGTTTGATGGTTGTTTGGATTGATAGTTTGTTGAATAAATGGTTAGTTGGATGGTTGGGTGCTTGGTTGATTGTGTCTTAAACTTATCGTCATTGTCCTTCAACAGGCCTGCCTCAATTACATAGACGAAGGTGAATGTGTGGCATATTGTCCAAAGGAATAAATCTATGAGAAGATTAAGTTGAGCAAAGACTGCTAATACTTCTGTTCCAAGGACTGTTGCTTTCATCCTTCGAGTATGCCCTGACCATCCTCACTGTCAGCCCTACACAGATTGGAAGGCTTGAAAAGGTACAAAACGAAGCCATGCGCATCATTTTGGGCTGCACGAGAGACACCAGCTGTGTAGCAATGAGATACCTCCTTGACTTCCCGACAATGGAACACAGGATCAAGATCTGGAGAGCTCGTGCATACTTGAAAATAAGTGCAGATGAGCGGCACCCTCTGCATGAAGCTATATTCAGAGAAAAGGGTGGCAGGCTAAAGAGGGGCAAATCATGGATGGGTCGGGCGGAATATGTCGTCAGTCTCACCAGTATCAACACCGGAAAGGAATGGGTGTCGGTGCCTCCAGCTTTTAAGTGCACTTTCTCCTGCATTATCACACTCGACAGACGGTGCAAAGAGCAGAACCCTGCCGCTGTCAATGCAGAGGCCAACGCGCTCATCTATGAACACTCAGATAGCCCTAAAGTGCTTGTCTATACTGATGGATCTGTTGTAAAGCAACAGAGAAGTGCATGGGCATTTACAGTCCGTTCAGTGGGCCGAACCGTTCAAGAATCAAACGGTGCCCACTCCATGACCACGAGCAGCATGACGATGGAGGTGATGGCAGTAACACAGGCTTTTTGCTGGAATCACAGCATTATACCAACGCGTGTCTACTAAGTGATTCAATGAGCATGTTTCGGAAGGTCGCAGCTGGATCTGTACGTAGACAGTGAACTGAGTCGCAGAGGGAGTCTGTTGTATGTAAAGTCACCTTCATCTTCGTCCCGGGACACTCGGGAGTCGAGGGAAATGAACGAGCTGATAATCTGGCTGGCTCTGCACCCCCTGCAGATGGTCAGCCCATGGATCGTGCCGATATTATTAACGTCCTTAAAGATATGTCGAGAAGGGAGGACTTTGACTTTAGTGAATCCACATCCTGTCCAGGATGAAAGACATGGGAGTAAGAATTGACACGGCCAGACACGAGAGGTACATCGGGAAAACGAGGTGTCTCGTCAACAAGCACAGAACTGGCACTATTAGCCACCTAACGCTGATGTATATGCTGGGGGGGGGGGGGAGGATCTGAGCACCTATGGACCCGTCTGGAGTGCAATGAAGATACCCCAAATGATAACTGATAAATGATAACTGGTTGGTTGTTTCGATGATTGGTTGAATGGCTGGATGACTGGCTGGGTAGTTGGTTGTCATCACATGACAGAAGAACGATGTTCTCTAGCGCCTGTCCTCTCATCACATGACAGAAGAACGATGTGTCTCTTTCTGTGTGTGTTTGTTTGTTTGTTTGTTTGTTTGTTTGTTTGTTTTTACGCTTGCTGGCTTTGAACTCAAGCCTAGTCCATACACACTACTTCTAATAGTTCTGGACTGAATTTTGCGCGTGAATTAGCTTTCCCCTATTAACAGTGTCCCTCGCCGTCAGGTGAACCCACTCTGATTTCATTGGTACTCGTAATTTACGTCCCCAGGTCAATGACGATACGTCAACATTTTAGTCCAACTGTCCGGTGTAGGTGTTGAACCCCTTACCTCGGCATCAGCTCACCAGATGTTTAAGAACACGCGTTCTTATCCATTAGGCCATGCTTACATACTCTCTGTCCGATGATTTTCACAAAATTGTGCCCTGAAGCAGGAACTCACTATGATAAACGGGACATCTCATGTTGTAGGCCGGAGTGTACGGCGGGGTAGGTAGACATTTAGCAGGCGACGAGCCCAGGCGTGGAAAGCTCATCCGATCGTGCTCGTGGTATTATCAGCGCAGTTCCCTGTCACCTTCTCCAAATCTTTGGCCTGGTTTAATTACGCATTAGCGAAATGTTCAACGACAGCTGAAAATATTCGCGGCGGGAAAACCCATTACTGCTGATATCCATTGCCGAGATGATGCTTGATTAGACGCGATCTGTTATAGTACAAAGTGGAGACCAGCCAGGACGGAGGGGTGGGGAAGGGACCGAGGGGTTGTCTGTCCAGGGACAGTTCCAAGTGCCCCTATGAAGACTAGAGAAGTGTGACCACAGTGTGACCAATGAGCGGACCACAAGCGCTGATCAATACGGACGGTTGTAGTCAAATCATGATAAATGTCACGCGAAATCTGTATGTTGTTGTGTATCGAGTAGTATGTGATGAGGAGGTGGGGGGGGAGGTGGGGGGGGGGAGGTGACGGGGAACGCCGTGGGTAGATCGCCTGCCTATGTTCTCTCTGTCACTCTGTCTACCGATCTCTGTATGTTTGTCTCTCTGACTGCCTGTCTTGTGCCTGTTTGCCTCTCTCTCTCTCTCTCTCTCTCTCTCTCTCTCTCTCTCTCTCTCTCTCTCTCTCTCTCTCTCTCTCTCTCTCTCTCTCTCTCTCTCTCTCTCTCCACCTGTTGACTTTTCTGTCTGTCAAATTGCCTATCGGTTTGTCTGTTTGTATATCTGTCTTTCTGTCTGTCTGACTGTATGTTTACTTTTCTGACTGTTGGTATGCCTAACGCTCTCTCGGTGTGGCTGCCTGTTCATATGTCTGTTTACTTTTCAGACTGTCGGTCTGCCTTTCGGTCTATATGCCTGTATCTCTCCTTTTGCCTGCCTGTCTGCCTGTCTATCTGATATAATCAACACACACACACACACACACACAAACACACACACAAACACACACACACACACACACACAGATCTGAATTCACATCAAAACTGGCCCCAAATCAAATGCCCTTAAATCTGGCAGTACACGACACCATTTCTCTGATCAAACCTCTATAACACCATACTGTCTAACACAAGAGTTAATCTACTTTATCCCGCATGATCTTCACAAACCACACCTCAAACAGATCTTTCCTCTATCTACCCTGGAGAGTTGGGGCTCTTATGAGCCCTGCTAAGCAATTTCTCCCTGTCTCCATTCACGTTCTCAACACTTTGTATTCATCTACAGGTATCGGATGCTCATCGTGGCTTATGAAACAGCACGAAGGGGACACTCTATGAAGCCCAATCAATTAGGGACCGTCTGGTCGGGTCCTGGGTCTAATAAGTCGATTGGTCCCCAGATGGTATGTAGCTTACTTTGGCAATCACAGGCAAAGGGAAATAATGAGTATCTTACATTACTATATTGACATTGATAGAACTAAATTGACTCCCTTTTCTGATATTTCCCGTGGTTTCCTTGTGACCTACATACGCGTGAAGGGTGGGGAAGCGCAGTGGTTTGATAGCTTACTACCTGCCCGCCGATCTTGTATTCGAACCCCTCACGAGATGGAGCTTTATAAACAATTGCCATGGGACTCCATCTGCTCAGTCTAGCAGGAGCACCAGAGACGGCTTGCGAAGTAAAGGCTAACAATATGATATTAACCACGTCACCTCATCATCGTCATCTTGTGCCATGTCGATAAGCGCAGGCCGTCATGTTTCGCCATCTCATACGATCACCAGAGTCGTGGATCAGCGTGGCCAAGCCATCCAGGTATTTACTTCACTGCCTTCCTCTTATTCTTTTCTCCTCAATCTTGCCAGTTGTCACCAAGTTCTCTAGCTGATTTCTTCTCATAACATGTCCTAAACTCTTTACTGTCTACGTCACATTTCTATAATCAGTTTACGGTTTTTATTTGTTTCTTGTAGAACTTGTTTATTGGTTTTTCTGTCTGTCCATGGTATTCTATGCATTTTCCTCAAAAACCACATCACCTACCATGGGTCGATGATTTTTTTCTTCATATCCTATTTACAGGACATCACTGTCAACACCAGCATTTTACTACTGTTGTTGATGTCTTGGCAAGTTTACGTTCAGTAGTTTGCCTTTGCTTTCTGAACGACCGGCTTTCATTCTAATACGTTAAAACCCAGCGCGAGGCGGTCTGCTGCCAAATCGGTCGCAGGTGTGTTTCGAACGTAGGTAAGTGGACTCACGAATTGCGTCCGCAAGCCCTTAGCCACAGAGACCGGCAAGGGTCGATTGGTCTCTACAAATATGAGAGGAGCACCATATACCGAATCCGCCATATGCCGTGAGCAAGAGTCCTTGACTTGCTTGTACTTCCCACGTTAACATGCTGTCCTGCATGCTCTCACGTATAATTGCTGTCCTGCATGCTCTCACGTATAATTGCTGTCCTGCATGCTCTCACGTATAATTGCTGTCCTACATGCTCTCACGTATAATTGCTGTCCTGCATGCTCTCACGTATAATTGCTGTCCTGCATGCTCTCACATATAATTGCTGTCCTACATGCTCTCACGTATAATTGCTGTCCTGCATGCTCTCACATATAATTGCTGTCCTGCATGCTCTCACATATAACTGCTGTCCTGCATGCTCTCACATATAATTGCTGTCCTCCATGCTCTCACATATAACTGCTGTCCTGCATGCTCTCACATATAATTGCTGTCCTGCATGCTCTAACATATAATTGCTGTCCTGCATGCTCTCACATATAACTGCTGTCCTCAATGCTCTCACATATAACTGCTGTCCTACATGCTCTCACATATAATTGCTGTCCTGCATGCTCTCACATATAATTGCTGTCCTGCATGCTCTCACATATAACTGCTGTCCTGCATGCTCTCACATATAACTGCTACCCTGCATGCTCTCACATATAATCTCTGTCCTGCATGCTCTCACATATAATCGCTGTCCTATATGCTCTCACATATAATTGCTGTCCTGCATGCTCTCAATGCTCTCACATATAATTGCTGTCCTACATGCTCTCACATATAATTGCTGTCCTGCATGCTCTCACATATAACCGCTGTCCTGCATGCTCTCACATATAATTGCTGTCCTGCATGCTCTCACATATAATTGCTGTCCTGCATGCTCTCAAATATAATTGCTGTCCTGCATGCTCTCACATATAATTGCTGTCCTGCATGCTCTCACATATAATTGCTGTCCTGCATGCTCTCACATATAATTGCTGTCCTGCATGCTCTCACATATAACTGCTGTCCTGCATGCTCTCACATATAATTGCTGTCCTGCATGCTCTCACATATAACTGCTGTCCTGCATGCTCTCACATATAACTGCTGTCCTGCATGCTCTCACATATAATTGCTGTCCTGCATGCTCTCACATATAATTGCTGTCCTGCATGCTCTCACATATAATTGCTGTCCTGCATGCTCTCACATATAATTGCTGTCCTGCATGCTCTCACATATAATTGCTGTCCTGCATGCTCTCACATATAACTGCTGTCCTGCATGCTCTCACATATAATTGTTGTCCTGCATGCTCTCACATATAACTGCTGTCCTGCATGCTCTCACATATAATTGCTGTCCTGCATGCTCTCACAAATAATTGCTGTCCTACATGCTCTCACATATAATTGCTGTCCTGCATGCTCTCACATATAATTGCTGTCCTGAATGCTCTCACATATAACTGCTGTCCTGCATGCTCTCACATTTAACTGCTGCCCTGCATGCTCTCACATATAATCGCTGTCCTATATGCTCTCACATATAATTGCTGTCCTGCATGCTCTCACATATAATTGCTGTCCTATATGCTCTCACATATAATTGCTGTCCTGCATGCTCTCACATATAATTGCTGTCTTACATGCTCTCACATATAACTGCTGCCCTGCATGCTCTCACATATAATCGCTGTCCTGCATGCTCTCACATATAATTGCTGTCCTGCATGCTCTCACATATAATTGCTGTCCTATATGCTCTCACATATAATTGCTGTCCTGCATGCTCTCACATATAATTGCTGTCTTACATGCTCTCACATATAACTACTGCCCTGCATGCTCTCACATATAATCGCTGTCCTGCATGCTCTCACATATAATTGCTGTCCTGCATGCTCTCACATATAATTGCTGTCCTATATGCTCTCACATATAATTGCTGTCCTGCATGCTCTCACATATAATTGCTGTCCTATATGCTCTCACATATAATTGCTGTCCTGCATGCTCTCACATATAATTGCTGTCCTACATGCTCTCACATATAACTGCTGTCCTGCATGCTCTCACATATAATTGCTGTCCTGCATGCTCTTACATATAATTGCTGTCCTGCATGCTCTCACATATAACTGCTGTCCTGCATGCTCTCACATATAATTGCTGTCCTGCATGCTCTCACATATAACTGCTGTCCTGCATGCTCTCACATATAATTGCTGTCCTGCATGCTCTCACATATAATTGCTGTCCTGCATGCTCTCACATATAATTGCTGTCCTGCATGCTCTCACATATAATTGCTGTCCTGCATGCTCTCACATATAACTGCTGTCCTGCATGCTCTCACATATAATTGCTGTCCTGCATGCTCTCACATATAATTGCTGTCCTGCATGCTCTCACATATAACTGCTGTTCTGCATGCTCTCACATATAATTGCTGTCCTGCATGCTCTAGCATATAATTGCTGTCCTGCATGCTCTCGCATATAATTGCTGTCCTGCATGCTCTCACATATAACTGCTGTCCTGCATGCTCTCACATATAATTGCTGTCCTGCATGCTCTCACATATAATTGCTGTCCTGCATGCTCTCACATATAACTGCTGTCCTGCATGCTCTCACATATAATTGCTGTCCTGCAACCTCTCACATATAATTGCTGTCCTGCATGCTCTCACATATAATTGCTGTCCTACATGCTCTCACATACAACTGCTGTCCTGCATGCTCTCACATATAATTGCTGTCCTGCATGCTCTCACATATAATTGCTGTCCTGCATGCTCTCACATAAAATTGCTGTCCTGCATGCTCTCACATATAATTTCTGTCCTGCATTCTCTCACATATAACTGCTGTCCTCCATGCTCTCACATATAACTGCTGTCCTGCATGCTCTCACATATAATTGCTGTCCTACATGCTCTCACATATAACTGCTGTCCTGCATGCTCTCACATATAACTGCTGTCCTGCATGCTCTCATATATAATTGCTGTCCTGCATGCTCTCACATATAATTGCTGTCCGGCATGCTCTCACATATAATTGCTGTCCTGCATGCTCTCACATATAATTGCTGTCCTGCATGCTCTCACATATAATTGCTGTCCTGCATGCTCTCACATATAATTGCTGTCCTGCATGCTCTCACATATATTTGCTGTCCTGCATGCTTTCACATATAATTGCTGCCCTACATGCTCTCACATATAACTGCTGTCATCCATGCTCTCACATATAATTGCTGTCCTGCATGCTCTCACATATAATTCCTGTCCTCCATGCTCTCACATATAGTTGCTGTCCTGCATGCTCTCACATATAATTGCTGTCCTACATGCTCTCACATATAATTGCTGTCCTGCATGCTCTCACATATAATTGCTGTCCTGCATACTCTCACATATAATAGCTGTCCTGCATGCTTTCACATATAATTGCTGTCCTGCATGCTCTCACATATAATTGCTGTCCTGCATGCTCTCACATATAAATGCTGTCCTGTATGCTCTCATATAATTTCTGCCATACATGCTCTTACATTTAATTGCTGTCCTGCATGCTCTCACATATAACTGCTGTCCTGCATGCTCTCACATATAATTGCTGTCCTGCATGCTCTCACATATAATTGCTGTCCTGCATGCTCTCACATATAACTGCTGTCATGCATGCTCTCACATATAATTGCTGTCCTGCATGCTCT
>OY992876.1:232635406-232645406 GCA_963921405.1 Cepaea hortensis
CTTCTTCTTCTTCTTCTTCTTCTTCAGCGTTCCGAGCCATTGAGGTTCTTTGCTGCAGATACAATCCGTCTCCATTCGTCTCTCTGGTGGACCTTCTCTTGCCAGTCGTTGATTCCAAGTGCTTGTAGGTCTGTATATGTATTATCTCTCCACCGTCTTCTTGGTCTACCTCGGGGTCTACGGTCATTTATTTCCTGAGTGTAAGCGAGTTTTGTTTCCCTATTATCTTCCATTCTTTCTATATGCCCCAGCCATTGTAGTCTATTAGCCTTCATGATACCAGTGATTAGCGGGGACTTAAACAGATCATAAATGTCTTTGTTACTTCTTCTCTTCCACTCTCCACTTTGTGTATCCCTAATGGGTCCAAAGATGCGTCTTAAAATTTTGTTCTCAAAGGTTTGTAACAAGGCTTCGTCTAACTTTCGTTGTACTCCAGGTTTCAGAGCCATACAGCACAACTGGTCTGATCAGTGTTTTGTATATTGTGATTTAGTGTTACGAGACAGCGCATTTGATTTTAGTAGATGTTGCAGTGCATAGTATATCTTATTTCCAGAGTTGATTCTAGTTTGTATTTCTTCCCTTATGATGTTGGAGCAGTTGAAGATTGTACCCAGGTATTTGTATGTTTCCGTTCTTTTAATGGTCATATTATCTATTTGTATGTGGCCAGAGTTTTTAGCCATTCCGTCTCTTGAAATTACCATATATTCTGTCTTATCTTGGTTGATAACCAGCCCCATCTGTTGGGCTTTTTCCTTTAAGTGAGTCAATATTTCCAATGTCTTTTGTTCACTTTGCCCTATAATATCTATATCATCTGCATAACCAAGCAGCTTGGATGTTCCTCCAATATCACATTCCTCCTTTATCCTCCTTACAACTTTCTCTAGAGCCAGATTGAAGAGTAGCGGCGATAGTGCATCACCCTGTTTCAAGCCAGATGTTATTTGGAAAGGGTCTGATTTCCTGCCTTTATATGTTACTATATTATAAGTATCTTCAATGCATAGTCTGGTCATGTTGATTAACTTCCTTGGTATTCCAAATTCCTGCATAGCATTCCATAGACTATTCCTATGGACAGCGGTGGTGTCTGCATCGAATAAATGATGCACTTGTTTTATTTTACTTTTTCAGAATATATTCACACCCCCACACACGTACACACACACACACACACACACACACAAACACACACACACACAAACACACACACACACACACACACACACACACATTTACGGTTTTCATTTGAAGCCTCCTCGTAAATCAGTCTTTTTCTTAGATGTCTATATTAACCCTTTCTGCCGTAGCCAATTATTGCTTTAACTCACCTTATCCTGGTTTTCAACTTGAAATTCTAAACCCAAGACAAGTGGTACTCCCACCCACTGTGTCCTTATATATATTATTATTATATTAACCTACTCTACATAGTTGTTACATTAACCACTGTGTCCCTCTTGGTACAATAACCAACTCCATCCAAGTTTTTACATTAACTCACTCTAAGTTGTTACGCTAACCCACTCTAACTCAGTTGTTAAATTAACCCGCTCTATCTCAGCTTTTACATTTACACACTCTATTTCAGTTGTTACATTAACTCGCACAGTCCCATTTGTTACTTTAACCCACTCTAACTTAGTTGTTACATTAATCCACCCAGTCCTATTTGTTACATCAACCCACTCTAACTCAGTTGTTACAATAACCCACTCTGTGCCAGTTTTTACCTTAACCCACTCTAACTCAGTTGTTACATTAATCCGCCTAGTCCCATATGTTACATCAACCCACTCTAACTCAGTTGTTACAATAACTCACTCTGCCCCAATTGTTATCTTAACCCACTCTAATTCAGTTGTTATATTAATCCGATGTGTCCCATTGGTTACATTTTTTTAATTGTTGCATAACCCTTACGGGACGTTGCAGTCTGAGCTTCGAACGCCTGGTACCCGGCTCACGAACCGCGTTCGCAAGCCTTTAGCCACGGAGCCGGTGGTTACATTAACTAACTATAAATAAGTTGTTATATTAACCCATCCAGTCCCATTTGTTACATTAACACACTCTAACTCAGTTGTTACATTAACCCATCCAGCCCCATTTGCTACATTAACAAACTCTAACTCAGTTGTTACATTAACCCACTCTGCCCCAGTTGTTACCTTAACCAACTATAACTCAGTAGTTACGAGGGCGAGTCAATAAGCAAGTCACACAGTTCTGTGGGATGGCAGGTAAATGTAGTTGGTGTTTTCTACAGGTGTCATTATGTGACAGTAAGATCAAATTTTATATTTCCTTCGTCAGGTGGCGCTAGGTGTCTCATGCGCATGCGAAGCGCATAAACAAAATGGCGTTTGTACTTACGAAGTGTACACCCAAAGAGCAACCGCTGTTGTGCGTTTTTTATGGGCAAAAAGACTGTCTGCAAAGGACATTCATAAGGAAATGCTTCCTATTTATGCTGACAAATGTTTGTCCCGTAAAGCGGTGCAAGGCTGGGTAGAAAAATTTTCTCAAGGACGCTCTAAAATTGTTGATGAAATCCGATCTGGTCGTCCTGTTGAGATTGCAACAGAAGCATCCGTGCAGAGGGTGGAGATGATTTTAGGTGACAGGCGAGTAACGATAGCTTTGTAGCATCTGCAATTGGGTGCTCACATGGTTCAGCATGCAGCATAATGCAAGATCGATTGAAATTTAAGAAAGTCTGCTCAAGGTGGGTATTCAGACAATTGAAGTAGGAACACAAAATGAACCGATTTGGCTTGTCCTTATATCATCTCTGTCGATATGAAGATGAAGGAGAAGACATGCTTACAGGATTGTTACTGGGGCGAATCATGGGTGCATCACTACCAGCCCGAATCAAAGCGTGCTTCAATGCAATGGAAACATTCTTCTTCGCCTTGTGTCCAAAAATTCAAGGTTACGCCATCAGCAGGGAAGGTTATGCTGACAAGTGTTCTGGAATTGTCAAGGAGTGCTTTTAATCAATTTCAAGAAGAAAGGTGACAATGTGAATTCTGAATCGTACTGTGAAGTTCTATCAATGCTTCATGATGCAATTCGAAGAAAACGTCCAGGACTGCTGTCTAGAGGAGTGTTGCTTCTTCATGACAATGCCAGACCACATACGGCTCGATTAGCTTTGGAGAAAATTAACCAAATAAGGTGGGAAGTTCTGAACATCCACCTTACAGCTCCGACTTAGCCCCTAGCGATTTTCACCTTTTTGGTCCACTGAAAACTCACCTTGGCGGGAGAGATTTCGCGAATGACGCCGAAATTGAATGTGAAGTGAAAACGTGGTTTAGAAAACAGAGCACGCAGTTCTACGCAACCGGTTTAGCAGGACTGATAAAACGATGGGATAAGTGCATCAATATTGGTGGAAATTATGTTGAGAAATAAAGGGACAATATATGTATACAAATAAACTGGTTTTAAGATGTTAACATTTTTAGTTATTTTTCTACAGCCATTTGTGTCTTACTTATTGACTTCTCGTCGTACATTAACCCACTCTGCCCCAGTTGTTACCTTAACCAACTCTAACTCAGTTGTTTCATTAACCCACCCAGTCCCATTTGTTACATTAACCCACATTGTGCAGCTGTTACATTAGCCCTAGGAAAGAGGACACAAAAGACCCTTACATCTTCCCCAACATTCCACTGAGGTAACTGGAGAAAAAAAAAAAAAAAGCATCCAGCAACAAAAATGAATTAAACCCATTGTGCTCCTATCTTGGCGCAGCTGAAGATCTTTCTGTTCATAACTAAATACATGTTATCATTTTGTTTATGTTTGTAAAATATTTTCTTGTCCTCCTGGGCCGTTGCAAACAATTGAGTGTGTTATTTCTGTGGATTGGAACTGTTTCCCGGGAAGGTTAACCCGGTCAACAAATGCCCGCAGAAGTCGGATGTGTCGGCCTAACGGCGCAAGAACGCAGCTCTGCTGTAAACAGGCACAACGCAATCACGTCCGAAAAAAAAAAACTCCGGATGAACGAAGAAGAACTGTTTTATTTTGAAAAATGCGTATTAGCACTGTTTTTATTGATCTGGCTTCTCACAATGGTCTATTTCCATTGTAATAGAGTTTGTTATTGTCGTTATTTGTCTTTCTTGTCGTCTTTTTGTGATATAATAATTTTGATTCTCCCACCCTCTGCTTCACCTTTTATTTTTATTCTCCGCCGTCTCCTCATCATCATATCATTATCATCATCTTCTTCTTCTTCTTCTTCTTCTTCTTCTTCTTCTTCTTCTTCTTCTTCTTCTTCTTCTTCTTCTTCTTCTTCTTCTTCTTCTTCTTCTTCTTCTTCTTCTCGCCCCCCCCCTCTTCTCAGTCTTTCATTATTCCTTCATTGCTCCCCCTCTTCTTCCACCTCTTCTTTTCCCACTTCTTCTCCTTCCCCCTCCTCTTTCTCTCCCTTTACTCCAGCTCTTGCTCCTGATCCTCTTCTTCTTACTCTTCTTCATCTTAATTTACTCTTTCTCCCCTCGCGTCTTCTTTGTCTTCACACCTCCACACCACACTCGTCCTCTTTCATCTTCTTCTCATTCTCTCTCTCTCTCTCTCTCTCTCTCTCTCTCTCTCTCTCTCTCTCTCTCTCTCTCTCTCTCTCTCTATCTCATTTCCTACTTCTCTTCCTTCTGTTCTTCGTCGTAAATGTATGTATACACGTCTGTCTGTCTGTCTGTCTGTCTGTCTGTCTGTCTGTCTGTCTGTCTGTCTGTCTATCTGTCTGTCTGTCTGGATAGGTGAGTGGGTGGCTGTATGGATGCATGTATGTGTGTCTATATATATATACATCATCATCATCATCATCCAGTGCTTTGGCGGCTGGGTTGGCCGATCATGCCTCTCCACAAATTGCCATCTCTGAGGGCGTGGATCAGTTTTTATGTTGACTCGCTTCTGTGCCATGTCAAGAATTTTCTCACGCTGTCTTCCACTATCTCTCTGTCTACAAATCTTTCCGGTTGTCACAACGTGCGCCAGTTTTTGTCTTCTCATAACGTGGCCAAAAATGATGGCTGCTTTTTTCTGATGTTTGTGATGTTGTCTTTGCGACTAGCATCCCTCAAAAAGCCCAGATTTTCGCTGTCCAATAAATTTACAACATTCTTCTATAAAACCACATCTCCAAGGATTAAAATGATTTTTTTCGCCTGTTTACTAATTTTGTCTAGGATTCGCAGCCATATGCTAAAATTGGTTCTATGAAATTTGCAAGAACTCTTTTTCTAGCTTTCAAGGAAAAGGACTTATTGCACAAAATGTTCTTCATTTGATAGAATGCAGTGTTTTCTTGCCCTGTTCTGTTCCTTATCTCTGTGACGCAACTTCTCCATATATACGCCTGCATGTAATTAGAACATATGTCAATATACATGTGTACATCCAACTACATTACGCCATATCACAATATGTGTACTACACATACCCCAATAAACATTCTCATCAACATCCAGTGCCTTGCCGACTGGCGTGGGCGATCATACCTCTCCACAAATTACGATCTCCGACGGCATGGATCAATTCGTGTGTTGACTCCCTTGCGTGCCATGACACAAGACTGTCAAGAATCTTCCTTTATCTCTCTTTCCGCAAATCTTACCGGTTGCCACGTGTTCCAGTTTTTGTCTTCTCATAGCGTGGTCAAAAAACGATGACTGCCTTTTTCTGATGTTTGCGAGAAGTTCTTTCTGCGACTCGGCTTCCCTTAAACCGTCTTGATTGCTCATTCTGGCTGTCCAATTAGTTATCAGCATTCTTTTATAAAACCACAACTAGAAGGCTTCCATGGAATTTTTCGTCTGTTTACTAATTGTCCAGCATAAACATATAACTACGATTACAGATAAATAAACGCAACATTTACAGTGCAGTCACACGTATACTTGTGTGAAAGATGAGCGACCGAGAGAACGGATCCTAGATCTAACCGAAGCGGTCGAATTCCCCACCCTATGAAGACAATCTTCAGCCACACATCCTCTCGGATGTATATTAATGCTCCGCTGTCTACATACATCTCCGACAGGAATCCACATTTCAGAGAAGATACAAAAACTAGCTTAGGGCATTTTATATGATTGCGTTACGTTCTCAAGTGTTGAACGGGACAAAATTGGGCTTCCCATCAACATTCTAGGGTGCTGGTTTTGTCCCGGTAACATATAGAATTCCCTCTAGTGACGTGTGCTTTCTACAAGGGAATAATGTGCTTTAGAAAACTGTAACCGGAGCAGAAGTGCCAATTGTGAAAAAGAAATGAGATCGTTGGAATGTGTTTATTACAGGTAGGGAAACGACGTGTAGGCGATGATGAAACAAAGTATGTAGAGCTTGTTGTGAAAACGGTTGTAACAATGGAAGTATCAAGAACATTTTCTTGCTTTGTGTGTTTGTTTGTGTTTGTTACAGTTTGTGTTAGGAATATATTTTGGGGTCAGTGAGGTTTGTTTTTATACATAATAACATACTGTGAAGAAAAAATCATCTCATATCATCTCATCTTGTTCCTCTTGTACATTGCGGTGTCGAGGTCTAGCATAAACAGCGGGAAAGTGTCCGTTTATAGGGTTCATATATCGAGTTCCCATGGACTCTGTTATTCCCTCTGTCCATCGTTTACGTGATCGGCCTCTTCTTCTGGTTCCATTTGGTCTGTACATCATTGCTTATTGTGGTATGCTGTTAGTTGGTAGTTTAGTTATGTAGCCGAACCATTTAATTTGCTGTTTTCAAATAAAATCTAGCGCTGTTATAACCCCCACTTTAGTCCTGATTTCTTCATTTCAGATTATCTCCCTTCTTTATGCATTGAGTATTCTTCTCAGGAATATCATTTCCATTGTTGTAATTTTTCTTTTCTCTTTTTCTGTCGTTGTCCAGGTTTGGCATTGGTAGCATAGAGTTGGTAGGATAATTGTGTTGTAGAGTGCTTTTTAGTATCTACTGATACATGTTTGTTCTTTAGTATTGGTGCCATTTGTCCAATGAGTTGTTTTGCCTTATTGTATCTATTATCAATCACGATTTATGATTTGCCATTTGATAATATTATACTTAGGTACTTAAAGCTCTTTACTTGTTTCGGGTGGTGTATGTTTAGATGAATCTTTGTTATTGTTTTGTTTTTTTATCTGTTTATAGCCATTACCTCTGTTTTACTTATGCTAATTTTCATGTTTTCGTTTAGGCTATTTATGTTGACTTGTAATTATGCTTCTGATTGTATTATTAGTGATTGATCGTCCGCAAATAGGAGTTCTTTAATTGTGCAATTTGCCGATTCTTCTTCTTCTGTGTTCTTCATGCGGTGAAGAAAGAGATCGTAGTCACAAATAGGAACTAATGCAGTCGCGTCGAAGCTTGTTTGTTCAATATGAACTATTGGAGGTACCTTGAATGATGTTTGTACATTAACTAATGTAGGAACTAATGTAGGAACTAAGGAACTAATGGAGGTGCGTTGACGCATGTTTGTTCAGTAGGAGCTAATAAAAGTGCGTCGACGCATGATTGTTCAATAGAAACTATTTAAGGACTTAACGGAGGTACTCGAATCATGTTTGTTTAATAGGACCTAATGATGGTGCGCCGGTCTCCCTGGCCAAGAGGTTAACGTCTTTCTCCGTAATCCCGTATATTCTCGTGAGTAACGTAACCGGCGCGAGAATCGGTAGCGGTTCTCGCCGCGTTGGTAACATAGGGGAATGTGAGCCGGTCGCTTAGTACATCAACAACAGCTGAAAAATGCTGATGTTGACAGCAACGTCCTGTAAGTGATATGCATAAAAAAAAAAATTAGGGTGCCTTAAAGCATGGCTGTCCAAATAGGAACTAATGGAGGCGCATCTAGGCATTTTTGTTCAATAGGAACTAATGGAGGTGTGCGTGTGTGTGTGTGTATTCATAGAAAAATACAATCGTACTTTATAAATGTGTGGGTGAGATAGATCAAAAATAGCAACACATGCTCACAAATGCACTCACAGGCAAACACACACACACACACACACACACACACACACACACACACACACACACACACACATACACACACACACACTCACACACACTGGTTCTCACTCTTTTTTTTTGTCCGCGGAACTGTCTGTCCGACTGTTTGTCTGAATGGCTGCCACCCGTTATGTCTGTCTGACTCTCTGCATATCTGTTCTGTCAGTTTCAATATATGTCTGTCTGTCTGTCTGTCTGTCTGTCTGTCTGTCTGTCTGTCTGTCTGTCTGACTCAATATATGCCTTTATATCTGCCTGTCTGCATATCTGTACTTTCTGTCTGTCTAAGCATCTGCTCTATGTCTGTCTGTATGTATATATGTTCTGTCTGTCCGTATGTCTGCCTATATGTCTGTTTGTCTGTATATCTGTTCTGACTGTCTCTATTCCTGTCTCAATGTCTGCCTCTAGGTTTGTCTGTCTGTATATCTGCTCAGTCTGTCTCTATGTTTGTCTTTATGTTTATATGTCTGCATATCTGTTCTGTCTGTCTTTTTGTCTGCCTTTGTGTCTATTTATGTTCTGTCTGTCTCTATATCTGTCTTCATAATTATCTCTCTGCATATTTGTTCTGTCTGTCTCTATGTCTGACTTTATGTTTACATTGCATTGGCACCTTGCCGTCTTGACAGACGATAGTTCGTTACATTGTGCTTCAAAAAAGCATAATAGCTACAACCCATGGCGGTAGCGAATGTGATTGATAGGCCAATTCGCGCTGTAAATGTTCGTCCACAGTGGATGCATGTGAACACATGGTCATTTTCACCATCATGCATCATCTTATATCTCGCACGCTCGGTGTGTGACTTATCTGCAATAATTTTCTCCTTTGTCTTTATTCCATTTCTGATATTTGCCCTCCATGCAGTGGCTAGAATGCCAGGCTCTCATTCAGGAGACCCGGCGTTGAATCTTCGGTAAGGTGTGGAGTTTTTTTTTTTTCCTGTCCGGGGCAAAAAAGAAAACTCTAACCTGCACAGTTCGCGGCGACTGCACAAATTCCTTAGGCTCAAGACCCCCCCCCCCCCCCCCCCCTGTCCTACACCGTAAGTTACTATAGGCAGTAAATGACAGGTTTTTTTTTTTCAGCCCTCCATGCAAAACGTTCGGCGGCGACTTGCTTCCAATGTGCATTATCAATGTCTGTAAAAATCATGTCCCGCTTACACACATCTTTGTACCGTAGTAGAGGCCGACCCTGAGATCTCTTATCCATCTGTAATTCATCCCCCCCCCCCCCCACAAAAAAAAGATATCCTTTGGTATTCTACCATCACCCATCATCCTAACGTGCCCTATCCATCTAAGTCTACGAAGACTGAGCATGGAACAAACTGTCACCACACATCCTGATCTTTCCAATACTTCAGTATTTGTGATTTTGTCTTGCCACTTAATATCAAGTATTCTTCGCAGACACCGCATATGAACGCTGTTTAAACGTTTCTCTTGGTGTGAGTAAGTTGACCAGGCTTTACTGCCGTAAAAAGAGTACTAAGGACACAGGCTTGATAGACAAGGACGTTTGTTTTGGAAGTAAGCTTTCTGTTCTCTCAGATTCTTTTTGTTAACCTGTTCATTATTGTTGCTGCCTTACAAATCCTGATGTTGATTTCCTGATCTATGGATAATTTGCTATTTAACTCTGATCCTAGATATATAAAACGGTCTACTATCTCTAGTTCGGCGTCGTCAATAAAGATTGATGGTCCCCATGTGCATCTTGCGACATACTCTGTCTTCTTTTTGTTAATTTTTTTTTTCCGCGTTTCCATCCTGTTTCAGGATATTGCGGTCAACACCAGCATCTTTCAGCTGTATGTTGATTCCTAGGCTAGATTACGCTCATCAGCACGCCACGACTTTCTGAGCGACCGGCTCCATACTCTCATAAGTCACTTTTGCGATTCGAACCACTGCTAATTCTCTTCGCATC
>OY992876.1:232652906-232692906 GCA_963921405.1 Cepaea hortensis
AGAATACGTGAGCCATATACGGGGTATGAAGAAAGCAGCATGGCGACAAAGATGTGTACTGATGCATTGCGAACCGCCGGTGTGGAGGACGACAGAGGCGAACGGTCGGCGAAGAAGCTGGCTTCTCACGGTCGAAGGTGCTAGGATATGCGTGAAGGCACGAAGCACCGGGTGCACTATGCTCTCCTCCCCGAGGGAGGGGTGGCTTGGGAGCAGACACGGTTCGCAGTTATGGGACAAGGACGAAGAAAACGCAAAATCTCTATACATGTTTCGAACACACAACAGGAGGAAGACATCCGGAGTCATGACCGAGGTGGGCCCGTCCCCAGAGAGTGTCAGGAACGTAAAGGGGCACAACATTCCGGGAAGGGGTCTGATTCTGAAAATCAAAAGCCTCCAGAAGAATCCAAGGCGATGATTTTACCACTGTCGACAAGATTACTTGAAACAATGGCTCGCACACACAAGAATCTGGAAGATGCTCAGACGAAAGGATCAAAAGAGATTCGCAGCTGGCAGCTGATGTAGCATTGATTCCCTTAGGATGAATATCCTATATGCTCCCACAATAGACTAGGAAACGTTTAGTTATTTATAGCTGAACGTCAGGCTGCAGGACCCCAAGCAATCTCACAGTTCCAGGCTTTCAAATGTGAAATCATCTTAAGCTGACCTAAGACTGTGGAAAGTGCAACAAGAAAGTTCAACTCGGTACATTAACCCATCCTGGGCATTCATCAACATTGGAATATGCTGGCGAATATGGGAAACTACGTAATTCATTCGTTAATTCAGTGGCATGTCCTTTGCAGAACCTCGTTCCCATAACAGCCTTCGGGAAACCTTCTAGGTCATAAGCAAGATGTTCCGCGTTCAATACACCCATCTGGAGATCATCCGCCACATCCTGCACCCGTCTTCTCTTTGGCCTCCTCTTCCTTTCTTCCCGGGCATATACCCTTCTATTATTGTTCTCTCCAAACTTTCATGACGTTTCAAGTGACCAAAATATTAAAATGTTCTTTGTTTATTTGCTTCGTTTGAGAAACTAATACGGGCGTTTAATTGAAAATTCATAGGGGTGAAGGTAAACGAATAGAATTGAACATCTTTGCTACACCGTTCAATGTGGAACACGCCGACGTGTTTGCTAACTTACAACAGGAAATTAGTAAGCATGGAAAGCGATAAGCCGAAAGCTAGGCAGAACAACCACTCACTGCTTGAGTTCTAAAAATGTTACATGGCAGGCACTTTGCTGTCTTGACAGACGACAGTTTGTTACATTGTTCTTCAAATATGCCCTTATACCTCTCCATAGCACAAAACCTGGGCTAAATTGTAGAGACCACGTGTTGCCTATGCAGTATTATTCCTCTCTCGGCCTGCCTAGTTTACTCCAAAAGAAAGTAAATCGAATTCCTCTTGAACAAGACAGTTCTGCAGTAGCTGCCGGATCAGCAAAGAAATGCTCTATCTGTCCTCCTGTCGAAGCTTCGATCCTAGACCAGTTGCCGACAAAGTTTTACGGCCTGGTCATGACATTTAGTATTTAGGTTGCATTTCCTCGCACCAGGATAAGGTTTGTACCCTCCTAGTTGTGCTCGTCTGCCCGAAGCCGTTGGCACAATGTGGGGTGTCGGCTTTGGTGAGCGTCTACCACCATTCAGCTCTCACAACAAGCAGGTAGTGCCGTCTACTGTCATACGGTAGCTCAGTCATATCCGACGAAGACCTGACTTTGACTAAACGTTGCATGAGCAATTTCCCACTTTAAGGAGACACACGTTGAAATATGCATCTGTATCCGTATCAACTTATTCCTGCGAGCAGTATTTTCAAAAATTACCACCACAAAGAGTCGGCTGCTCTCCAGACTGATCACAGCAAATCTGGAAAAACAGTTGCCAGTAGCAACATATCGATGCCAGCTAGCATAACATGCCTGCCCAAAGAGAAGCAGTTCTAGCCATCACATTAGGGGCGGGTTAATTCAACTGTATTTTCGTGGATAACTGTTCTATTGGTATTCTGGCCTTGTGCATATATGTCTGTGCGGGCTATTGGTTTGTCACCTGCTGTCTTTCCACTGTTCACAAGGGACAGTGAGGGGTATTTTATGTGATTTTCACTGGCACAGGAACGGGGCATTATGTATTTACCCTTTGTCGTTAAGTTGAAACCGCGACTAACGAACAGCTAACTAAATAACTAATTATATGTTTGACCACATATAGTAAGCTAATCGTTAAGCTGGTATTTTTGTATGTTGTTATGACTATACACATAAAAAAGCCCTGATGTGAAAATACGCAACCAAATTGACTACATACTTATTAATAACAGAATTAGAAATGCGTTAATTAATGTAA
Organism: Cepaea hortensis; assembly: GCA_963921405.1. Taxonomy (NCBI): domain Eukaryota; kingdom Metazoa; phylum Mollusca; class Gastropoda; order Stylommatophora; family Helicidae; genus Cepaea; species Cepaea hortensis. The sequence goes on from OY992876.1 coordinate 232,655,282, forward strand.
AGGCAATGCCTGTTGCTGACTGTAATAATGATCATGTACCACTATGTGGACAAATAAAAGTAAGATTAAAGAGGGGGGAAATGGTTATGAACTTCAGACTTAATAAAGAGTTCTGAAAATAGACCAAGAAATTCAAGAACAATATAGAGTGACTGTGAAAAATAGGTACAATGCAACAGCTAAAATACAGAGTATAAATGAACAATGGGAAATGTTAAGGGACTCCATTCACCAAACTAGCAAAGAAATATTACAGGAGAGAAGCCAAAAAGCTAAGAAAAAAATAGATGAATGAAGAAATATTAATGCTGATGGACAAAAAGAAACAGAATAAACATGACAAACAAGAATATGCTAAGATAAATAAAGAGATAAGAGATAAATGTGTGAGGCAAAAGAAAGTTGGTTAAACGAGCAAAGCAAAAAAAAAAAAAAATGAATTAAACTTCATTAAAGATTTTTTTCTTAAAAATCCACAGACAAATCAGAGAGCTCACATGAAGAAAAATAAGAATAAATACAGAGTGTTTTAAATCAAAAACAGGAAAGATATTATTGTAGGAAGGTGCTATAATGAAGAGGTGGAATGAGTATATGCGATAATTATATAATGGAGAAAGAGAAGAATTAACAGAACAAAGTAACATAGAGGGTCCACCTATTCTAAAAGAAGAAGTCGCTGAGGCTATGAAACATATGAAGAAAGGGAAAACAGCTGGGCTAGATGAAATCACAATAGAAGAATTAGAAGTATTGGGAGCATTTGGAGTAGATATATTAACCAAAATGTTGAATGATATTTACAGCCATGGATATTTACCAAGCGATATGCTGAAATCTGTATTTATAGCTATACCAAAAGACCAGGAGCAATTGAATGCGAAGATTTTCGTACAATTAACCTCATAAACCATGTCACTAAGCTTCTACTCAGAATTATAATGAGAAGAACAAGAAATAAAATAAAAATGGAAATTGGTGAAGAACAGTGTGGTTTTGTGGAAGGAAAGGGTACAAACAATGCAATATATGTATTACGAACACTAATAGAAAGTCAATAGAGACACATAAAGATATATATTTGTACTTCATAGATTATGCTAAGGCATTTGATAAAGTAAAACATGATGAACTGATTAAATGTTGGAAGATATTAACATTGATGGGAAAGATTTAAGAATAATAAACAAATATTTACTGGAACCAAGTAGCAGCAATTAAAATAGGAAATAAAGAGGGTAGTTACGAACAGATAAAGCTAGGAGTATGACAGGGGTGTGTCTTGTCACCGGATCTCTTCTCCCTCTATAGTGAAATAATAATGAGAGAGATCAAAGAGAAGCCAGGAATACTAATAGGAGGTTATAATATAAACAATATACGCTATGCAGATGACACAGTATTGGTGGCGGATAATCCAACAGCCCTACAACAATTGTTGGACAGTGTAGTAACAGAGAGTGCAAGGAAAGGACTATCCTTGAATATCAAGAAAACAGTAACAATGGTGATATCAAAGAAAATGGTGACACCAAAACGTGTCATAGAAGTAGAAGGGGAAATTCTTAACCAAGTGGATAATTTTTAAATACCTAGGGGCATTTATAACATCAGATGGAAGATGTACAACAGAGATTAAGAGCAGAATAGGGCAGGCAAAAGCCACGTTTCTGAAAATGAAGAGTATCTTATGCAATAAGTCACTATCAATGCATGTAAGAAAGAGAGGGCTGAAATGCTATATAGAACCAGTTTTGCTGTAAGGCAGCGAATCTTGGAATGTAAATGAAAATATTAGGAAGAACTTAGAAGTAACAGAGATGTGGTTTTTGAGACGAATGTTGCGAATTCCCTGGACTGCCAGAGTAACTAACAAGGATTGCCTGAAAGAGGCTAATGAAACTAGAACATTATATACAAACAGCTTTCTTTGGTCATGTGATGAGAAGAGAGGCATTGGAGAACATCGTGACAACTAGAAAGATCGAGGGGAAGAGAGGCAGAGGCAGACCGAGAGAAATGATGCTGGACGGATTGAAACGGTGTCTTGAAAGGAATATCATCTGCAGAGTTGATCCAGAACACCAAAGATCGAGATCTGTGGAGAGCAATGAACGCCTACGCCAGCTGGCATGGCACTTGATGATAATGTTATGATAAACGATGAACGTATGTTATGATGAATGCTGTTATGATGTTATGATGAAAGACGTAATGATGAATGATGTTAAGATGAATGATGTTATTGTGAATGATGTTGTGATGAATGATGTTACGATGAATGATGTTATGATGAATTATGTTATGATGAATGATGTTATGATGAAAGATGTTATGTTGTTATAAATATCTAAATTTCCGTGCCAGGATAAACAACCCCCCCCCCTCTCCCCCCTCCTCCCCTCCTCCTTGGACTAAACTATTCTACGAATCCTGAATGCAAAACAGGGGTTTTAAATGGCAAGAGCATGGGCTTCACTGCACCGGGTTTATCCCATAGAGCTCGGTCTCTTTCTTCAGGGTGGCCTGCTGAAAGCATCGCACAAAGCATGAACTCCGTAGTTCCAGTGATGACCTCCAAGAAATCAAAGAAATTGAATTCGTGAATCGAATTATGTAGCCCGGAATCGAACCCGCAACCTTCAAAGCGGGAGACAGACGGCGTAACTACTCCGCCACGGAGACTCTTTCCTGAATGCAAACGAATTAGAAAAGAAAGTACTCAGAGTTAACTACCCCTTTCCGCCATCTTTTACACAATTTCCTACAAAGTTAAGTATCTTAAATGGCAACCAGCTGACCTCCACGAAGTTGCTAGAAAGCCCGGATACCGTTTGGAGTAATTAATGAACTGAAACGTCTGCCTACGACCTCACGAAACCGAGTAGCAACAAGTGGAATAGAAGAAAGTTTCATTACTGGCAATCTGAATCAGGCTTACTGCAGACTTTCAAAATGGCTCATTATTGCTCAAGACTGGTGATTTGAATGTGGCTTGCGGTGTATTATTGGCAATATTGGTTCTGTGAAAGTTTAGGTAAATTTATGAGCGACTAGTTTTTTTTTCCACGTTCTCACGCTAATAAATTGCGAAATTGTAATTCTTTATAATATCGTGGATAAAGAAGAAGAAAATACTAACATTGTAGAGGATGTTTTGTTTGTTTGTTTGTTTTTTGTTGTTGTTGCTCTTTTGTTTGCTTGCTTTGAACTCTAGCATAGTCCATTCTCGTGCTACTGCTTCTAGTGCAGTGGATTGATTTTTGCGTGTGGATGAGCTTTTCCTGTTACCAGTGTCCCTCACCAAGTCTACCGTCTACTGTCATACGGTGGCTCAGTCACATCTGACTAAGACCTGACTAACTGTAGATGATGATGATGATGATGATGATGATGATGATGATGATGATGATGATGACGGTGATTATAATGAGCAGGAGGAGGGTGTAGATAATAATAATGATGATGAACATATGACGGATGCTGAAGATCATCATGATGAGGAGGTAGCGAGTGTTGAAAACGATACCGATAATAATGGGGATGAAGATGATCAAGAGAACGGCTAGCATCTTCACCAATGCACAAGAAATTCACCTAAAGAAACTGACAGCTCTGCTTTCCCCCTACCATCCACAACCTAACTACTGGAAGCTTTCCACAAACAAAGATTGTCAGTTTGATCCGGGGATCAACAATGAAACAAGTAGAGAGCTTCAAGAAATGTTTAATTAATGTTTGCATATCCTTTACAGGACATTGCTGTCAACGGCAGCATCTTTCAGCTGATTGTTGATTTCTTGGCAAGATTACGCTCAGTAGTTTGCCATTGCTTTTTGAACGGCCGGCTCACATACCCCGTAAGTTACCGACGCGATTTGAACCACTGCCGATTCTCACATTCGTCACGTTACTTACGAGAGTATTCGAGATTACGGAGAAAAGTCGCTAACCTCTAGGCCAGGAAGCCGGCTTCAAAAATTTTTCTTTTTTTAAATTCTCATATCCTTTTACAGGACATCGCTGTCAACGGCAGCATCTTTCAGCTGCCTGTTGATTTCTTGGCAAGATTACGCTCAGTAGTTTGCCATTGCTTTCTGAGCGGCTGGCTCAGTTATCCCGCAAGTTATCAGCGGGGGACGAACCGCTCCCAGTTCTCGCCCGCTACGAGACTCTGCGTGATAAACGGGATTACGGAGAAACTGGTGTTACCCCTCGGCCAGAGAGACCGGCTTCAAGAAATTAGGAAGTATAATATAATCAAATGGCAAACCAGAAGACGATATCGAAAATAAATGCAATAAGGAGAACCAACTCATTGGATAAATGACACCAATACTAAAGAACAAACACGTATCAGTAGATACTAAATAAGCACTCTACAACACAATCTTCCAACCAACTCTTTGCTACCAATGCCAAACTTGGACAATGACAGAAAATGTGGAAACAAAAATTACAATAACAACAATGAGATTCCTGAGAAGAATACTCAAAGTATCAAGAAGAGAGAAAATCAGAAATGAAGAAATCATAACAAAGGTTGGGATTATTGAAGCATTAGATTTCATAAGCACATTAAATGGTTTGGTCATATAACTAGATTACCAACCAACAGTATACCACAACAAGCAATGATGTACAAACCAAATGGAAGCAGAAGAAGAGGCCGACCATGTGAACGATGTACAGAGGGAATAGTAAAGTCCATGGGAATCGAGATTTATGAAGCCCAAAAACAGGCATTCTCCAGCTGTTTAATCTTCACCTCAAAACCGCAAGGTACAGGAGGAACACGTTGATATGAGATGACATGAGATCAATAATACTAATGTCAATACATAACTCAAGAATGACAGCGTCAACAAATAAATTACCGTAAAACTAGCCAACAAACAAACAAAGGCGTGCACAAAAGCACTTTGATTCTCCACTACATCGCCAGCCATCGAGTGTAACGGCAATTTTAATGGATCCTACATCTTATAAGTGCAATCAATCCTGCATTAACCCAAGTGCCCAAGTAACAAATGCATCACCCCGATTGAATTGCACTAATAATTATATTATTTGATTTCATCGGCCAAGACACGAAATTTTCTTCATTGGAATTCCCATATTCCCAAACTCTGTTTTTATTTTCGTATTTATTTATCCGCGTAGAATGTTTTCCTCCGGCAGTTATTTACGCTTAGTTGGACTCCGCAATGGCAGAAAGGATGAGAGCTCTATAGATTTTTAATTTCCGGTACGCTGATGACGAGGTAGCGGGATCGTTTCCTCACGCGTCCAAATTGGACTTCAACGTTGATTTCTTTTTTAAGAAAGCAATGGCAAACTACTACACGTAAAATTGCCAAGAAAATAATCCTAAAGTTGGGTTTCATCGTAAAGTCCTACAAAGAATGTGCATAGAACTTTTTTTTATATTTGACTTGCATGTCTTCTCTGATGCTCCAGTTGCAGAGGGGATGTTTAGTCGCCTCGTGACTCGGAAGTCCGAAGATCGATTCATTCAGATTAGGTGGATCTTACCCGCGTACTATGGTTTCGAGACCCAGCTACTGAGTTAAGTCCGTGGAGCGACACTGAGAGATGTAGATTTCATGTGGAGTGTTTTTACATCTGTCCGCGGCTGTTTGTATCGTGAACTGCGTGTTCAGAAAAATGGTCGATTGCTGAACTAACTGGGTTGCCTTATGCAGTAATGCTTGGCTGCTGGTTGTCTAGTGACTGCCGCTTTCATCGACGATGGACTGTATTTTTCTGTGGCCGACTTTTGTGTTGGCATTCTGACAGTGGCTTTATGCGTGTATATATGTGTGGGATGTTGGTTTGTCGAGAATCCTGTGTGTTCCACTTTTCACGCGGGGCAGTGAGGAGCACTTTGTGGGATATTCACTGGCACAATAACAGCATTATGGAGCGACCCTTTGCCGTGATGTTGGAACCAACCGTGTGCCATACTAGAACATGTTTGCAAACTGACGATGTGATGTGGTGCCATATGTTAATATCATCGTCATCCTTATCGTCATCTAAATCTTCATCAAAGGCAACATTATAATCACCTCATTATCTTTGAATAACGAAGACAAAAACAATAGATTGCACGATTTATTGTCTAGCATATTTCGCTGCACTTCGCCAGGTACATACTGCAAAATTCACACAACATAAACTAAAGTAATTAGATAAATAATTCAACTGAAACAGATACACATATATAAACCAGCTGCATAGAACTGCGTGCTTTGTTTCCATTTACCGCCATCCCACAGAACTATGTGACTTAATTATTGACTCGCCCTCGTAACTTTTTCTACCCAGCCATGCACTGTTTTACGGGATAAACATTTGTCAGCATAAACACTGAAAACCCACCTTGGCGGGAGATATTTCGCGAATGACGCCGAAGTTGAATGTGAAATGAAAACGTGGCTTAGAAAACAGAGCACGCAGTTCTATGTAACCGGTTTGGGAAAACTGATAACACGATGGGATAAGTGCATCAATGTTGGTGGAAATTATGTTGAGAAATAAACGGACAATGTATGTATACAAATAAACTGGCTTCAAGTTGTTATCATATTTAGTTATTTTTCTACAGCCATTTGTGACATACTTATTAACTTACCCTCGTGTATAGCAAATTAAAACAAAAGCAAATTAAGGGGGCTGAGTGGTCCCGAGGTATGGTGTCCGCCTTGAGTGCTGGAGGTCCCGGGTTAAGGCCCCGGTGAGGACCGGAATTTATTTAAAAAATCCACCTGGACTTCCAGTAATAAAATTTCCCTTGGTCTCTGGGTAGTGAGATCGGATGCCCGTTTGTATTATTGCGCACGTAAAAAATCCATTGGCAGTTGGAAATCGAAAAAGAGTAGCCTAACGGCGCTGCCCGGGCAAAATTTCGAGTTAAAAATTTACCAAAGTATTTCAGGATCCTCGCCGATGCAACGGAGTTCGTGCAATGAGCTGAGTTTCTCCAGGCTCAGGTTTGAGTTAGGAGGAAAATGGAGCACTTATGGGTTAAACCGTGTGCCGTGATGTTGATCCAACGACTAAACTAGACTAAACTAAATGAAAACAATCATTTTTATTCTTACCTCTTCAAGTATATCGCTTACCTATATTTTATATTGGCAATAATTTATTCATAGCTGCACAAGACTTAATTAGAAAACAGCAAGTGAAATGGTTCGGCCACGTAAACTGACAGTATTCCACAACAAGCAATAAAGTACAGACCAAATGGAAGACAAAGAAGAAGCCGACCATGTAAGTAAACGATGCACAGAGGGAATAACAGAGTCCATGTGAATCTCGATATATGAAGCCCATAAGCGGGCACTCGCCCGCTGTTTAAGCTTCACCTCGACACCGCAAGGTACAAGATGAGATGAGATGAGATGAGATGAGATGAAGTGATAATCCTGTTTGTCTTTCCTCCGTGCAATCAATGCCGTCACTTTACAACATCTGTTCTGAATTTCCATATTGTCTAAAACATGTGTTAATTGACTTTCAAATTACAAGATCTGTCGGCAACAGACAAACATAAACCGGGACGAGAAATCAACATATTTTAATTTGTTAAGTGCCACGGGACTTGAGACTTTGACATTGCCTGTAAACATAAATAGGACATTTCCTGTTGGAGTGTGGGAGTGACTAATGAACAGCCTGACTCATTATAGGTGGCTAATTGAATTAGAGAAGGTTGAGGTGGTGGGGAATTCACTTCAGTTTGTCGCATTAGAGAATTCAGTTACATTTCTTATATTAGTGAATTCACATCGTCTGGTGGCATTAGTGAATGTATTTAGGTGAAATGACTTTGTAATCGTTGTAAAATGCTTTCTTATACTATGGTAATTGTTTTGTTAAATTGTCATTCTTGTTCTTTTTCTTGTTCGCTTTCTGTTCTTCATGTTCCTCTCCCTCACCTCCGTATCCTCCTCCTCACTCTTCTCCTCTTCCTCCTCCTCCTCCTCTTCTTCCTCCTAATCCTTCTCCTTTTCCTCATCCTTCTTTTTCTTCTTCTTCTTCTTCTTCTTCTTCTTCTTCTTCTTCTTCTTCTTCTTCTTCTTCTTCTTCTTCTTCTTCTTCTTCTTCTTCTTCTTCTTCTTCTTCTTCTTCTTCTTCTCATCCTCCTCTTCCTCTCGTCCATTTACATCCACAGAGAACAGATCACACACAACTTTTCATAAAACAAAGCTTTATATTTGTAATTCGTCTATTTTTCATCTGTCGTTAAAAAAACATGTGATATCGCAGTTCTTGACTTTATTTCTATGTTTTTTTCTGGATAAGCCGTCATCATCACATCCCTTGCCGAGCCGCGTAAACATCCATGTCTCCAATCCTTGATGTTCCGGATCACATCCATAGATGATACTCCTCCACGCTCCGTCTTTGACCTTCCGGCAACACGGCTCTCGGCCTTCCCCTGCCTCTACTCCCGCTAATCTCTCCAGTCTCCATTGTGTTCCCCTCGTTTCTCCTTCTATGGCCAAAGATCACAGCTCTTCTTTGTCTCTTCTTTAAGTTGTGTTTAAAGTTCACGACCGTCGCTCTGGCTAAGGGGTTGCGAACGCAAATCGTAATCCTACATACCGCGTTCGAAACACAGCCGCAGGTTATTTGGAAGCAGGCCGTCTTACGCTGGTTTTCACACAATTGTATGAGTGCCGGTCGTTCAGAAAGCAATAGCAAACTACTGAAAGTAAACTTACCATAAAAACACAAACAGTTAAATAATGATGGGTTGACTGCGAAGTCCTGTAAAGGATATGAAAATAACTTTTCTATATTTTTCACAATTAAAAGAGATACAAAAATAACTATGTTTGCCAGAAAAGTAATTTCTTTCGATTTTATGTGTGGTCAGGACTTAGTAAATTTTATTTAAGTAAACAATAATTTTAATAGTGCAGAAGTGAATCTACAAAAAAGGCATAAGAACATTCACAAGAAAACACGCAAAAGTAATTGCATATTGTGAATGCTGTATCGATGTAGAACTGCAGCGAACAGGACATAAAGACCAGGTTATAACCAGGCGCAGACCAAATCAATAAAGTACACGAAGGTAAAGTACTTCTTTCCCTACAATGAGGCATATTAGGCATATGATGCCAAACCCATAGTACATTGACGGATACAGTGGCCATTATCACGTAATCAATAAAGTAATACGTTTTAATTATTTGTGTTTTGTTTTGTTGTGAGTACTGCAGCGCTAGTTTTATAAAGCGTTTTGAGGCAGTTTGAAAATACCAATGATGATGAAAGTAATGTACAATTGTGTTACTTGTGATCGCGTCCTAGTCAAGTTTACCGTCTAATTCTCGTGTGTGTGTGTGTGTGTGTGTGTGTGTGTATGTGTGTGTGTGTGTGTGAGGAGAGAGAGAGAGAGAGAGAGAGAGAGAGAGAGAGAGAGAGAGAGAGAGAGAGAGAGATTCATTCGCGATCACGACAAACATGTTAAAGATAGGCAGCAATAGAAAATTGCAAAGAAAGCTTACCCTATATAACACACCAATATTATACCCTATTTAGTAGATCGAGAATGTAAATGTTTTGTTAGAAAGGTGTTATATATGACTGAGCTACCGTATGACAGTAGACGGTACTGCCCGCTCACTGTTAGCGCTGCATGTTGGCGGCGCTCACCAAACCCGACACTCCAAAGTGTGCCAACGGCCAGGGCGGAGGAGCGCAATTGGGAGGGTACAAGTCTTACCCTGGTGAGAGGAAATGCAACCTACAGACTAAATGTCGTGGCATGGCGGACCACGCCGCAAGTGTTGGCCGGCAACTAGTTTAGGATTGAAGCTCAGTCAGGCAAATAGTTAAAACATTCCTTTGCTAATCCGGCAACTTCTGCAGCGTGTCTTGTTCCATATGTACTGCTGTTGTCACACCTCCGGAGTCGTCGTGTCGTCATTCGCACTGCGAGCGCTAACAAGTCAAGTCGCATTATTCTGTCAAGAAGCCTGATCAGCGGGAAAATGTCACGTGGAAAATCCAACAAGAAACACGCTGTTGCCAAGATGTGCAGCGTGGGAGCCGACAACAAGAAGAAGAACGTTGAGAGCCCACCTGCTAGCTGCATCAAAGAGCCTGATACTACAGCTATATCTGAAGCTACAACGAGGGAGAAGATTGACAGCCCAACACAGTCAAGAATCAAGACAGCAGAGAAGAAGGAGGAGAAAAACACCAGAGTCGGAAACACCGACTCAAAAACAGTCCGATGGGTTGTCAAGCGGATTCCGGTGGAGCTGACAGATGAAGAAATCCTGAAGCAGCTACGTGAAGAGAATCTTCACATCCGAGTCTTGAAGGCGGAGCGGCTTCTCACTTACTCCAAGATACCTACAACCCTGGCAGTGGTGACATCGGAGGGCAGCGAGATGCCGACCACAGCATCATTCAAAAAGAGACTGCAGCAACCAGAGAGATTCATACCAAGAATCACGCAATGTTCAAAATGCCAGAGGGCCGGCCATAGCAGAGCAACGTGTCGCAGTAAGACGGAAATCTGTCGATACTGCGCCGATCACCACGCCTTCAAGGAGTGTCCGCTGGCCAAGCTGGACACGGACTTCCGAGCTTCTAACAACAGAAGAAAGTGCGCCAACTGTCTTGGCAAACACGGAGCAAGATACCTGGGCTGTCCGTACCTGCAGAGACACAGAGACGTCTTAAAGATCGCCATCATCACAAAGACTCCATTCAAGTAAGCAATGCAGAGGGGCGAGACAGCCACGGGTATAGCACAAGCTGAAAGAGATCAACTTCAAAAGCAGATAGACGAGTTGAAGAAACAAGTCAAGTCATTGCTGACGCCTAATCCGACCAGCGACAACGAGAATCTACTGGCGGAAATAAAGGAGTTCCATGAAAACATCAAGCGAGAAGTGGAACAGATGACCGCATTGAAGCAGGAAAACGAAGAAATGCTACGCACTATAAAAGTGGAGAGAGAGCGACTAAAAGCTGAAATGAAATCAACTCAACACAAATCAACAGAAGTCAGGCAAGTGACCACAAAGAAACAGCAAGAAACACAACAAAAAACCGACCCGGAGACGCAAGATAAAATCAGCAGCCGAACCTCGACGCCCAAACCATCCAAGGGGAAACCAACATCCCACCAGACAGCCGAAGAAAGACAAGATAAGGTACCTTCCGACGGCATACCGTGGTTTGGAGGGGAACCTACCCGGGAGGAAATGGAGGTGTACATAGCAGAAGGAAAGAAACGAGCAGAACAAGAGGAACTCAGACACGAGGAATACATAAGGAGACAGGAAGCAAAAGGAAGGAAGCCCAAGAAACTCAGGGGGAAACCGACAGAATACCCGGAATTACACTATGACTTCGATGCCGACTTCGAGTACTACATAGAAGACGGAGAGATCTTCCCATGGCTGACCACAGAGGAAGCATTCGAAAAACAGCAAAAACTTACACACGAAAGTGAAAGAAAGCGCAAGGATTTAAATAACATCGAAAAGCTTCTAGGGGCACTACACAGAACAGGAGGCAAAAGTACTAAATAAAAAGTCCTTTTAAGGACTGCAATCACTCAAGCCAGGAGCCTGCGCCAAAAAAGGAAACAACAAGAGGAAACAAGCACTAAGGACGGCCGCCGACCGATCCCCCAGCTGGAGTGGGATAACGAAAAGTCCTTATAAGGACTGCAGCCAGTCAAGCCAGACGAGCCAGGAGCCTACACAAACAAAGAAAACCACAACAACAGAAGAGCACAAAGGATAGCCGCCGACCACTGCTGACGTCACAGACACAAACGATGCATAACCAGTCCGAGAAAGGACCCACAAGACAAGAATTAGGGTAAATAAACCCACAAAAACCACGATCCTCAATTATAACCACAGCTGATGAGGCAGGTTAGACGAGGACGAATTTGGAATTTTTGTTTTTGAAATGGAATCGGAATCGGAAAACCTCCGGAGTAAACTAGGCAGGTCGAGAGAGGAATCATGCTACATGGGCAACACGTGGTCTCTATATTCAGCCCAGGCTGTGTGCTGTACAGAGTTTGTTTTGCCCCCTTTTAAGCACAATAACAATCTGTCAAGACAGCAAGATGCCAGTATTGCAAACTAAAATACTAATGGCGGTTAATGTTGTGTGAATTCTGCAGTATGTACCTAACGAGATGCAGCGAAATATGCCAGGCAGTAAATCGTGCAATCTGTTGTTTGTGTCTTCACTTTTCAAAATAAAAATAATCAAAGCCTGGCCAAGCACGATAAGGTCGCCTTCGAGGGAAAGAGAGGATGTACCAGAGTCAGCTCCTCGTGGGAACAGCTAGCAGAGATAATGTGGAGTGGCTGCTGTATGGGAGGGCTTGGCACGCCTGGGAATGTCCGGTGTGTAGCGACGTGGTTGGATACAGCAAAACATAACAAAACACATAGAACATAACATAACATAACACACATAAGATAACATAGCATACACAACATAACATAACACAACATAACACACACGACATAACATAACATAACATAACACACACATCATAACATACCATAACTTAACGCACATAGCATGACGTAACATAATACCACAACATAACACAATATAACATAACATAACATACATAACACATAACATAACATAATGCACACAGCATAATATAACATAATACACACAATATAATATACCATAACATAACATAACACACACAACATAATATAACACAGTACAACAAACCACAACATAATATATCACAACGTAACATAACACAGTACAACACAAAATAAAAATAACACACACAACATAGTACAACATAACATTAACACACACAAATAACATAATACACACAACATAACATCACACACACACACATCATAACATAATATAATACAACTTAACATAACACAACATAATACAACACAACATAACACAACATAATATAGCATAATGTAACACAACATAATATAACATAATGTAACGTAACATGGCATAACACAACATAACATAATATAATACAAGGAGGAGAAGAACAAGAAGAAGGCATAAATACGAAAGTGTTTCGTCAAAGACCGGACGCTCCAACCAAGTACCCCCTAACAAAGACACTAATTTTGTGCAACTAGAATTTAAGCACCAAATCTCAGCGGGGGATTACAGCGGATCTACAGTCTAGACTCGAGAGGATTCATCTTCGGGATTTGACCGCAGTAAAGACCTCGTTAGGAGTAACTCCGAAATGTCCTTGTCGTTCCGTCTCCTCCTTTGGGCCGGCGGAGAAAATGGCGGCGTGAGGTTGGGGAAGGGACATAATATACCCATAATAAACGCATAATATACCCAAAATATACCCATAATATACCCATAATATGCCTATAATATACATATAATATACTCATAGTATACCCATTGTATACCTATAATATACCCATAACATACCTATAATATACCCATAGTATACCCATACTATACTCATAATATCCCCATAATTTACCTATAATATACCCATAGTCAGAAAGAAAAGAATTGTTTCCAGCGGGCGTGCTGGCGCAGCGGTTAGGAAGCTGCGCTGATAATGGCTTGAGCCCGATCGGACGAAGGTGTGATGCGTGGGCTCGCCGCTCGCTACAGGAGGGAAAGAAAGACTGACCACTAATTCATCCTTGCACTCCGACTAACAAACGGTGATGGTCCTAAAGAATTACAGGCCCATGGCAGGTTCTTGCTTTGGGACTTTAACAAGAAACATTCGTATTTAAGGGACTCTAGAACAGACTTTCAGGCTGGATTCTGCACCAAACAGAAAGTAGATCTGGACCAAACAAACATCAAGGACGGAAAATGGGAAGTAAGGATGTGTCACATATCTTTTTTTGGTCCTTTTTAACAGCTGAATTGGACTAAACCTTTGTAGAAAAAGAGCATCTTTCAAAACCGAACTGAACTCAACTATTGTGCCTTCTTGACAACGAAGAAGGTTTACTATTATTTTTTTAATTTTATGTTTTTTTTTTCCTTTAGATCTGTTTGTGTTGTCCCATCCCTGATTAAGATTTATATAATCGAAACGTCATTTGTTGTGTTCTAGAATGACTGACTGACTACCACCTTGCCGTCTTGACAGACGATAGTTTGTAAAATGGAGTTATACCTCTCTAAACCACAAAGCCTGGACTTAATTTAAAGGCCACGTGTTGCCCATGCAGTATGATCCCTCTCTCTCCTGTCTAGTTTACTCCAGAGGAAAGGTAACACCAAAACGTCTAGAACAAGACAAGCTGCAGAAGCTGCCGATGCTCTAACTGTCCGCCTGTTGGAGCTTCCATCCTAGACCATTTGCCGACCAAGGCTTAGGGCCTGATCTGCCCTGCCATGACATTTAGTCTTTAGGTTGCATTTCCTCGCACTAGGGTAAGGCTTGAACTCTCCCAATTACACTCCCCCACCCGAAGCACCCTGTGTCCTATGATACTTATTTTTGTTTTATTATTTTATTATTATATATATATTTTTATTGTATATTTTTGTACTGCTGTACATTGCATTCCGGGTCAAATATTAATTTGCAGTCAACCTGGGTACAGCATAGGATGATTATACCACATGTATGAATACACATCAAATCATTAATTATGACGTAGATGATCGTCGTAAACTGGTTAGAGACATTCAAAGTAGGCAGTCAACATATTTCGGACATGTTATGAGAAGAAATAAACAAGTGAACTTGATAGTTGTCAACTAACAAGACTGAGGACAAAAGAACAAGGGGAAGGCAGAGAAGTAAATACCTGGATGGCTTGGTCACGTGACATGGTCGGGACAAGAACACAGAGCTGATCCACGACTCTGGTGATCGCGTAAGATAGCGAAACAATTACTGCTGACGCTTGTTGGCGTGGCACGTGATGATGAAGATAGACTAAACACAAGGACGTGTCTCCCTCACACGGTAGTCTGGAATTTAACACAACTCACTTGGGAGTGCCTACTCCCTGGCCAAGGTGTTACGGACGCAGTTCGTAATCCCGCATACTGCGTTCGAAACACAGCTGCGGGCGATTTGGCAGCAGACCACCTTGCGTTGTGTGTTATTTTATAAAATGGTATGGATGCGGGTCTTTCAGAAAGCAATGGCAAACCACTGAAGTAAACTTACCAAGAGATCACAAACAGCCAAACAAATGCTGGGGATGCTTGCTGCGTCCTGTAAAGGATATGTAACTAACATAACACATGGGAGTCCCCTTGGCCAAGTGCTTAAGTCGCAAGCCTCGCGTTCCGACGGTTATAGGTTCAACTTCGGACCACGTCTCGGTTCTCGAGAGCAATTTTCTCGGAGACTCCTGGGGTCGTCGCTGGAGCTATAGAGTTCGCGCTGTGTGGCACGCTTTCGGCAGGCCGGACTGCTCAAAGAAACCGAGCCATATAGGGTAAACCCCGGGGCAAGAGACTTTGGATTTTTTGTCCTGGCCATGAGGGAGTGCGGAGGGAGGGGGGATGATAGGCTGGCATGTATGCACCTATTGGTGGTAGATTACCTATGTACAATGGTGAGGTGGTCGTGCGCCTGTGGGACCAGGTGGAGAAGGTGGGGTGGGCACAGATTGAGAACCCGTATATAGAACGAACGAACGAACAATCTTTATTTTCAAAGGGTGAAGAATTGGGCACGCAGGCCCGTCTGATATTCTGCCCTTCTTCTCTAATTCCTCTCATAGATTATTTTATTCAACATCACGTATGAAGCTAATCTTAGACAACAAAAGAACAATAAGCATTAATACACAAGAAAAATAATCAATAATACATGACTCATTGAAGTAATGTTTACCATGGGCATGATAAATACCTAAGGAAGGTGTAACGTGCCATACATATGGGAATATTTATTAACTAGTTGTCTTTTGAGATAATTTACCATTATTATTTTTAGGGGGGCAAGTAGTCTGTACTGAGGTAGCGTTCAAACAGGTTGCGACTGTATGTTTAATGATTGGGGATATCTTTTATTTCTTGTTGAAGATTGTTCCACAAGTGAGTGGCAGAGTATGCTATGCATGTGTGGCATATTAAAACGTCCTTACCCTTTCCTGGCATTGACTTCCTTAAAAATTACAAATCCCTAATAATTACTGTTTTAGTATCTTACTTAGTGTAGGAGTAGAAAAGAAAACAGAGCCTAATTTATTGGGCAGTAGGTTAAAATTTGGCCTTAGGTTTCTTTCACGTACCTGGCAAGACCGGGACTGATTGTAAAACAAAGGCTCAGTGTAGCCATTTTTGGTCAGTGCAACACAAAGAGCAGACATGTAAAGGTTTTCCCGTGTGAGGGAAGGCATTTTTGCCTTTAAAACCATCATTCTCTGCAAGCAATTGGTATGTTAAAATTTACATTATTAATTCGTATTTATGTATTACATATACCATAGTGTTTAATTAAGAATTAGTTAGAATGATAAATCACCAATTCTTGTAAACCAGAGATTGAATGTTTTACTACTGAGTGCCATGTGGGTGTCACACTGTCAATTTTCCTATGCTTTACAATTTCATATTCCTATGTTAAAACCTTTTATAGGCATTGTGAACCTATATCTCATTAGCAATGCTTATAACCTATAAATATTATGTGTACTGTAGAGTATCAAATTCATGTTAAAAACACATTCAGAAGCTCTTCTTAATTTGGGAGCAGACTCCTGATTCATACTTCACCACAATAGAGAACTAGTTTCTGTCAATTTCATATTCATATGAATAAAAACTTCTATGCATTGTGAACTATATCTCACTATCTATGCTTAGAAATCTGCAAATAATCTATGTACTATAGAGATTGAACTCTAAAGAACATTTTCAAAGGGACTTTCTCTCCATGCGGACGCAAAATATGGATAACGCATATTACCTGATAGACATGGTTTCGGGTTGGAGAAATGGTTTCCCTAATTTCTAATCTGTAACTTGGAACTATAGTGCTAAATTTTAGTACAATCCTTTTGTTAACAGATTAGTAACCACTCAGTATGAGTGAGGGACATGTAATCATTTCATAAAATAGTGCTAGGGAATTCCCATGTTTAAGAATATAAATTCAAGAACAAAGAAAGTAAACGCATGATATAACCAAGCTTTAGTCACACCGCACTACAGGCGGTAGACACCAGGAATAATATTATATGTTCCAAACACGCATCAGACTGCATAAATCATTTCTAATAGATAAGAAATGCTCTTAAAATTAGCAGCACTTGGCAAAGTATATCACAGCGGTCACTATCCTTATACCGCTGTAAGCAGTGGGGGAAAACAATGTATGTTTTAGTTTATGGATTAACCCCAGAGGAAATCCAAAAACATAGGCTCCTTGCATCATCATTATGATTAATTATTATGTATGATTATCATGTACTTAATATCAGAGAAATGTACATGTATGTTTTCTCTGATTAGGAGAATTTTTCTCTGTTCTGATTGTTACTCCTTACTGTGGGAATATGCATTTTAATGTTACCCTTGGGGACATGAGGATGTTGATGGAAGAATCCTTGTGCATGTCAGTAAATAAGAGGAAACAAAATAGCCTATGGATGGGTTATTCTCTTTAAGTAGAGAGAGAGAGAGAGAGAGAGAGAGAGGCAATATCAACATGTTCGGATGGACAGAATGGCTTCGCTCATCAAATAGTTCCTAGTAACAATCTCAACAAAACATAGAGTGAAAAGATACCTCACTCACTATTAAGAGTCAGAATGGCTCTACACCAAGCAACGAGGGACAGTGGAACGTGGACACCCACTCTTTTCCCCTTCTCGTCTTGTTGGTTGTACTTTTGTTTGTAATGATGTCATAACCATGTTAACATAAAACAGTAGGTTAATGCTCGTGTTGTATTCTTGTCATCCCTTTTCTATAGAAGAGAAGCAAGTAGTGGTTGAATTTGGTGGGACTGCGTTGCATCACTATCAACTGGAAACTGGGTCAACAGCCAGTAGAAGATAAATAACAACCTGGCCTAAAACAAAGTCTGGGCCAACACAGCCATGTTTACTGCTGCAATCATTAGCGGCCATAGCCAGCGAAAGACACATTCGAATCGAAGATGATAGACACTCAGCGTTTGATATTCTGACTCCAGTCAGATTACCCAGGATGGACTTCATTATCAGAATGTAAAAATGATATACCTAGTACACAGATACAAAAAGGATACATCTGGGAGGTACCGCCTGATGAACCATCAATCGTCGAGGTCAACTAAACTATGGGAGTTATACTACGTGTAATAAAACTAACAGCAGTAAGAACCCTCCATCTGTCTGTTGGACTCCCAAGTTCAAAGGATACACCCAAGTATCCTCCTTCGAAAGAAAAGTCACACAGCTGCAACAGTCAAACATAAAGGTTCAGCTACCCAACACCAAGTTCTAGCTATGAATACCAACTCAAACAAATGGGAAGAGACACTGAAACCACATAAGCCAGGACAACCAAGGTACCAACTAAAAACCATAACTACACCAGATTACCTCAAGATTCTAAAATCTGAAACACCTGAAATAAGCTAGATCAACTGCAGATCTCAGACCTAAACACCATTAGAAGACCATATGAAAGCAGCTAGCGGAGTAAATGCCTTTACGCCTGCAACCAAAGAAAGCATCTGATTGCTTGCAACCCTGGGTATCTGTGTTGAAAGTAATATTCTTCAGTTCCATGCAGCAGATAAATCCTGGAAATAATTCCAGATGAACCAAATGAATGACCAGCAGCATTTTATGTCTACACTGAAAGGAAATACTGAATCAGAACTCTGTGCTGGTCCCATGTCAGCCTAAATGCCAACAACGGTAGAAGAGGTTATAGACTGGTGACTAGGTGGGTGAAACCTCTGTGTAAGCCAATTTGGTATTCGGATATTATAAGCCGAGAAGCTGAATGGACGTCGACTTTTCATCAGACCTGATGATAAAAGGAATTACCTTCTGCAGAGCTTAAGTGGAAATCCTGAAGTGTGACCAACCTGAGGCACCAAATTTTCACAAGGGCACCGAGCCATTTGCAACAGAAGATTCGTGAATTCAGCCCCAATGGAGGGGATAAGTGGTGAATTTATTTCCTAATAGGGATTATAATTATTCAGCAGAAACTTCAGTGGACATTAGAACATGACTGTGAGTATTTTATTTCTGTCCCGGATAAATATGGGCATTAACTGCTTCGCACTGGAGAAGAATACCCACCCGCAATGCCTAAAGGAAGACTATAATTAATTAGTTTAATTATCAGTACAAACTGCTTTTGATATGTATTTTTTTTCTATGCCAGGTAGGTAACAGGTCAGGAGCCCTGTTTTTTTTCCAATAAAGGTTATGGTATAGTATTTTGACACCAACTCTTTAATTTTAAACATGAGACTTGTAAAGGGTGTCAAAACAACTGTTTTATATTTTAGGTTTTCTGCTCTTAGACCAATGTTGTGCTTTTATCTAGGTAAAATAAGTCAAGTTAGCAAAACCAATTTGTGGTTGTTGTGTTGTTTGTAATAACACTGTTGTTTTCTTGGGGCAAAAAGGGTGTAAATGTATTGAGATAATGCAAATCATTCCCATGCCTGTCATGAATTCAATCAGACTATTACACTTGCATGTATGTAAACTGCATATCTTGATTTAATACTTGAACTGTTTGTCCAAAATTTGTTGATGTGTACATCAAGTAAATGTAGTGTTCACCAGTGATTGTTTATATGTTGTGAACAATCAATGTCTTCTAGCACTATAGTAAAGTTAAAGGGTGCTGAAGTGGGAAGGGAAACCTACACACAGATGCCATTGTTTCAAGGATTGAATTGTTTTCTCCTGGGGTTTGTGGTAAATATCCCTGATCACCCTGCATTATAACAGTGACCAGAGAATCAATAAAATCCCCTAGACAGCTTAACATAATATTCTCATAAATAAAAATCCACATCCCACAGCTTGTTTTATATACGTTTATCCTAGGTTTAGGGAAATGTATATTTAGCCGTTCGCTATGTCTTGCGTTATATTTGAACAGTGGCCAAAGGTAGCTTGGAGCATTTTGAAATAGGATTTTATGAATTAGTTTAGCCTTATTAGTTTAAAAAAAAAAAAAATGAGTTTACGGGAGATTGGCAGGGGTTCTGGAATAATCTCAAAACTGAGAGGGAAGACCAGGAGAATTTTCAATCAGATAGCTACTGAGTGTTATTCTTCGCTGGCTGTTGAACGAGGGGTCGGAGCGCGTATTTGAATATCCTGAGTACAGTGATGTCTGTGTTTAGATCAACTCAAACCTCAAAACTCAAGATCAATGAAGTCGATCCTCTTGTCATTTTAAATCTGTTTTAAACAAAACTCACTTTCAGGGTACAGCTGCTGACTATCATTAATGTTCTCTCACATCACTCACCGGGAATTTCCATCACTCACCGGGAATTTCCTATCTCTCAACTGGTCTTTACTTACACACATACGCTCTTAAACAATGTTCGATGAAAATACACTTGTTACATAAATACAAGGTGTGGGTTTGTTGGTGTTGATGTCAAGTACTTGTCCTTGTTAGTAACGACGAGGCTCCAAATGAAAACCTTAAATATTTTTTGGGGTGAATATATATCCTGAAATAGTAAAGAATAAATGTATGACTACGTAGTTCAATGCAAGTCCTCCAGCGTCGGTAACTTGCTTGGATTCCTGTTAAATAAAATTCTCTTGATCGCGTGTGTAACCACTCATGCAATACCTGCTGTAGCTCTTCGCAGAAGTCACGTCGGTTTGAAACTTCCTACTCCACTCACACACTTGATGGGCTGTCAGACATGCATCGCAATACTGGACCGTCATTCGCCGATGAATTTAAATAGGTTTCACACCTTCACTGATATTAAAAAAAACGGATAACAGAACGCTGCTCCTCTTTGGTACGTGTCAAAAACGATGCAGTAATTTTCAAACTGTCCTTATGACGTCACCGTGTTCGTCTGCACCAGAATGTCACGGGCTTAACACTCTTGACATAATTAACAACAATATTGACATGCTACAAGACAATGGCATGGTTATTGTAATTCCTGCCACACTTTTAAGGTTTTCATTTGACGCCCCCTCATATATGTGCTTGTATAATGTTCTTGTGTGTCTGCTTTGTGTATAACCGCTCCAAAATATTGGCAGGTTACAAGACAATGGCATGTTACTGTAATTTCTACCACACTTTTAAGGTTTTCATTTGAAGCCCCCTCGTATATGTGTTTGTATAATGTTCTTGCTTGTTTGCTTTGTGTCTAACCGCTCTAATGAAAGTAGAACATTATATATAACTATAAGATAAAGAGGCCCTGGAAATGTGGGTATTGGGACGAATATGTCGTATTTCATGGAAACAAAACCAATCAAATACTGAGGTTCTAGGAAAACGAAATGAAAAGAGAGTTGATGAAAGAAATTTAAAAAAAAAGTGAAATATTTCTGCCAAGTTAAAAATTATAACACTCTTATACAAACCATACTAGAGGGTAAGGTTGAATGTAAGCGAGCAAGATGTATGTAATGATACAAATTGGAAGAAAACATGAAGAGATGGACGAATAGCAATGTGACAGAATGTGCAGCCAGGGTGAGAAACAGACAGTGTTGGAGACCCATTTCAGCCAACCTTCATTGTGGAGACGGCACCTGATTGATTGATAAGACAGAGATAAAGGGTATTCTTTGGTCATCTAAATATAACAGAGGCATGGGAAAAGATTGTGACAAATGGATAAGAAAGCGATAAAGGGTGTTATTTGGTCATCTAAAGAGAAAAAAGGCATGGGTAAAGATTGTGACAAATGGATAAGAACGCATTAAAGGGTGGTCTTTGGTGATATAATGAGAGTGGAGAGGCATCGGAAAAGATTGTGACGAATGGATAAGAAAGAGATAAAGGGTGTTATTTGGTCATATAATGAGAGTGGAGAGGCATGGGAAAATATTATGACAAATGGATAAGAAAATGTTGAACGGTGTTCTTTTGTCATCCAAAGAGAAAAAAGGCATGGGAAAATATTGTGACAAATGGATAAGAAAGCGATAAAGGGTATTATTTAGTAATATAAAGAGAAAATAGGCATGGGAAAATATTGTGACAAATGGATAAGAAAGCGATAAAGGGTGGTCTTGATCACATAATGAAAGTGGAGAGGCATCGGAAAAGATTGTGACGAATGGGTAAGAAAGCGATAAAGGATGTTATTTGGTCGTGCAATGAGAGTGGAGAGACATGGAAAAACATTGTGACAAATGGCTAAAAAAGCGTCAAAGGGTGTTCTTTGGTTATCTAAAGAGAAAGAGGAACATTGTGACTGGAAAAATCAAGGACAACGTAAATAAGCCGAAGCAGACCAAAAGAAATGATACTTGATGGTGGGTGACAGCGACATTGGACGAACATCTTTGATCTACAACGTCAGCGACCTAGGTCTGGGAGGAGACATGATTGTTTAAGCAATCTTGCAAGGCACATGATGGTGATAAGACGGGGGAAATGAAAGATGCCGCCTGTTCTCCAAACTTGTATTCTCTCGCTAAGATTTCATATAAAGTAGCACCTCCATTAAGCCGTCACTCGTTGAACCGTCATTTCTGTTATCTGTCATCGTCTTTAACAAAATAAAAAACATTTACGTGTATCAACAAACAGACAGACAGACATCTTTAAAATTGTTCACAGATTACTTTTACACCCTACTGTATAACGCTGGAAGTGACTGTACCAAATGATGACGGAAGTGGCTAATCGTCGGTGGCAATGTAGGACTAAACAGTGAAAACATTACGCCAGAAGAAGTAACAGATTGGTTGGAATGTGACAAAATAGATGGAGGTTTTGAAATTTTGGACGATGATGAAATTGTTTCTAGTGTGACTACCATTGAAGAAGTGTACCTGTGCGGGCTGTTGGATTTCCGAGACTCCTGTCTGTTTCAATTTTCACATTGGACGATTGCTACTCTTATATTGAAGCATTTTGTGTGATATTCACTAGCACAGGAACAGAGCATAATGGGGACGACCCGTTGCCGTGAAGTTGGAACCTCGACTAACTAACGACTAACTTACTACCATTAAAGAAGAAGAAATTGCCGACGACGAAGGATCAGTTCTCAATAAAAACCCTACAGCTAGCCACCCAGAAGCAGAAACAATGTTATCAAAGTCCATCGACTGGTTTGAAATGCAAGAGATGGCAAATACAACACAGATCCTATTTCTGCGTAAGATACGGAACATTGCCACGCAGAAAGCTCCAGCCTCAAAGACACAGAAGGAGATGACAGATTATTTTAAAGTAACATAGGTTTATAGTATTACAATACATTTCTTATATTGCTACTCTTATATTGAAGTTTATATTGATCCTTTTGTAAAAATTAAATACAATATGTGCCTATTATTAACTTTTAAAGGATTTTATTTTTATTTTCGTTTCAAACCAGCAGTGTAATCACGTTACTGTACATATGTATTAAGATATTTCCGTTAACCGTCTATTCGGCTATCCGTCACTGCCATGGTCTGAACGGTGACGGTTAATCGAAGTTTTACTGTATAACATTATAACTCCACCCCTACGTTGCTAATGACAACAATGCACCAAACCACCCATAGTGCATCAGTCAGTCAAACGATGGCTATTTCAATTCTGAGCTACTATCTACAATTTTAATTCCACCATGGCACTTGGTAATTCTTACGTCTAAAATCTAACATCTTATCTTCTAATGAGCCAACTGGAAGATGCAAAACAACTAGAGATTTGTCCTGGAGAAAATTGACGGAATTAAATACTTAACAACAATAATTCATTTAAAACAGCGCATTCTAATGATCTTTAATGATATCTAGGTCGTTTTAATGCAGTAATATCAACTCTACATCATCTAGACCAGCTCAAGTATGTATTTTGCGTTTCATTGAAAACTTGAAAAATCTAATTCCATTGATTCTGTTAAGTTAAGACCAACGAGCAGGACAGTTATATATTTTTGGTTCACCTACTCGATATCTGTCCTTCGTTAATTCTTTATTTTTGTCAGGATCTCGGATTGTAAATTATCGTTTAGAATTCGGTGGGTAGCTGTAGATAATAGTTCCGCTAATGAAAGAGTTCTCAGACCTAAAATGCTTGAATCATTTCAATTTAGTAAGGAAACCGACTCTTTTATGGAGTTCATTAACCGCAATGACTGCTGCGAGAGTTAGTCTTGATGGTCATATAAATTACCCTGTCATTTTCTACAAATTATACCTGTCTTATTTACATTTATATATAATTGAAAACTGGTCATGTCGAATGGCTGGGTCATTTTTAGATTAAAATAATGTGTAAGCTATGTTATTTCTTGACGTCTGAATTCTGTAGTTACAGAGAAGTTATTGCTAAAATACACTTAATGAATTCATTAATTCTTTAGTTTGTAATTCTGAATCATCATCATCAAGTGCATGCCAGCTGGCGTAGGCGTTCATGGCCCTCCACAGATCTCGGTCTTTGGTGTTCTGGATCATCTCTGCTGATGATATTCCTCCATGCCACCGTCCCAATTCATCCAACATTATTCCTTTTGGTTTACCTCTTTCTCTTTTCCTCTTGATCTTTCCAGTTGTCACGATGTTCTCCAATGTCTCTCTTCTCATCACATGATCATAGAAAGCTGTTTGTCACTTTCTTATTGTGTTATAGTTTCATAACCGCTTTTAGGCAATCGTCGTTCGTTACTCTTGCAGTCCAAGGAATTAGCAACATTCATCACAGGAACCGCATCTCTGTTGCTTCCAAGTTCTTCATAATGTGTCCATTTACATTCCAATCTCTTCCTAATTTGTCCATTTACATTCCAAGTTCTTCCTAATTTGTCCATTTACATTCCAAGTTTTACCTAATTTGTCCATTTACAGTTCCAGTTGAGGAGCGGCTGGCCGAGAGGCTAGAACGCCGGACTCTCATTCGGGAGGCCCGGGTTCGATCCCTCGGTAAGGTGTCGGATTTTTTTCTGTCGGGGGCAAAAAGAAAATCCTAACCTGTACAGTTCGCGGCGACTGCACTAGCCAGGCGGCCTTTATTCCTCAGGCTCAAAGACCCCTCTGCCATACACCGCAAAGTACTATATTGGCAGTAAATGACAGATGACAGTTCCAGTTTTGAATAAAAACACAAAATGTGAATGAGAAGGTCGACGGATGGAAAAACGCCCCACACATTGGAATGTTACGACTAAAATCTGTATCTAAAGTTAGTTAGTTACATATCCTTTATAGGACAGTCAACCCCCGAATTTTTTGGCTGTGTGTGATTTCTTGGCAAGTTTACGCTCAGTAGTTTGCCATTGCTTTCTGAACGACCGGCACTCATACCTGTAAGAAACCAGGGCAAGACGGCCTGCTTCCAAGTCGCCCGCAGCTCTGTTTGGAACGTGGTATGCGGGTTCACAAATTGCGTTGGTAACCTTTCGCCACAGTGAACAACAAAAACAAAGCAATATAAATATTGAAAGCGGATAAGACAAAGGTATAGTTACCTGCACGTTCCATTAGTTAGTTAGTTAGTTAGTTAGTTAGTTGGTTGGTTGGCTGGTTGGTTAGTTGGTTGGTTGGTTGGTTGTTTGGATAGTTGGTTGGTTGGTTGTTTGGCTGGCTGGTTGGTTAGTTAGTTGGTTAGTTGGTTGATTGGTTGGTTTATTGGTTGGTTGGTTGGTTGGTTAGTTGGTTGGTTGGTTGGTTGGTTGGTTGGTTGGTTGGTTGGTCGACAGATCATCCGCATTGCACATCGAACCATTCAGTCCATAAGTGCTTGGATACCCTCCTCAGTGAACTCCGCAACTTGTAGCAGCCATCGACACCAGTTCTGTGCTGGTTTATTAATCTTCTCTGGCTTCCTGCGTAGTGTTCTTGTTTGGCCACACCTCTTTTAACTTGCTGTTCTCGCAGTCTGACCATGATTGTAGATTCACAGTCATCAATTGATTCTCGCAAACGTCTTACTTCATGTAGAGCATTCAGTATATCAGCCTAGTCCATGGCTCGTCCGCCTTCCACAGTAACTTTACCTACAAGCCTGTAAGTCTGCTCATTTACTTTGTACACCCGCATGCCATGGCACGAAAAGGAAACTAATCTTTGCCTGCTGTGACCGCCCCATAGACACCAACCACTGTCTTCTGACCTAACCCATCTCTATCTTCCTGAGCATTATCATTGAGTCACTAAGGAAGCTCTTTCAGAAAGCAATGGCAAACTACTGAACATAACACTTGCCTAGTACATCAACAGCAGCTGAAAAATGCTGGTGTTGGCTGCAAGGTCCCGTAAGGGATAAGCAACACACACACTAAGGAAGCATGCCAGAGTGAGTGTTCCATTGTATGCATGTGTATTTTGTTGTTTCCTTTTTTTTTTTTTTTTTGTTATGGGAAAAAAGCGCGACATGCCTGGTATTGACCATGTCATGTCATCGAAATAGATAAGTTAATTGCACATGCATACAAATAAGAATAGATGCTAAATAAATAATATTTCACGCACCAGAAAACATTAAGTTTAGACACATGAAGGGCGTGCGTCAACTGACAACCCAAAGTATGCAATTTCACTTTGGGTATGGAAAACTGAGACACCAACACGCTTTGTTAGGAACCCCATAGACTTTCATTGAAGCCAAAAGAAAAACTTAGGATTGTTGGTTACAACAACCAGTTAGCAGCCAGGGGCATTTATGGTCACCCACACAATAGTCGACACCAGCGCTCAGAACAAATAGAAAGACTCACTGTGTTCAGGGCCAGGGTTGTTATGGAATTTGAGCAGGGAGCGAAAGAAAAGGGGTCCTGGGAAAGCCAGCCGTAAGTTACAGGTAGGGAGTACTTATGGCTTGGGGTGTAAACGATAAATAACGGACACCGGGAAAACAATCAGCTTACTAGTGATGAGAAGAGAGGTATTGGAGAACATCGTGACAACTGGAAAGATCGAGGGGAAGAGAGGCAGAGGCAGACCAAGAGAAATGATGCTGGACGGATTGAGACGGTGGCATGGAGGAATATCATCAGCGGAGTTGATCCAGAACACCAAAGACCGAGATCTGTGGAGAGCCATGAACGCCTACGCCAGCCGGCACGGCACTTGATGATGATGATGATGATACTAGGTCAGCTTGGCGGGCCTCTAGGATAATGTGTGCGTGTCTGTGTAATAAAATGGTCATGTTCTTTCGACTGCAAACCACAGGCCTTGTCGAGGCCTTTGAAACTGACTGTGAAAAGAAAAGGTCTTCGTTGAGCTCATTTCAGAGAGCAGGCTGGGAGGTTGTGTTTTGTGAAGGTTTTGTCATCCAAAAGAACTGTCATTTGCCTTAACCACTCTTCTCTGGTGAGGGAACATCAAATCAAGTCCAATCCATCAATTTACACGAAGAAGAATAGAAGATAACCGTCATCACCACCATCAAAACGTCAACGGTCATCTGGTCCAGCTATTCAAGAACATGGGGCGGGAAGAAGCGACAAGATCCCAATAACAAGCTCTACTATACCAGCCATTCTGTCTACTCCTTCCACACGCCACGGCAGACCACATCAACTATTGAATGTCAGCTGGTCTATACACATGTGGGGAAAGGTAGATGGTACCGTATATCCAAATTAGCTTCAAGGAGTGTATTTTAATTGGTTTTATTTTCATAATGAGACAAAGAATGAGGCAAATAACATATATAGCTAATAGAAGAGGGAAAGAAGGGTGTGGGATGAAAGGGGGAGAATGCATACATAAATAAGTACAATACTAACAATACATAACAACAAAATAACGGAACACATAAATACGAGGGTAAGTTAATAAGTAAGTCACAAATGGCTTTAGAAAGATAACGAAAGATGATAACAACTTGAAACCAGTTTATTTTTATACATACATTGTCCCTTTATTTCTCAACATAATTTCCACCAACATTGATGCACTTATCCCATCGTTTCATCAGTCCTCCCAAACCGGCTGCATAGAATAGATGCTCTATTTTCTAAACCACGTTTTCACGTCACATTCAACTTCGGCGTCATTCGCGAAATGTCTCCCGCCAAGGTGAGTTTCCTGTTAAGCTGACAAATGTTTGTCCCGTAAAGCGGTGCATAGCTGGGTAGAAAAAGTTACGAAGACGAGTCAATAAATAAGTCACACAGTTCTGTGGAATGGCAGTTACATGAAAACAAGGCACGCAGTTCTGACCGACCGACCGATCGACCAACCGACCGACTGACTGACCGACCGACCGACCGACCGACCGACCGACCGACCGACCGACCGACCGACCGACCGATCGACCGACCGACCGACCGACCGACCGACCGACCGACACACTTACCGAATCGAGAGACAGCTGACTGAAAAAAAAAGTGACAAAAACGAATGACAGAAAAAAAAATATGAAACCTTATTGAAAATCAAGATCAAGATGGAAATGTATAAATAAATAAATATGAGTAAAGAAACACAAATAAATATAACATAAAAACACACAAAGACATGACAACAAACCGACGAGCCTAGATTAGGAGAGTGAAACACTGAAATTATCAACATCTCTTGTCAGGGGAGTGAAAGCCCAGAGTGGGCGAAATCTCCCTGACCGATGGAGAGATATGAGAGGAGATATGAAGGGAGATGAGACACGCCAGACCAGACTTCGATGTATAGCCATTAGAGTTCAGTACTTCACTTTAGATGCGGTTCTTATTGGTAGTGGTGGGTGGCGGGGAGGGGGGTGAGATGGAGGTGAGAGGAAGGGAGATAGTGTGGAGAGAGAGAGTGGGAACAGAGTGGACAGGGAGTGAAGAGAACGTGAGGGGAGTGGGAAGAGGGTGGAGAGAGAGTGCAAGAGTGTGGAGAGGGAGTTGAGAGGGATTGAGGTAGAGTGGAGAGAGTGGTATAGGTGTAGAGTAGAAAGAGAGATAGAGAGAGAGAGAGAGAGAGAGAGAGAGAGAGAGAGAGAGAGAGAGAGATGGTGGACATTCACGGAAAGAGTAAGAGAGAGAGACACACACACAGACATACAGACAGACAGACAGACAGACAGACGGATAGACAGACAGAGACATGGAGAGAGGGAGAGAGACAGAGAGAGATTCCAGAACGGTTACTATGGACGCTAGGTAATATGGTAATAGCATTTCTGCAGAACGGGATAAGAGTCACTGACGTCATTGCTGAGGAAAGGTAGAGAAAAAGTGATTTGAAAACCCATTCGTCAACATAAATAGACCACATACAATTGTTATCAAAGATATCTTAATATAATTGTCCATGTTATGCAGAGTTATGGAAGAAATAATTTGGAGACCTTGGTGATAACTGGCAAGATTGAGGGGGAAAGAATAAGAGGAAGGCTGAGAAGTAAATATACGGATGGCTTGACAGCATTGCTAGGTCGGGACAAGAATACAGAGCTGATCCACGACTCTGGTGATCGTGTGAGATAGCGAAATATGACTGCTAACGCTTACCGGCAAGACAAATGATGATGATGATGTGCAGACCGAATGAAACCAGAAGAAGAGGCCGAACAAGTAAGTAAGTAAGTAATTAAGTAAGTAGGTAAGTAAGTAAGTAAGTAAGTAAGCAAGCAAGCAAGCAAGCAAGTAAATTAGTAAGTAAGGGAGTAAATAAGTAAATGAGTAAGTAAGTAAGTAAATAAGAAAGTAAGTAAGTACGTAGAAAGGTAAGTACGTAAATAATTAAGCAAGTACATTTGTAAGCAAGTAAATAATTAAATTAGTAAGTAAGAATATAAGAAAGTAAGTCAGTCAGTAAGTAAGGCGAAACGACTCTGCAGAGAAAGATGAACATAGACTATCACTACAAATCCAGACAAAAGTGCGAGGAATATTTGACAAGGAAGAACAGAACAGTGTACAGCGCAGAACAGCCACTCTCAACTTCCTTGATGACGAATACCCACAGGACCTCTGGATCCGAGTCTACACAGATGGTTCAGCACAAAATGCTGTTCGAAATGGAGGAGCGGGAGTGTACATAGAATACCCAAATAATACTAGGGACACAGCTAGAGTACCGACAGGAAAGTACTGTCATAACTGTGATGCTGAAATTGAGGCGATCAAGACAGCAAGAGAGAAATTACTAAATACCAACCATGGTACACAACCTGTGGTGCTGTTGACAGATGCAAAATCAGTACTCGAGGCGCTCCTGTCTGGGAAATTGCCAGTACTGAGGACACTACTTTCTGAACTTAGCAGTCAGCATAAGGTCATGCAGTGGGATACCATCCCACTGTGAAGTACCCGGAAACGACATAGCTGATCAATTGGCTAAGGAAGGAGCAAAAGATGAACAGCCTGATATGCCCATTACATAACACCAAAAGAAAAGAATGATACAATCAGACAGAAGGCCACCAAAACTTGCTCAAGATGACTACCATGTTAAGGACAGACCAGAACAGGTCATTATTCTGCGCCTCAGAACAGGACACAATAAATTAAGTAACCACATGTATACAAAATTAAAGATTGGTGACTCAGCCATGCGCACATGTGGTTTGGCGTCGCAGACAGTAGAGCACATACTCCAGGACTGCCAAAACTACAACATACCCAGGCACACTTTCTGACCTAGAGAGACAACAGTGGAAGTTAAACTCTATGAACCGCTGAGTGAACTAAGAAAGACTGTTAGATTCACACAAGAGACAACATTGCAATTGTAGATATATTTCAAGCGAACGAAAGAAGAAAAAGTAAGTAAGCAAGTAAATAAGTAAGTAAGTAAGTAAGTAAGTAAGTAAGTAAGTAAGTAAGTAAATAAATAAGTAAGTAAGTAAGCAAGTAAATAAGAAAATAAGTAAGAAAGTTAGTGAGTAAGTAAGTAAATAAAAAAGTAAGTAAGCAAGTAAATATGTAAGTAAGTAATTCAGTCAGTCAGTCAGTAAGTAAGTAGGTAAGTAAGTAAGTAAGCAAGTAAATAAGTAAGAAAGTAAATAAGAAAGTAAGTAAGCACGTAAATAAGTAAGCAAGTAAGCAAGTAAAAAAGAAAGTAAGTAAGCAATGAAATAAAATAAGTAAGTAAGCAAGTACATAAGTAAGTAAGTAAGTAAGTAAGTAAGTAAGTAAGTAAGTAGGCCAGTCAGTCAGTCAGTCAGTCAGTCAGTATGTAAGTAAGTAAGCTAAGCAAGCAAGTAAAAAAGAAAATAAGTAAGAAAATTAGTAAGTAAGTCAGTAAGTCAGTCAGTATGTAAGTAAGTAAGTAAGTAAGTAAGTAAGTAAGTAAGTAAGTAAGTAAGTAAGTAAGTAAGTAAGTAAATAAGAAAGTACGTAAGCAATCAAATACGAAAATAAGTAAGTAAGCAAGTACATAAGTAAGTAAGCGAGTAAGTAAGTAAGTAAGTAACTAAGTAAGTACGTAAGTAAGTAAGCAAGTAAATAAGTAAGCAAGTAAGCAAGTAAATAAGAAAGTAAGTAAGCAAATAAATAAGAAAATAAGCAAGTAAGCAAGTAAATAAGAAAGTAAGCAAGTAAATAATTAAGTAAACTAGTAAATACGTTACTACGTAATTACGTAAATAAATAAGTAAGTTAATAAGTAAGTAAGTAAATTAGTAAGTTAGCAAGTAAGCAAGTAAATAAGATAGTAATCAAATAAGTAAGTAAGTAAATAAGGTAATAAGAAAATAAATAAGTAAATAAGTAAGTAAGTACATAGGCAAGTAAATACGTAAGTAAGCAAGCAAATAAGTAAGTAATTACATAAGTAAGCGAGTAAATAAGTAAACAAGTAAGTAAGTAAGTAAGTAAGTAAGTAAGTAAGTAAGTAAGTATGTAAGTAAGTAAGTAAGTAAGTAAGGACAATAAGGAAAAATTAGTAATTAAGTAATGAATTTAAAAAATAATTAAGTAAGTAAATAAGTATGTAATTAAGTAAGTAAAGACGTAAGTAAGCAACTTAGTATTAATTAAGTAAGTAAATAAGTAAGCAAATAAGTAATTAAGTAACTAAGTAAGTAATTAAATAAGTAATTAAGTAAGTATTAATTAAGTAAATAAGTAAATAAGTAATTAAATTAATAAGTAAGTAGGTAAGTAAGTAAGTAAGTAAATAAGTAAGTAAGTTAGCAAGTAAATATGTAAGTAAGTAAGCAAGTAAAAAAGAAAGTAAATAAGCAATCAAATAAGAAAATAAGTAAGTAAGCAAGTACATAAGTTAGTAAGTAAGTAAGTAAGCAAATAAGCAAGTAAATAAGAAAATAAGTAAGAAAGTTAGTTAGTTAGTTAGTTAGTTAGTAAGTAAGTAAGTAAGTAAGTAAGTAAGTAAGAAAGTTAGTTAGTAAGTAAGTAAGTAAGTAAGTAAGTAAGTAAGTAAGTAAGTAAGTAAGTAAGTAAGTAAGTAAGTAAGTAAGTAAGTAAGCAAATAAGCAAGTAAATAAGAAAATAAGTAAGAAAGTTAGTTAGTAAGTAAGTAAGTAAGTAAGTAAGTAAGTAAGTAAGTAAGTAGGTAAGTCAGTCAGTCAGTCAGTCAGTCAGTCAGTCAGTATGTAAGTAAGTAAGCTAAGCAAGCAAGTAAAAAAGAAAATAAGTAAGAAAATTAGTAAGTCAGTCAGTCAGTCAGTCAGTCAGTAACAAAGTAAGTAAGTAAGTAAGTACGTAAGTAAGTAAGTAAGCAAATAAGCAAGTAAATAAGAAAATAAGTAAGAAAGTTAATTAGTTTGTAAGTAAGTAAGTAAGTAAGTAAGTAAGTAAGTAAGTAAATAAATAAGAAAGTTAGTTAGTAAGTTAGTTAGTAATTAAGTAAGTAAGTAAGTAAGCAAATAAGCAAGTAAAAAAGAAAATAAGTAAGAAAGTTAGTTAGTTAGTAAGTAAGTAAGTAAGTAAGTAGGTTAGTCAGTCAGTCAGTCAGTCAGTATGTAAGAAAGTAAGTAAGTAAGTAAGTAAGTAAGTAGGTAAGTAGGTAAGTAAGTACGTAAGTAAGTAAGCAAGTAAATAAGTAAGTAAGTAAGTAAGTAAGTAGTTAAGTAGATAAGTAAGTACGTAAGTAAGTAAGTAAGTAAGTAAGTAAGTAAGAAAGTAAGTAAGTAAGCAAATAAGTAAGAAAATAAGCAAGTAAGCAAGTAAATAATTAAGTAAGCTAGTAAGTACGTAACTATGTAATTACGTAAATAAATAAGCAAGTTAATAAGTAAGTAAGTAAATTAGTAAGTTAGCAAGTAAGCAAGTAAATACGATAGTAAGCAAATAAGTAAGTAAGTAAATAAGGTAATAAGAAAATAAATAAGTAAATAAATAAGTACATAGGTAAGTAAATAAGTAAGTAAGCAAGCAAATAAGTAAGTAATTACATAAGTAAGCGAGTAAATAAGTAAACAAGTAAGTAAGTAAGTAAGTAAATAAGTAAGTAAGTAAGTAAGTATGTAAGTAAGTAAGTAAGTAAGTAAGGACAATAAGGAAAAATTAGTAATTAAGTAATGAATTTAAAAAATAATTAAGTAAGTAAATAAGTATGTAATTAAGTAATTAAAGACGTAAGTAAGCAACTTAGTATTAATTAAGTAAGTAAATAAGTAAGTAAGTAACTAAGTAAGTAATTAAATAAGTAAGTAAGTATTAATTAAGTAAATAAGTAAATAAGTAATTAAATTAATAAGTAAGTAAGTAAGTAAGTAAGCAAGTAAGTAAGTAAATAAGTAAGTAACTAAGTAAGAAAGTGATTGAGCAAAGGCTTAGTAGCAGCGAAGATTTGATTTCTAAAACGATTGTTGCTAATAGCTTGGACTGCCAGAGTAACCAAAAAACAATTGCCTGGAAGAGGCGAATGAAACTAGAACATCATATACAACTATAAGAAAGAGCCAAAGAGCATTCCTTGTGATGAGAAGAGGGGATTTGGAGAACATCGTGATGACTTGAAAGATCAACAGTAACAGAGGCCCGGGCAGAGGCTGAGGCAGAGGCTGGCCGACAGGAATGATCCTTTAAGTGAGTTAAGAAAAGTCAGTAATGGATTCCTTGTTACGCCTTGATGGGTTGACATATGTGGTGCTACCTTCTTATTCTTATAAACAAATGGGCACTTGATGGGTGCTGTGGTTATGTCTTGACGGCGAGGTTACGTCACGCGGCATTTAAGGGGACCCATGTTAAAATGGGTTTACATGGGGACCCATGTTAGGCTGGGTCGACCTGCGAGCCCAAGTTCATTTTAAACAAATCAGCTTCAGCTGGTATTTGAGCCCATGACCATAAGACCGGTAGACAAGCACGCTAGACACTGCGCTTCCACGGCTCCATACTGAAACTCCCTACAGCAGTTCGTTACCAAAGCTCCCTACCACGGCTCCCTACTGTAGCCTACCTACTACCGTTCCCTACAACGGCTCCATACTTCAGCTGCCTACCACGACTACCTACCACGACTCCCTACCACAGCTCCCTACTACGGCTCCCTACTGTAGCATAACCTACCACAACTCTCTACGACGGCTCCATACCTCAACTGCCTACCACGGCTACCTACCACCGCACCCTACCACCGCTCCTTACCAGGTCCCCCTACTATTCCTCCCGCAGGAGACAGGAAAGATGGTTGCAGCCACCATGGTGGAATGGAGACGTCGAGAAGGCATGGCTGGGAAAGAGGCAGGCTGTCAAAGACTGGCAGAAGGCCAGAAAGGCTAACATGCCACAGGTTGAGTTGGCGGATCTGAAGACTGAGGTCGATATTCAAATCCTGCGCCAAACAGACCAAGGACGAGAAATGGGACGAATTCTGCAGGAAGGTGTGCTCCGAGCGATCTCTTACGACATTCTGGCGCCTCCATAAGAGCATGAACGGTGCTGCACAACGTAGGGGTATTCCAGACATTCAAGGCACAGACCTCACTAGGAAAAAGTCGGATGCGGATAAAGGTAAGGCCCTTCTTGCACGCTACATAGAACAGACTGACCAGAAAGACGAGCCCGCCAGACAGAGGACCACAACGACACTCTCTCAGTTGTGCGAGGGGGTCGGGACAGACGAAGAATGGATAATCACAGCTGAGATAGTGCGTGCGATGCTCAAGAAATCACCTAACACCGCCCCAGGCCCAGACGGCATCCGATATGGTGACCTATTGGTGATATCAGAGGATGACATGGAAGAACTGGCCAGAGAATTCAACACCAGTATCCAGAAGGGTCAGATCAAAGAAGAATGGCTACACAGCTACTTGCTGCCGCTGCCAAAACCGAACAAAGACCATTCCAAGATAAGCGGCTACAGAATCATTACGATGCCAGAGTATCTTTCGAGCACTTGATGCAAACCCTCCTCAGACTGAAAGTGCACCCTCACCTTGTACGATGGATAGCTGCAGTTCTGCTCCAAAGGAAGATGGTGCTAAGATGCGGGAGTTGGTCTTCTGAGCCGATAACGATATGTCCAGGATTGCCGCAGGGTTCACCACTGTCACCAGTGCTATTCAACGTGTATACGGTGCCGATCACTGAACAACAGTTGGACGGGAGGGGTAGGACTCTGTCATTCGTTGACGACATCCTCGAGTATCGACAGGGTCGAGATAGACAGGCGGTTGCCAATGACATGCAGGGCGAGCTAGATCGAATTTCCCCATGGTGTGCTAATGCCGATGCCCTTGTCAACCCTGCAAAGGCATCGGTTACATGGTTCTCCCTAAACAACCATATTGTGAAAACAGACATTCCGGCAGTAAGAATGGATGGGAGCATTTTGAGTAGAACCCAGTCAATGACATATCTTGGCGTGAGGCTTGATCGTAGCCTGTCCTTCAGAGATTATGTCGATTATGTCATAACGAAAGCTCGAAAAGGTTTGTCAGCAATGAGAGTCATGGCGACTGCCAATATCGAGCAAAGACTGCTAATACTTCTGTTCCAAGGACTTGTGCTTTCACGCATCGAGTATGCCCTGGCCATCCTCACTGTCAGCTCTACACAGATTGGAAGACTTGAAAAGGTACAAAACGATGCCATACGCATCATTTTGGGCGGCACGAGAGACACCAGCTGTGTAGCAATGAGATACCTCCTTGACTTCCCGACAATGGAACACAGGATCAAGATCTGGAGAGCTCGTGCATACTTAAAAATAAGTGCAGATGAGCAGCACCCTCTGCATGACGCTATATTCAGAGAAAAGGGTGACAGGCTAAAGAGGGGCAAATCATGGATGGGTCGGGCGGAAGATGTCGTCAGACAGGTCTGCAGTCTTACCAGTATCAACCCCGGCAAGGAATGAGTGCCGATGCCTCCAGCTTTTAAATGCACTTTCTCCTGCATTATCACATCGACAGACGGTGCAGAGAGCAGAACCCTGCCGCTGTCAATGCTGAGGTTAACGCGCTCATATATGAACACTCAGATAGCCCCGAAGTGCTCATCTATACAGATGGATCTGTTGTAAAGCAGCAGAGAAGTGCGTGGGCATTTACAGCCCGTTCAGCGGGCCGAACCGTTCAAGAATCCAGTGGTGCCAACTCTATGACCACGAGCAGCATGACGATGGAGGTGATGGCAGTTACACAGGCTTTCATATGGCTGGAATCACAGCATTATATGAACGTGTGTGTACTAAGTGATTCAATGAGCATGATTCAGAAGGTCGAAGCTGGATCTGTACGTAGACAGTGGACTGAGTCGCTGCGGAAGTCTGTTGTCCGTAAAGTCACCTTCATCTTCGTCCCGGGACATGCGGGAGTCGAGGGAAATGAACGAGCTGATAAACTGGCTGGCTCTGCACCCCCTGTAGATGGCCAGCCCATGGATCGTGCCGATGTTATTAACGTCCTCAAAGATATGGCGAGAACAGAGGACTTTGACGTCAGTGATTCCACATCGCTGTCCAGGATGAAAGACTTGGGAGTAAGAATCGGCATGGCCAGACGCGAGAGGTACATCGGGAAAACAAAGCGCCTCGTCAACCAACACAGAACTGGCACTATTAGCCACCGGACGCTGATGCATATGCTGGGGGGAGGATCTAAGCACCTATGGACCTGTCCGGGGTGCAATGAAGATACCCCAACTGACAACTGATAACTGATAACAGATCCTACCACGGCTCCATACCATAATTACCTACGGCAGCTATCTACCAGGGCTCCCCATCTCAATTCCCTAAAGTAGTTCCCTACAACAGCTCCCGACCACAGCTCCCTACTGTAGCCTACCTGCCACAGTTCTCTACGACGGCTCCATACCTCAGCTGCCTACCACGGCTACCTACCACTGCTCCCTAACACCATTCCCTACCACCGCTCCCTACCACCGCTCCTTACCAGGACCCCATACTACAGCTCCATATCTTAGTTGCCTACAGCAGCTTCCTACCACGACTCCCTACAGCAGTTCCCTTCCACGGCTCCATACATCAGCTTCCGACCACGGCTCCGCCTTAGAAGCAGGGATACACGTCAGAATTATAATGGATCCAGATCTAACAAGGATCGAGATTTGTAGAAAGAATCTGCGCCTCTAGACATGGCACAACATGACGATGATGATACAGATCAAATCAATC
>OY992876.1:232697906-232775406 GCA_963921405.1 Cepaea hortensis
AAGTTATTATGCCTTTTTAAAGCACAAACTATCGTCTGTCAAGACGGCAAGGTGCCAATGTAGAATATGTGACTACCATGACCTAGTATATGTGACTACTCTCTCTCCCTGTAACTCATTATTCCATGACCTAGTATATGTGACTACTCTCTCTCCCTGTAACTCATTATTCCATGACCTAGTATATGTGACTACTCTCTCTCCCTGTAACTCATTATTCCATGACCTAGTATATGTGACTACTCTCTCTCCTGTAACTCATTATTCCATGACCTAGTATATGTGACTACTCTCTCTCCCTGTAACTCATTATTCCATGGCCTAGTATATGTGACTACTCTCTCCCCCTGTAACTCATTATTCCATGGCCTAGTATATGTGACTACTCTCTCCCCCTGTAATTCATTATTCCATGACCTTGTATATGTGACTACTCTCTCCCCTTGTAACTCATTATTCCATGACCTAGTATATGTGACTACTCTCTCCCCCTGTAATTCATTATTCCATGACCTTGTATATGTGACTACTCTCTCCCCTTGTAACTCATTATTCCATGACCTAGTATATGTGACTACTCTCTCCCCCTGTAACTCATTATTCCATGACCTAGTATATGTGACTACTCTCTACCTCTGTAACTCATTATTCCATGACCTAGTATATGTGACTACTCTCTCCCCTTGTAACTCATTATTCCATGACCTAGTATATGTGACTACTGTCTCCCCCTGTAACTCATTATTCCATGACCTAGTATATGTGACTACTGTCTCCCCCTGTAACTCATTATTCCATGACCTAGTATATGTGACTACTGTCTCCCCCTGTAACTCATTATTCCATGACCTAGTATATGTGACTACTCTCTCCCCCTGTAATTCATTATTCCATGACCTAGTATATGTGACTACTCTCTCCCCCCCCCCCCCTGTAACTCTTGTTATGCCTTGAGGAGTAATAGGTATATGGTGCTAGTTTCATCTGTTTAGATCAACCGGCACTGGAGGCAGGATGTAATGAATGCCACGCCGGTCGCATTTACTGTCCTTGTGAACACGGCAT
This sequence comes from Cepaea hortensis, assembly GCA_963921405.1. Classification (NCBI taxonomy): domain Eukaryota; kingdom Metazoa; phylum Mollusca; class Gastropoda; order Stylommatophora; family Helicidae; genus Cepaea; species Cepaea hortensis. The sequence goes on from OY992876.1 coordinate 232,698,972, forward strand.
GAGAAATTTAAAACATGAGATGACGACGATGATCATGATGATAATAATGTTGGTAAGGAGGGGAATGATGATGATGATGCTGAGATTGATGATGATGATGATGATGATGATGATGATGATGATGATGATGATGATGATGATGATGATGATGATGATGATGATGATGATGATGATGATATGACGAGGATAATTGTTAAGATGTTAGTAATAATAATAATAATAATAATAATAATAATAATAATGTGATGATGATGATTGTCCTGACAATGATGATGATTGTGTTAATGAATGTGATTGTGTTGATGATGATGATGATGATGATGATGATGATGATGATGATGATGATGATGATGATGATGATGATGATGATGATGATACGATGATGATGATACGATGATGATGATGATGGTTGTGTTGATGATGAGTGTGATGATGATGATTGTGTTGATGATGAATGTGTTGATGATGGTGATGATGATGATGATGATGATGATGATGATGATGATGATGATGATGATGATGATGATGATGATGATGATGATGATGATGATACGATGATGATGATGATGGTTGTGTTGATGATGAGTGTGATGATGATGATTGTGTTGATGATGAATGTGTTGATGATGATGATGATGATGATGATGATGATGATGATGATGATGATGATGATGATGATGATGATGATGATGATGATGATGATGATGATGATGATGATGATGATTGTGTTGATGATGAGTGTGTTGATGATGATGATGATGATGATGATGATGATGATGATGATGATGATGATGATGATGATGATGATGATGATGATGATGATGATGATGATGATGATATGATGATGATGATGATCATGATGATGATTGTGATGATCATGAATATGATTGTGATGATGATAATGATCATAATTGTGACGATGATAATGATGATTGCGATGACAATGTTGATGATGATAATTGTGTTGATGATGCTAGTGATGATGATAATTGTGCTGATGATTGTGTTGATGATAATTATGTTGATGATGATTGTGTTGATGATGATTATTGTGTTGATAATGATAATAATAATATTAATAATAATAATATGATGATGATGATTGTGGCGATGATGATGTTGATGATAATGATTATGATTGTGTCGATGATAATTGTGATAATAATAATGATGTTTGGGATGAAAATGATGATGCGGATTATGAAGATAATGATGATGATGATGGTGATGATGATGATAATGATGATGATGATGATGATGATGATGATGTTGACGGTAAGGATTATGGTGTTAACATGAAGCTGATGACGATAAAATGATGATAGTGCTGATAATAATATTGATGATGGTAATGATAAGATAGCGATGATGATAAATTTGAAGAATGCCAAGAAGAGGAGCGGCGAAGAAGGGCGGTCACTTAGAGCAAGATAAGTGCCCCCCTCATCCAGTAACTGAACAGAATCGATGCCGGAAGGATTATCTGTTGTAGAGAAATGGACTACAAGGGCTCCTGAAGTACTTTAGTGTCCGTTGGGTTGCGGTGACCATTTCGATTACTCTTGTCTGGTAACCGTGTGTATGCCCGTCTGTGTCCGTTTGTCTGTCCGTGTGTCTGCAGTGTGCATGTCTGTGAGTCTAGTTGTGTGACTTTGTGTGTGAGTGTGTATATCTATGTGCATGCATGTATGTCTGTCTGTTTATTTGTCTGTGTCTGCATGTCAATGTGCATCCACGTATGTCTGTCTATTTGTCTGTGTCTGCATATATGCTTGCATATCTGTGTGTCCATCTATCTGCCTATTTGTCTGTGTCTACATGTCTGTATCTCTATCTGTCTGTCTGTGTGCCTGTGTATGCATGTTTGCGTACAAGCTTGTGCGTCTGTCTGTCTATGTGTCTGTATCTGCATATATGCTTGCATACCTGTGTGTCTATCTATCTGCCTGTTTGTCTGTGTCATTATGTCTATGTGTCTGCATGTCTGTCTGCCTGTTTGTGAATGCATGTCTGTATGTCTGCATTTCAATCTGCTTGTCGTTGACAGTCTGTCAGGAAATGTGTCTGTCTGTCTCTACATATGTTTATCTTTTCGCATGTCTCCCTATCTCTTTGTCTGTCGGCAAGAATGTCTGTCTATCGTTATGTTTCTATGATTTTTAATTTATCTATCTATCTATCCGTTTGTTGACAGACAGACAGACAGACAGACAGACAGACAGACAGATAGATAGATAGATAGATAGATAGATAGATAGATAGATAGATAGATAGATAGATAGATAGATAGATAGATAGATAGATAGATAGATAGATAGATAGATAGATAGATAGATAGATAGATAGATAGTGGATATATAGATAGATAGATGGATGGATAGATGGATAGATGGATAGATGGATAGATGGATAGATGGATAGATAGATAGATAGATAGATAGATAGATAGATAGATAGATAGATAGATAGATAGATAGATAGATAGATAGATAGACGGTGTAGGAGGAGGGTGGGGTAGCAGCAGGAAGAGGTGGGGCATAAAGAGACAACAACAACAACAACAACAACAACAACAACAACAACAACAAAGAACCATAACAAGAGGAAGAGCCAAGAAACTGCTGTCACAAACGAACCACGGGACCCGAACATATCATCAAAAAACCCGTGGACAAAGAGAAGCCCTAAAACGAACACAGCCATGAAACCACAGACCAAAAGAAGTCGCAACACGAACAGACATCCTACAAACTACAGACACCCAACTTAAATGCCAGACCACTGCAGCAAAATGTTCATGATTTGCGATCGACCCCTCACTGATTTTCACATTGTTTATGTTTCGCCAAGTCCGTCCCTAATCTTGTCAGATCTTAACAGCACTCGACTGAGGGTTCGATTTATGGCACACGACACCTGAATACGAGACAGAATTTAACTTGACTATCGTCTTAAGATGGTCATCTCCGGGTCATTATTGGGTCCTGTTTGCAACATCAATAACGTGGTCTGTTGGCTGATTCGACCAGCATTAAGTCCGGGTTGGATAAAGGCCAGATAAGATGGTCCTGTGGTATTAACATTTTTGTCGTTTGTGAGCATAGCTATTTATGTGTGCTCGTGAGAGTGCATGATTTGTGTCGTACTGATTCTCATCCTTTATATCTGGTCTCTCATTCTTTCTGGCTTGTCTCTCATTCTTTCTATCTTGTCTCTCATTATTTCTATCTTGTCTCTCATTCTTTCAATCTTGTCTCTCATTCCTTTTATCTTGTCTCTTGTTGTTTCTGTCTTCTCTCTCATTGTTTCTATCTTGTCTCTCATTGTTTCTGTCTTGTCTCTCAGTCTTTGCATCTTGTCTCTCATTCTTTCTATCTTGTCTCTCATCATGTATATCTTGCCTCTTATTCTTTGTATCTTGTCTTTCATTCTTTCTATCTCGTGTCTCATGTTTGCTGTCTTCTCTCTTATTTTTTTCTGTTGTGTCTCTCATTCTTTGTGTCTTGTATCTCTTTCTTTGCGTCTTGTGTATCATTCTTTGTATCTTGTGTCTCTGTTTCTGTCTTGTGTTTCATTATTTCTATCTTGTATCTCATTCTTTGTATTTTGTGTCTCATTCTTTGTGTCTTGTGTCTCATTCTTTGGGATCACGTGTCTCATTATTTCTATCTTGTCTCATTATTCTATCTTGTGTCTCATTATTTTTACCTTGTGTCTCATTATTTTTATTTTGTGTCTCATTATTTCTATCTTGTGTCTCATTATTTGTATTTTCTGTCGCATTCTTACTGTCACTGGGAGGCTCCGTGGTGAAGTGGTCAAGCCGTTTGTCTCGCGTTCCAAATGTCGAAGGTTCGATTCCAGGCTACGTCTTTCAGTTCACAAGTGCATTTTCCTCGGAGACTCCTGGGAGTCGTCGCTAGAGCTACGGAGTTCGTGCTTTGTGCCACGCTTTCGGCAGGCCACCCTGCGGTAAGAGACCGTGTCATATGGGATAAGACCTGGTGCAATGAAGTCGATTCTCTCCTCTCTACTTTTAAGACTTTTTGTTCTTACTGTCTTCTCTCACATTTTTTTCTGTCGTGCCTCTCATTATGTGTCTTGTGTCTCATTCTTTGTATAATGTGTCATCATTCCTACTGTCTTCTCTCTCATTCTTTCTGTCGTGCCTTTCATTCTGTGTTTTTTGTGTCTCATTCTTTGTATATTGTGTCATCATTCCTATTGTCTTCTCTCTCATTCTTTCTGTTGTGTCTCCCATTCTGTGTGTCTTGTGTATCATTCTTTCTATTTTATGTATCACTCTTTCTATCGTGTGTCTCAAACTTTCTATCTTGTGTCTCATTCTTACTGTCGTCTCTTTCTTTCTTTCTGTTGTGTCGCCCATTCTGTGTGTTGTGTCTCATTCTCTTTATCTTGTGCATCATTCTTTCTATCTTGTATCTCATACTATCTATCTTGTGTCTCATACTTTCTATCTTGTATCTCATACTACTATCTTGTATCTCATACTATCTAAATTTTATCTCATACTATCTATCTTGTGTCTCATGCTTTCTATCTTGTATTTCATACTATCTATCTTGTATCTCATACTATCTATCTTGTATCTCATACTATCTATCTTGTGTCTCATACTATATATCTTGTATCTCACACTATCTATCTTGTATCTCATACTATCTATCTTGTATCTCATACTATCTATCTTGTATCTCATACTATCTATCTTGTGTCTCATACTATATATCTTGTATCTCACACTATCTATCTTGTATCTCATACTATCTATCTTGTATCTCATACTATCTATCTTGTGTCTCATACTATATATCTTGTGTCTCATACTTTCTATCTTGTATCTCATACTACTATCTTGTATCTCATACTATCTAAATTTTATCTCATACTATCTATCTTGTGTCTCATGCTTTCTATCTTGTATTTCATACTATCTATCTTGTATCTCATACTATCTATCTTGTATCTCATACTATCTATCTTGTGTCTCATACTATATATCTTGTATCTCACACTATCTATCTTGTATCTCATACTATCTATCTTGTATCTCATACTATCTATCTTGTATCTCATACTATCTATCTTGTGTCTCATACTATATATCTTGTATCTCACACTATCTATCTTGTATCTCATACTATCTATCTTGTATCTCATACTATCTATCTTGTATCTCATACTATCTAAATTTTATCTCATACTATCTATCTTGTGTCTCATGCTTTCTATCTTGTATTTCATACTATCTATCTTGTATCGCATACTATATATCTTGTATCTCACACTTTCTATCTTGTATTTCATACTATCTATCTTGTATCTCATACTATCTATCTTGTATCTCTCACTTTCTATCTTGTATCTCATACTATCTATCTTGTATCTCATACTATATATATTTTATCTCATACTATCTATCTTGTGTCTCATACTATATATCTTGTATCTCAAACTATCTATCTTGTATCTCATACTATATATCTTTTATCTCATACTATCTATCTTGTGGCTCATACTTTCTATCTTGTATCTCATACTATCTATCTTGTATCTCATACTATCTATCTTGTATCTCATACTATCTATCTTGTATCTCATACTATCTATCTTGTATCTCATGCTTTCTATCTTATATTTCATACTATCTATCTTGTATCTCATACTATCTATCTTGTATCTCATACTATCTATCTTGTATCTCATACTATATATATTTTATCTCATACTATCTATCTTGTGTCTCATACTATATATCTTGTATCTCATACTATCTATCTTGTATCTCATACTATATATCTTTTATCTCATACTATCTATCTTGTGGCTCATACTTTCTATCTTGTATCTCATACTATCTATCTTGTATCTCATACTATCTATCTTGTATCTCATACTATATATCTTTTATCTCATACTATCTATCTTGTGGCTTATACTTTCTATCTTGTATCTCATACTATCTATCTTGTATCTCATGCTATCTATCTTGTGTCTCATACTATATATCTTTTATCTCATACTATCTATCTTGTGGCTCATACTTTCTATCTTGTATCTCACACTTTCTATCTTGTATCTCATACTATCTGTCTTGAGTCTCATACTTTCTATCATGTATCTCATACTATCTATCTTGTGTCTCATACTATCTTTCTTATATCTCATACTATCCATCTTATGTCTCATACTATCTATCTTGTATCTCATATTTACTGTCGTCTCTCTCTTTCTTTCTATCGTGTCTCTCATTTTTTTTTTTTTTTTTTTTTGTATCTTGGGTCTCATTCTTTGTATCTTGTGTCTCATTTGTACTGTCTTCTCTCTCATTCGTTCGCTCGTGTCTCTCATTCTTTCTGTCTTATCTCTTATTCTTTGTATCTTATGTCTCATTCTTTGTATCTTGTTTCTCATTCATTATGTCTTCTCTCTCATTCCTTCCTTCTTATATATACGTTTTTTCTATCCTGTCTCTCATTATTTCTATTGTGTCTCTTATTCTTTCTATCGTTTCTCTCATTCTTTCTAACCTGTCCCCAAATTTCTCTCTTTCCCTCACTGTGTACATCATATCTTTATATCGCTCTCTCTCTCTCTCTCTCTCTCTCTCTCTCTCTCTCTCTCTCTCTTTCTCTCTGTCATTCCCTCCCTCACTCTTTCATTCTCTCTCCCATTCTCTCTCACTCTCTCTCTTATTCTCTTTGTGTCCCTCCAATCTCTCTCATTCTCTCTCTGTCCCTCCCTCCCTTCTTCAATCTCATTCTCTCTCTCACTCTTTCTTATTATCTCACTTCCTACTCCCTATCTCTCATCCTCTCTCTTTCTCTCCCCCTCCCTTCCTCTCTCTCACTCTCACTCTCTCTCTCTCTCTCTCTCTCTCTCTCTCTCTCTCTCTCATGTTCTAGAAAAGAAAGCCAGCGAAGAATGACACTGGTCGCCACACTTGATCTGACCGTAGCCTGGTGTACACTTTTAACCACAACGGTAGCATATTCCACAGGGCTGCCTGTCACTCTCCTCTATTCTACCGATGTATCTGACGAACCGCCTCCCTCCCGATATCGGGTTGGAACTAACTGACAATGAAGTACTTCAAACCGTCGGAGGAAACATCAAGTACCGGAGGAAACATCAACCACCGGAGGAAACCTCAACCACCGGATGAAACATCAACCACCCGAGGAAACTCAACCACCGCCGGAGGAAACATCAACCACCGGAGGAAACATCAACCACCGGAGGAAACATCAACCACCGTATGAAACATCAACCATCAAATGAAATATAAACCACCGGAGGAAACATAAAACAACAGAGAAACATCAACCGCTGGAGAAGATATCAACCACCAGAGGCAATATCAACCACTGGAGGAAACATCAACACCAGGACATAAACCAACAGAGAAACATCAACCACCGGAGGAAACATAAAACAACAGAGAAACATCAACCACTGTAGGAAATATCCACCAACAGTGAAACATCAACCACCGGAGGAAACATAAACAACAGAGAAACATCAACCACTGGAGGAAATATCCACCAACAGTGAAACATCAACCACCGGAGGAAACATAAAACAACAGAGAAACATCAACCACCGGAAGAAACATCAACCACAGGAGGAAACATATGACACCCAGACATAATAACAGTCAGACTTAATTACACCCAGACTCAATGACACCCAGCACCCAGAGTTACTGACAACCAAACTTACTGACAACCAGACTTAATCACACCCAGATTTAATGACACCCAAACTTAGTGACACCAAGACTTAGTGACACCTACACTTAATGACACCCAGATTTATTGACACCCAGACTTAATCACACACAGACCTAATGACACAAAGACTTAGTGACACCCAGTCTTAATGACACCCAGACTTAATGATACCCAGAGTTAATGATACACAGACTTAATAACATACAGACATAATTTTACCAAGACTTAATGACACACAGACTTAATGACAATTAGACTTAATGACACTCAGACTTAATGACACCCAGACTTAATGATACCCAGACTTAATGACACCAAGATTTAATGGCAGACTGACGTAATGACACACAGACTTAATTTAACCCAGACTTAATGGCATGCAGACTTATTGACACTCAGGCTTAATGACACCCAGACTTATTGACACCCAGACTTCTTAATGACACCCAGACTTAATAACACCCAGACTTAATTACACCCAGAATTAATGATACCCAGACTTAATGACAAACAGACTTAATGACACACAGACTTAATGACACCCAGACTTACTGACACACAGACGTAATGACATACTTAATGACACCCAGACTTATTGAGACCCAGACTAAATGACATCCAGACTTAATGACACCAAGACTTACTGACAACCAGACGTAATGACACCCAGACCTTGTTGTTCTTGCACCTTGCCGTTTTATCTAATCTAACCTCATCTCATCTCATCTTGTTGTTCTTGTACCTTGCCGTGTTATCCCATCTCATTTCATCTTATTGCTTTTGTACCTTGCTGTGTTATCTCATCTCATCTTATCTTGTTGCTCTTTTACCTTGCGGTGTTATCTCATCAAATCTCTTCTCATCTCATCTTATCTTGTTGCTCTTGTACCTTGCTGTGTTATCTCATCTCTCCCTGTTCCTCTTGTACCTTGCGGAGTCGAGGTGTAGTATAAACAGTGGGAGAGTACCCGTTTATGGGCTTCTTATTTCGAGACCCTCCCATGGAGGACGTTTGTGTTGGCATTCTGACGGCGACATTACCCACAGTGTACCTGTGCGGGCTGTTGGCTTGTCAAGACTCCTGTCTATTCCACTTTTCAAATGGGGCAATGAGGAGCATTTCGTGTGATATTCACTGGCACAGGAACGGAGCATAATGGGGACGGCCCGTTGCCGTGATGTTGGAACCGCGACTAACTAATTAACAATATCGACATTCCCAAGGACTATTATATCCTCTGTCTATTGTTTACTTCGTCGGCCTCTTTTTCTGGTTCAGTTTGGTCTGTACACCATTGCTTGTTGTGGTATACTGTCAGTTGGTAGCCTAATTATATGGCCGAACCATTTAACTTTCTTTTTATAATATAGTTCTACCATAACCCCGATGTTAGTCCTGATTTCTTCATTTCTGATTTTCTCTCTCCTTAATACATTGAGCATTTTTCTCAATAATCTCATTTCCGCTTTTGCAATGTTTCTATGCTCTTTTTTGTGTCATTGTCCAGGTTTGGCATTGATAGCATAGAGTTGATAGGTAGATTATGTTGTAGGGTGCTTTTTGTTAAGTATCTACGGGCACGTGTTTGTTCTTTAGTATTGGTGTCATTTGTCCTATGAGTTGGTTCCCCTTAATGCATCTATTTTCGATCTCGCTTTCTGATTTGCCATTTGACAATATTATACTTCCAAAGTACTTAGTCATTAGTCATTAGTCGCGGTTCCAACTTCATGGCAACGGGTCGTCCCCAATATGCTCCGTTCCCGTGCCAGTGAATATCACACAAAATGCTCTTTACTGCCCCATGTGAAAAGTGGAACAGACAAACCAACAGACCGCACACGTATACTGTGCATAATGCTGCTGCCAGAATGCCAATACAAAAGTCCTCCACGAAAAAAAAAAAAACCGTTCATTGTCGATAGAAGCGGCAGTCACTAGAAAACCAACAGCCACACATTACTGCATAAAACAATCCAGCCAATTCTGCGACAGGCCGGCCGCTATTATTCCGAACATGCGGGTTCAAACTACAAATAACCGCGGACAGATGTAAGAGCATTTCACATGAAATTCATAGCGCATCGGCAGTCACTAGAAAACCAACAGCCACACATTACTGCATAAGACAATCCAGCCAGTTCTGCGACAGGCCGGCCGCTATTATTTCGAACCTGCAGTTCACACTACAAATAACCGCGGACAGATGTAAGAGCATTTCACACGAAATTCATAGCGCATAGTGTCCCGCCACGCACTCAATTCAGTAGCAGGGCGTCGGAACCATACACTTCCAGTCGAAAATGAGGAACATTCGAATGCAAACGGTAGCCACAAGCATAAACACTCATGAGGCCTTAATCGTTTAAATGCCTATCCTTCATGTTGAGAACCGGACGCTTCCAAAGTACTTGAATCTCTTTACTTTTTTTTCAGGAGTTGTTGTTTTACATGAATCTTTGGTATTGTTTTCTTCTTTGGTTATAGTCATTACCTCTGTTTTATTGGCGTACATTTTCATCTTGTATTCCTTGTACACTTCGTTTAGATTATTTAAGAGGACTTGTATTTCTGCTATCTCATAGATCAAACTTCTTTTTAAGGTTCAAACGATCTGAATATACGTTCAATGTGAGTTAAAGAGTTAAAACTCGACGCTTCTGAGAAATCACAGCCGACCGACGATCCGACGAACCGCCTGAAAACACGTCGTTCTTAATATGCATCTTGATTGGTCTATTTAGCGAAAATTGAGTTACTCTGACAGGAAAAGCGTTTCCAAAACAGGAAGTTACGTGTCACGCGGCGCATGCGTGATTGCCTGTGTATATTATAAGTTCAAAGATGGGACGCCATATTCTTTTCTAATCTGCTTTGTCGTGTGGACAAGATGGCGGACGAGAAAGATGAAATCTGATTTGAAATCCAAATATTGTTTTTTGGAATCATCGGATTGAAGTGATTTTGTCAGCGGGACAAAATAGTGATTTGTTCTTTGTGTAAGACTAAACAAACTGCTAGGATCTCTCTCTCTCTCTCTCTCTCTCTCTCTCTCTCTCTCTCTCTCTCTCTCTCTCTCTCTCGCTCTCTCTCTCTCTCTCGCTCTCTCTCTCTCTGTCTGTCTTTCTTTTTCTGTGTCTCTATCTCTCTTTGTCTATCTCTCTTTGTCTATCTGTGTCTCTCTTTGTCTCTCTCTTTCTCTCTCTCTGTCTCTCTCAGTTTCTTTTTGTCCTCTCTTCTTTTCTCTGTATCCATATATCCCACTTTTCTCTTTCTTTCATTCCTTCTTTTCATTCACCCTTTCTTTCTGTCTGTCTTTCTCTGTCTCTGTCTCTTTGTTTCTATGTCTCCCCTGTCTCTCTTTTTTCTCTCTCTGTCTCTTCCTTTTTCTCCTTCTCTCTCTTTGTCTCTCTTTGTCTCTCTTTGTTTCTCTGTATCTCCATCTCTCTTTGTATATATCTGCCTCTCTTTATCTCTCTCTCTCTCTCTCTCTCTGTCTCTCTAAGTGTCTGTCTCTCTCAGTTTCTTTTTGTCTCTCTTTTTTTCACTCTTTTTTTCTTTCTTTCCGTCTCTCTTTCTGTCTCTCCATGTTTCTTTCCGTGTATCTTTCTTTCTCCGTGTCTCTGTATATGTATCTTTCTGTCTCTATATGTTTCTCTCTGTCTCTCTTTGTTCCTCTCTCTCTCTCTCTCTCTCTCTCTCTCTCGTATCATCACAATGGCTTGAAAAGAACAGTGGTGGAAATCATGGAAACAAGACAATGAAGGCGCCCTGAGCATGAAACAGAGAAGGCAGCGGTCGACCATCATGCGGATGAACACGGGACAATAAAAGCATCCTGGGTATGCAAAAGATAAAGCAGGGTCACTGGTTAAGGATCGAGGATCTTCCCGGCGGGCCGTGATGATTGCGGCATTTTGCATATGACCTGCTACATAATGGCTAGCCTGGGAGTCAAGGAGTACTGGAACCAGAAGGACATTAAACCACTTCCCCACAGTCTGCCTCGGGAAGCTCTTGAAGATTAAAGGGCAAGACAAGATCCCAGACACTGAAGTCCTAGAAAGATCGTCCATGCCCAGTATCCAAACTCTACTTTTGAAACATCAGATTCGCTGGGCTGGTCACATAACTCGTACGCCAGATCACAGGCTCCCTAAACGAATTTTTTTTTTTTTTTTTGCAGCGAGCTCTGCGTTGTGGTAAATGCTCCCAAGGCGGCCAGAGGAAACGCTTTAAAGACACTGAAAATCTCACTGAAATCTTTTGGAATTCATCATGACACCTGGGAGACTGCTGCCAAAGACCGAAATTCGTGGCGTACATCATTACGCAAGGGTACAGTCACTTGTGAAGCAACCAGGACTGCAAAAGCTGTGAAGAAAAGGCTGGACAGAAAAACGACTGCAGGAGATCCTCCCCATCCTTCTGGAATGTCGAGCATTCTTTGCCCACATTGTCAAAGAACATTTCGAGCCAAAATAGGTCGTACCAGCATCTTAGAACTCACGGCTTCATACTTTCAACCCCACTGGATGAAATGAATGGTCATCGTCATTCTTGATGGACAAACAACAACACTGGAACCAGGATCTTCTACGGCCATTAGCGAAGGAGATACTTCTCCGCCAAGAAACATACTTAAGGAAGTAATTTGAATTGATTTATTATTACAGATAAACTTGATTTTTGAGTTTTCCAGATTATAGTATTGATTGCTGCAAGGAGAATCAATTTGTAGGTCGAAATATTTCAGGGGAGGGAGCGGAAAAGGGAGGGTGTGAGTGAGTGAGTGAGTGAATGAGTGAGTGGGTGAGTGAGTGAGTGAGTGAGTGAATGAGTGAGTGAGTGAGTGAGTGAGTGAGTCAGTGAGTGAGTCAGTGAGTCAGTGAGTCAGTGAGTCAGTGAGTCAGTGACTGAGTGAGTGAGTGAATGAGTGAGTCAGTCAGTCAGTCAGTCAGTGAGTGAAAGAGAGAAAAGCAAAGATTAAATACATTCTGAGAAAGAAAGAGAGAAAGACTGAGATAATGAGAGAGAGAGAGAGAGAGAGAGAGAGAGAGAGAGAGAGAGAGAGAGAAAGATAGAGATAAAGAGAGAGAGAGAGAGAGAGAAAGAGAGAGAGAAAGAGAGAAAGAGAGAGAAAGAGAGAGTCGTACACAGAAACCGAAAAACAAATATACACTCTCACTAGACGTAGAGTTGGGGACTGGAGAGGTTAAAACAACATTAGCAACACAGAGCTGCATACACACAAGCAGCCTGAACAGACAGACACACAAACACACACACTACACACAAGCAGCCTGAACAGACAGACACGCAAACACACACACTACACACAAGCAGCCTGAACAGACAGACACGCAAACACACACACTACACACAAGCAGCCTGAACAGACAGACACGCAAACACACACACTACACACAAGCAGCCTGAACAGACAGACACGCAAACACACACACTACACACAAGCAGCCTGAACAGACAGACACACAAACACACATACTACACACAGAACGAAGGATTCAAGGAAGCGAAACAGCTAACCCAACCTTCACCTGGTTAAACTTATAATTATGTTCACAATATGAAAATTTTTTATCTTCCCCTACTTGTCAACAAGAAATCGGGGATGTGTGTAGACATATCTGCAGGACAGCCAGGGATTTACAGCCTTCAGCAGGATGATTTTCTTACATTGATGATATTTGTTTTGTTGCAGAAGATGTTCTCAACTTGCAGTGCCCGTTTGGCCTTTTGTCACTTCAGATGGAGCGGTGTCTGCTTTGGTGATTTCATATGAGTGTTATCAGAATGATTTGTAGGATTATCATTATCATCATTAACTTCATTTTTATCAGTATCATTATGAACATCATTACCATAATTAACATCATTTTTATCATTATCATCATTAACATAATTGTTATCATTATCATAATTAAGATCATGTTATCATTATGATCATTTTTATCTTTATCGTCATTATCATCATTTTTATCTTTTTCGTCATTATCATCATTTTTATAAATATCATCATTAACATAATTTTATCATTAAAGTCATTGTCATCATTTATCTTTACTGCCATTATCATCATTAACATTATTATCATCATTATAATCATTTTTATAATTACCATCATTATTATCATTGACATAATTGCTATCATTGTTATCATTACCATTATTGTTATCATTACCATCATTGTTATCCTTACCATCATTTTTATCATTTGCATAATTACCATCATTTTTACCATTGTCATTATTATATCATTTTTGTCATTATCAACATTAACATCATTTTTATCAATATCGTCATTTTTTATCATTATTGTCATTATTATCATTTTATTATTATCATTATCATCATTTTAATCATTATCTTCATTAACATAGTTTATCATTACCATTATTATTATCACTAAAATCATAAATATCATTACCATCATTTTGATCATTACCATCATTTTTATTTTTCATTACCATGATTTATCATTAGCATCATTGTTATCATTATCATCATTACCATCATTGTTATCATTATCGTCATTAACATCATGTTAATCATTATTATTTTATTACAATTATAATCATCATAGTTAACATTATGTAGCCGAGGGAAAAGCCAAGGGAAGACTGAGCTTCCTTTGCTACGGTTCTAAGAGGTAGAGAGTAACTCTGACTTCGTTGGGGCCAAAGACGAGAAGGAGTAAAAAGAGAGAGCAAATTTCGCACTTCCCCCAACTGATCAACAACAAAAAAACGCGATAGTAATTAGATAAGAAAATTCGAGAATCATGGACAGGGGTCTCAACTATTGCTGATACTCAGCCAGGAACTGTCATGTTAAAACCCAGACAGTGGATTAAGGTGTTAGATTGTGATAGAAATAGAGGTTGCAAAAACTACAAAAGACTAAACAAACACATCAAGAACAGTGCAAAAATAGCGCTTTATTGGTCAACTTTCAGGGACAACTGGTACTCATATACATGAAGCATGAAACTCAATACAAACACTAAAGTTCAATAACAGACAAATGCAGATACCAAACACAACCAATGGGTAGTCCCCATAACTTAAGACAGCAGGGAACACCGAGTATCACAATACAGGAGCTCCAAACAATAGCCAAGAGAATGGCACAATAAAGAACACTGACACGGACAACAATAAGGCACTACATAAACATAAGTTACATAACATAAATCCTAAGACGCGACATAACACAACAGTTGTGGTACCACGCAACCATAATTTGCCTAATGTTGCTACCTCAACACGAGTCCAGGAATGCTGACACTAGTCAGCCATTTGGCTTCGTGCATTAAAGACTGGGCACATATCATAATCAGAGAAAGCTTCCCACATTTCGATACTTCAAAACCTTGCAAAACAGCACTTTTGTTTTCATCAACAAGCCGGGGCGACGTCAGACCAGGGTTGCCAGATCACTGCTATAAAAAAAGACAAGTCATTAAATAAAACAGCCCCCCCCCCCCCAAAAAAAAAGCCGAACATTACCCAATAAAAATATCTATTAACATATGTTTACATCACATGAAACCTCTTTTTCAAACAAGTATTCCTCTTCATTGTTGAGAAATTCAGTAAAGGATTCCTTAGAATATAAAATTTCAGCTTTGAAATCATTCAACATTTTGGACGAAGGAACAAATTCCTTA
The DNA here is from genome assembly GCA_963921405.1 of Cepaea hortensis. Taxonomy (NCBI): domain Eukaryota; kingdom Metazoa; phylum Mollusca; class Gastropoda; order Stylommatophora; family Helicidae; genus Cepaea; species Cepaea hortensis. Next base: position 232,714,420 of record OY992876.1, read on the forward strand.
CAGCTCCTGTTTGAAGACAATAGTTCTGCTCTAATACTAATAATTGCGTCTAAGCGAGACAACTGAAGTCTATTTCTTGCCTTGGTTTAGATTGCTATGTCGAAACCAATTTGGTATTTTTGTCAGCAAAAATAGAATGTTTGAAGGTAGTTTTGACACAGCATATTTGATGCACAATGCAATTGAATGGCAAACACACTTATACTGAACACATGACGGAGATACATCTGTCATTCTGAACCAAAGTGAATTGTTGCATCCAACCATATTGAAAGCACCATCTGATGCTAAACCAATGCAATTTTTTAATGTTTGATTAGATGTTTCAATTTCATTGTTAATCAAATTAAATATATTATCTCCTGTAGCCACCTGAACTGGAATAAAACCTAGAAAACTAGTAGTAATTTCATTTCTTTTATCGCTGAGGTATCTAACTAAAATGCACACATACTTTTGGGTCGAGACATCAGTGGACTCATCAATGATGAGTGTATATTTCTTGTTTTGCAGATCAAGAATTAGATCAGATTTTAAAGATGGTGAAATAACATTTCTTATCAGTGATATGCGCTTCGTTCGGTGCAATTTTATCTGACCAAGAGTGCTGCCACATCCATCCAACCATCCATCATGTACTATGCCGATAAGTGTCGGCGGTCATGTTCTGCCATCTCACTCGATCACCAGATTCGTTGATCAGCTCCGTGTTCCTGTCTCGACCATGCCACGTGGCCAAGCCATCCGGGTATTTATTTCTCGGTCTTCCCCTTGGTCTCTTCCCTTCGATCGTGCTTGTCGTCACAAAGTTCTCCAAGTAATTTCTTCTCATTGCATGCCCAAAAATGTTCACTGTCTACGTCTAATGACTCTAATCAGTTTACGATCTTCATTTGTTTCTTGAAGGACTTGCTCATTGGTTTTTATGTCTTTCCATGGTATTCTTTGCATTCTCCTCAGAAACCACATTTCCACAGACATCAGCTCTTTTTCAGCTTGACTGCTTATTATCCACGCTTCACATTCATACAAAAGTATAGGTTCTATGTAGCACTTCAACAGTCTTTTTCTCGTTTCAATTGATATCTTTTTATTGGTCAGTATTGCTATAATGCAAGTCGTCTTAACTTACAGCCATGTCTTAACTCCTTGACTTACACTATAGTATCCTTGGCTCATTAATAATTGGCAACAAATGTAAACTTGAGAACAAATTGTCGAGACAGCGTGAAATGGAATACACATGAGATTTATTCTGGTCGTCCAGATATTACATGCACAGGCAATAGCACACAATCTTAGTGTCCCGAGTTATTCGGGGGGCGGCCTAAGTTACTATGAGTACCTACTAACCTTCCACATGTCCTCTGTCTCACCGTTATTATCTTCACCATGTTTCCTCCGCTGAATCCATCTGTCTCCGGTGTTATCACTTGTGCCGAATCAATTCGTCTAGAGGCTGCCGGTTATTCGTTCATACATGGCGTTTCCACTAACTATCGTTAGATCTTCATAGCTCAGAACAAGTCGGCCGTCATCCTTCAATTTCTTATAACCGAAATACTTCGTCCTTAGAAAACCACAAACACGTCCATTTCGTTCTGACTTCCCACAGCGTATATCCCGTTGTCAAGTTTTCGTTGTCCGGTTAACATGGCCGTGACGTCCTAGTGGTTGTGCGCTGTCCACTCTACTGTCCACTGCAGTTCGGCTTGCGTTTATCTTTTGGTTCCATGTACGGTGTGCTACTTCTAAATAGCTATGTGGCAAGTATGTTTTTCATCTTGCAAAAGGCTACCTTCGCCATGGCAATTCTTGTTGTAATCTCTTCAAGGCATCTCTCATCAGATTTTATGACTGTGCCGAGATAACTGTATCGATTCACTTGCTTAAGAATATGCCTATTTACTCGTATATCACATTGTGATATTTCCTTCTTAATATTCAGTTCTAACACTGATTGTTCACAGTGTGCAACAACGGCATCAACTAAATTTTGTAGGTTCTGTTTCTCACGATTTTCTTACGATGATAAGTGCGTGAGATGGCCGTTGTCTAGGTAACGATGCTCCTGGTGTGTCAATTGAGCTATCTAACTGTCTCACAATACAACTCACCCCAGTAATACACATCCATCAGTCAGTAAACAAGATTGAGTTGGCGCACATAATCCTTTAATACAGAAAGAACACGGACAAACGGAACATCCTTATATATCCAGACACAATATAATCCATAGAATATAAATATCCTCCTCACAATTTAACACGTACACATCACTGTCTTCTCACGGCCTGCTTCATCTCAAATCCATAAGACAGGTAATCCAGCTCCTATCCACAGCTGGACCTCACACAATACACCCACACACATGGGTCTAGTCTCCACTAACTATAAACCCACTCTGGGTTCAGGCCTCCATTAACTATCCAACCCCCACTGGGTTTCAAGCCTGTCTTCACAACTGGGAGAACAACACAACCACCGATCTGACCGCAGTCAGTCTACAGCTCCCCCTTCATTAGCTTACCGATCCGCTCGGCGCTAAAACGTCAACTCCCTGAAGTCCCTTGACTTCACACGAACCGAACCTCAGTCGGTCTCAGCTTCCACTGCCCAGTCAAAGTTTTCCACTGTCTTTTAACCCTGCTGTGTAGCCCCTCCCTGGGCTCCCAACATTACACCCCAGCCTAAAACTATCCACCCTGGGGTCTCCACTCACCCTCACCATTATTTCTCATGGCTGGTTGTTTTTCTTGTAGTCCCGCTACAAAGGTCACTCATCTCAATGTCAATGACCCAGGCATATGTCACTGTTCATTGTCTGCAATCAAGACTGTATCATCTGCATATCTAATGTTATTGATGTATCTTCTCCCCTCTTCTCCCCCCCCCCCCCCCCCCAATGTTGATTCCTTTCATATCTTCTATATTTCTGATAATATTTCACTGTACAAGGGAAAAAGATCTGGAGACATTACACATCCCTGTCTCACACCTCTTTTAATAGGCTGATATTGGCCTACATCGTTATCAATTCTGATGGCAGTTTGTTGTTTCCAATATATGGTTTTTACAAGTCTAAGATCTTTCCCATCAATTTGTAGATCTTGAAGCATATTTATCATGTCGACATGTCTTACTATATGGAAAGCCTTTGTGCAATCAATAAAGCAAAGATATAGATCTTTGTTTACTTCTATGGAACGTTCAATTACTGTTCTCAATATATACACAGCATTTAGTGTACCCTTGCCTTCTACAAACCCACATTGTCCTTCTCCTATTTCGGGTTATATTTTATTCCTAACTCTTTACGTGATCAAATTCAACACTATAAGAACGCGCAATAAATTAGGCATGGGCTACCATTATTTCACCTAAGTGATCGACGGTGCGTATGGCACTATGGCAGGCCATGCTAATAGCAATTTGTATTTTGACTTTATTTTTTGACTTATTTTGACTTTATTTTTTGACCTATTTGACTTTATCAAAAATATTCTTACTTATTTTCATCACTGAAAGTGTTTTTTTGTTTTTGTTTTTTTTGGTTTGTGTGTATGTGTGTTTTTTGTTTTGTTGTGTGTGTGTGTGTGTGTGTGTGTGTGTGTGTGTGTGTGTGTGTGTGTGTGTGTGTGTGTGTGTGTGTGTGTGTGTGTGTGTGTGTGTGTGTGTGTGTGTGTGTGTGTGTGTGTGTGTGTGTGTGTGTGTGTGTGTGTGTGTGTGTGTGTGTGTGTGTGTGTGTGTGTGTGTGTGTGTGTGTGTGTGTGTGTGTGTGTGTGTGTGTGTGTGTGTGTGTGTGTGTGTGTGTGTGTGTGTGTGTGTGTGTGTGTGTGTGTGTGTGTGTGTGTGTGTGTGTGTGTGTGTGTGTGTGTGTGTGTGTGTGTGTGTGTGTGTGTGTGTGTGTGTGTGTGTGTGTGTGTGTGTGTGTGTGTGTGTGTGTGTGTGTGTGTGTGTGTGTGTGTGTGTGTGTGTGTGTGTGTGTGTGTGTGTGTGTGTGTGTGTGTGTGTGTGTGTGTGTGTGTGTGTGTGTGTGTGTGTGTGTGTGTGTGTGTGTGTGTGTGTGTGTGTGTGTGTGTGTGTGTGTGTGTGTGTGTGTGTGTGTGTGTGTGTGTGTGTGTGTGTGTGTGTGTGTGTGTGTGTGTGTGTGTGTGTGTGTGTGTGTGTGTGTGTGTGTGTGTGTGTGTGTGTGTGTGTGTGTGTGTGTGTGTGTGTGTGTGTGTGTGTGTGTGTGTGTGTGTGTGTGTGTGTGTGTGTGTGTGTGTGTGTGTGTGTGTGTGTGTGTGTGTGTGTGTGTGTGTGTGTGTGTGTGTGTGTGTGTGTGTGTGTGTGTGTGTGTGTGTGTGTGTGTGTGTGTGTGTGTGTGTGTGTGTGTGTGTGTGTGTGTGTGTGTGTGTGTGTGTGTGTGTGTGTGTGTGTGTGTGTGTGTGTGTGTGTGTGTGTGTGTGTGTGTGTGTGTGTGTGTGTGTGTGTGTGTGTGTGTGTGTGTGTGTGTGTGTGTGTGTGTGTGTGTGTGTGTGTGTGTGTGTGTGTGTGTGTGTGTGTGTGTGTGTGTGTGTGTGTGTGTGTGTGTGTGTGTGTGTGTGTGTGTGTGTGTGTGTGTGTGTGTGTGTGTGTGTGTGTGTGTGTGTGTGTGTGTGTGTGTGTGTGTGTGTGTGTGTGTGTGTGTGTGTGTGTGTGTGTGTGTGTGTGTGTGTGTGTGTGTGTGTGTGTGTGTGTGTGTGTGTGTGTGTGTGTGTGTGTGTGTGTGTGTGTGTGTGTGTGTGTGTGTGTGTGTGTGTGTGTGTGTGTGTGTGTGTGTGTGTGTGTGTGTGTGTGTGTGTGTGTGTGTGTGTGTGTGTGTGTGTGTGTGTGTGTGTGTGTGTGTGTGTGTGTGTGTGTGTGTGTGTGTGTGTGTGTGTGTGAAGAAGACGGCGAGCTCCGCTTGTGTATTTCAGTTGTTTCATGATTTGCGAGATTTGAAAGTCTTGGAACAATATTACACCGGCACATTATTTGCAATATGCTGATTCAGAATCATCAGTGGATTTCTTGAGCCACAAAAATGTGTTTTCCCATTGATCATTATATTCCCGATTAGTATCATGAGATGGTTTTCACTTTGGCATGATAATGGGCTCAATAATAAGAAATAATTGCCATGAAGGTAAAATAAATTTGAAAACTTAATTGAACAGTAAGGTGGCTGCGCAGTGCGTGAGTGCGCATAGAACAATACAAACAGTACGAAAACCACACGTGTTTAAAACTTGTTAGTTGTTACGTTCGTTCTCGAGAATGAACCAAAAGCAGTATAAGCTAAGCGTATTAGATGCATTTGTTTTAGCTAAAATGTGTTACAACAAGATAAAAATTAACTTGACCATTTCAAAAAAGAGGCATTTGTAGTAAATTATTATGCCATTAAATTATTTTTTTTTAATCCAAGAAATAAGCCAAAACGTCAAACCAATATTTCGACGCCAAAGCTTTTTAAAGCCAGATTTATCAGATTTGGCGTTAAAAAGCCAATCTGGCAACGCTGCGTCGGACAAAGGATTCACACAAGTTGCTTTGTTACAAGTGGCGTTTCCGGCGTTGTCCAGATTTTTATATTAAAACCAAGATGCGTTGCTTTGACGCTGTTATAATTATAATTATAATAAGTGAAATAATCATGATCAATAACCTGATGATGATAATGATGATAAAATGATTTTATAGGAAAAGATAAAAATGATAAAGAATGATTTAAGAAAACCATGGACATACAGAAAATCCAATTAGCAAGTCCTACAACAGACAAATGAAAATCGTAAACTGATTAGAGAAATCAAACATAGATAGTCACAATATTTTGGTCACGTTATGAAAAGAAATACATTGGAGAACTTGGTGACAACTGGCAAGATCGAGGGGAAGTGAACAAAGCGAAGGCAGAAAGTACATACCTGGATGGCTTACCATCGTGGTATGGTCGAGACAAGAACAATGAGCTGATCCACTACTCTGATGATCGGGTGAGATGGCGAAAGATGACCGCCCATGCTTATCGGCATGGCACATGATGAATGAATGATGATAACCAATGTAATGATGATGATGACGAGATGCCGATGAGTAATATCATGATGAAGATAATGATAAGCCGGCGAAAAAGAAAATAATGACGATGGAACATTTTATGTGGTAACAAGTTTCGGCAATCGAATAGAACCTTCAGAACATCAAGCTTTTAGTAAGATTAACAAACGTATCGAATTATCTAGAAAACACATTTAGAATCAAGAAAACGCACGGACAAAGAGCAAATTTATTCATAATGAAGTTACCATAAAGAGAACAGCAGTCTGTGTAAAGAGGGCATTTCTATGGAACTCCACTTGCCATATCAACTGTCTTGGTAATCTCTGTTGAACTTCGTCGAAGAAATTGCAATTTTCTTTATGGTACGCGTGTTGGGCGTTTTACACCAATTGTTTCTCCCGGCCAAAAAAAGGTCAGCGCTGTAGTGATGAAGAGTGTTTTTGTGATGCCAAAAATAGTTCTGTTTTAACTGTATTGTCTTCTTTTTATTTGTCTCATCCTCTCTCTATCCTATCCTCCACAAGCTAGCCTTCTACCACCTACTGTTCTTCCTCGTCCTTCTCATTCTTCTTCTTCTTCTTCTTCTTCTTCTTCTTCTTCTTCTTCTTCTTCTTCCTCCTCCTCCTCCTCCTCCTCCTCTTCTTCTTCTTCTTCTTCTTCTTCTTCTTCTTCTTCTTCTTCTTCTTCTTCTTCTTCTTCTTCTTCTTCTTCTTCGTCTTCCTCTTACTCTTCCACCTTCGAAATGGCAGGCTGATGCCCGGAGCGGGGCCTTGATTACACAATAAACTACCGGGAAGCCGCTATGATTTCCCCTGGCACGACTATACCACTGCAGGTGGCATAATTCGTCCCCGCTACTATACATATTAGTTCAAACTTACAGACATGTATTCACCGACAATTTGGCTATCACTTACGAAGGAAACTGTGGCGTTTGAACTCTAATGTTACCCACAAGTTCTTAGAATATCATAGACCAAGAAGAAGACACATACAGACTTACTACCAGATGTGAAGATGAAAGAAAACTGGCACATCGTCATGTCTCGGACACTAAAATATGTTGACCATATTCAACCTCACAGTGGCTTGGGGAGAACAGTGGTGGGAAATAAATCACAAACAGCCAATAAATGTTGGGGTATGATTGCCAACGTCCTGTAAAGGGCATCCAACTATGTTTTTTTCAATACACCAAGCACAGTTTCATTTCTCTAATTATCTGTCTACAAATATGTCTACAAGTCTGTCTATATGTCTGTCCACATATCTTTCTAGATGTCTGTCTACAGGTCTGTCTACATGTCTGTCTACAGGTCTGTCTACAGGTCCGTCTACACGTCTGTCTTCTAGCGCAACGTCCGGCTAATTTGCTAATCCATAGCTCAACAAGAACTCCTGTCCTAACACAGACATAGGTTGTGAAGCGGCAGTTACTGGCACGGACGCCGCTTGTCCCTGACGAAGATGTTCTTTTCACGGCTCGAAACATGCGGAAAACCCAGTTAGCGATATTTCTGCACGATCTTGAAGCTTCATTTTCAGAAATGAACAAACGTTCTCCTCTTTATGTGCACCCCATCTGTTCATGAATTCTCCGTATGAGGCTGTTAGCAACAGAACTTGAGTAAGTGTTTGTAAATAAAGATTTTGCCCGTTTTTTCTGAGTGTTTCTTTCTTTTACAAAGCACTTTAGGATTGCATAGATTTCTGCCATTTAAACAAAATAAAATAATAATCTCATCCTGTTCCTCTTGTACCTTGCGGTGTCAAGATAAAGTATAAACAGCGGGAGAGTGCCCGCTTGTGGGCTTCATATATCGTGATTCCCATGGATTCTGTTATTCCCTCTGTCCATCGCTGCATGGTCGGTTTTTTCTTCTGCTTCCATTTGGTCTGTACATCACTGCTTGTTGTGGTGTTGGTAGCCGAGTTATGTGGCCGAACCATTTCACTTGCTTTTTGTAATGAAATCTAGTGCTGCTATTAACCTCACTTTAGACCTGATTTTATCATTTTAGATTTTCTCTCTTCTTGATACGTAGAGTTTTCTACTCAGGAATCTCATTCCCGTTGTTGTAATATTTCTGTTCACTTTTTCAGTCATCGTCCAGGTTTGGCAATGGTAATTTGAGTTGATCGGAAGGTTCTGTTGTAGAGCCCATTTTAATATCTACTTGTACGTGTTTGTTCTTTAGTATTGGTGCCATACGTCTAGTGAGTTGGTTTGCCTTATTGCATCTATTTCCGATCTCGTCTTCGGATTTGCCATTTGGTGATATTATACTTCCTGAGTACTTGAAACTGGTTACCTGTTTCAGGGGCTTTCGTTTAGATTAATTAAACTTTGTTTTTATTTCCTCGTATTCGTTTATAGTCAATATCTCTGTTTTACTGCTGCTAATTTTCATGTTGTGTTCCTTACACACTGTGTTTAGACTATTTATGTGGACTTGTAATTCTGCTTCTAATTTTGCAATAAATGCTTGATCATCGACAAATAGAAGTTACTTAATGATGTAATTTGCAGATTGTTCTTCTTCTGTGTTTTGTTCTTCGCGAGGAGCTATTGCCGTCCGTGTTTGGCTGGTTTCTTTACATTGTCTTTCCTCTTCTACCCTGGGGTGTAGAGGTATCTTACAGTCTTATTTTGTCTTTCCTCTTCTATCCTGGGATGCAAAGGTACCCTACATTCTGATTTAGGCTTTCCTCTTCTATCACGGGATGTAGACGTCCCCTAAGCTGAAATGTCTATTTGTATTTTGTGTATTTGTTTGTTCGTATTTTGGGAGCTGTGATAATCATACACATACACTTATATGCATACACTTACACACATACACAGAAACTCACGCTGATCGATTTTTTTTTCAAGCTAAAGACACTGGACACTTCAACAAACCCGAAAACGTGAACCTCTCGGTAGTAAGTCGGAAAACGCCTACACAAGGATAGAAAATAATCAGCACCAACAAATAATAAAACACCGAGTGATCAACTCGTCAGATCGCCTCGTCCACCGATCAATTACCCATAGTCCAGTCACAAGAAGCAGATGGTGTAGACAAGTGGGGAAATGGCGCTTAAAAATAGGATTGGACGCAGTGTAGAGAGACAGTTTCTTCTTCTTCTTCTTCTTCTTCTTCTTCTTCTTCTTCTTCTTCTTCTTCTTCTTCTTCTTCTTCTTCTTCTTCTTCTTCTTCTTCTTCTTCTTCTTCTTCTTCTTCTTCTTCTTCTTCTTGTTCGTCTTCGTTTTCTTCCTCTTCTTCTTCTTCTTCTTCTTCTTCTTCTTCTTCTTCTTCTTCTTCTTCTTCTTCTTCTTCTTCTTCTTCTTCTTCTTCTTCTTCTTCTTCTTCTTCTTCTTTTTCTTCTTCTTCTTCTTCTTCTTCTTCTTCGTTTTCTTCTTCTTCTTCTTCTTTTTCTTCTTCTTCTTCTTCTTCTTCTTCTTCTTCTTCTTCTTCTTCTTCTTCTTCTTCTTCTTCTTCTTCTTCTTCTTCTTCTTCTTCTTCTTCTTCTTCTTCTTCTTCTTCTTCTTCTTCTTCTTCAGTTCGTCCTCATCATCATCCTCCTCCCCCTCCACTTACACTACCACCTCCACCTCTTTCTTCTTTGTCGGCGTACCGAGATTCGATCAGACCCTCTAGTTTCTCGCTGCAGCACCGCTCTATTCAACCCATGCTGATTTATGTATTTTCCCACGCTATACACATGATCCCACAAGGCCCTGAACACAGCTGCCCTGCCGTGCACCAGTACCCCACCCAGCGGTGCAGACCCAGCCAATATGTCCGCCTGCTAGTTCCCCAACACACCAGCAGGTCCTTGGGAAAAGATTCAACATATTCTCGCTGTCTTTGATTTTTTAATTGAAGCATGCCACTCTACACGAAGCATGTCAGTCTTCACTTTTCTCTGCATACTCTGTGAGTCCGTTAACACATGTAAGTACTGTTCCCCCCCCCCCCTTTTTTTTCCCCAAAACCAATGGAAAGCCGCAGTAACTCCCTCCACCTCAAATCTCATACCGGATATCGTGGTATCATATGTGCCAGACTTTCTTGTATTAACCACCGGCCCACTAACCTTCGCTATGAACACCTAGAATATTCTTGTGTCTCCTAGCACAGAGGTGGTGAGGATCTGCTCTGTGTTTTTTGATAGTTTTCTTTGCATTTTGCTTTTATTGACGCATTTTAAAGCCATTTTTTATTTCCTTCAAATGTTCCCTCAGCGTTGAAACTGTTTTGCGAAAATTTGAAAACAGGAAAAAAATTTGCAAGATGGTGATGACACATTCAAAAAAATGACTGCCGAAACGTAAAAATACGAAACGAAGTTTTACTAGAGAGCAAGTTTGTTTATTAGTTTTCGAGAGACAAGGATTGCAAAAGTAAACGGGCCTTGTACACGTCTTAATGGGCTTGAGGCATATAGTGCTACAGCCATATTTTGGAGGTCAGCGTGGCCGAATGGATAATAGAGCTCGTTCTTAAATATCCGGTATGCTGATGCCGAGGTAGCGGGTTAAATTCTTACACCGGTCAGCTGGACTAAAATGTTGACTTCTCGTCCTCGACTTGGGGACATAAATTACTAGTGCCTCAGAAGTCGGAGTAGGTTCGCCTGATGGCGAGGGACACTGGTAACAGGGAAAGCTAATCCACACGTAAAAATCAGTTCAGTGCTCTAAAAGTAGCAGCACATGTATGGACTACGCCTGAGTTCAGAACGAAGGAACACAAGACAGAAAGACCGGTGTTTATACAGAACAATGGACACTTGTCGGGTGGTGTGGTTAGTATCTCCTCGGAAACCTTTATTTCCCAATACCGTACTGGGTACATGGTGCTAGGTCGATAATTCTGTAGACCCATCATCGGCAGTAGGTAATATGTAGGTAATTACACCACGCCATGAATATCATGCTGTCACATGTGTATGAATGTATCTGTTATATTCGCAAATGTAAGAAGACACTGTTTCGGGACAGAATAAACGATTTAAAAAAAAAAAAGAAGAAGATCCAGAACAGACCTACTTCACCGACCAAACTAAGTCAGATAGGCGCCAATGCCTATAATTGGATCAAGAAGATCTAGAACCGGCCTCTCTCACCTATGACCCAAGTCAGACCATTCAGCACTGAGAGGAAATGTGTTCAATTAGCCTCCGATTGCCTTTATTTCATAGAACGTTTTCTGATGCATATTTTAAGAAAACGGGCAATTTACAGGTCATAAGAAGCATGAATCACAAGGTCTATCCATCATGTGCCATGCCGAGAAGCGTGGGCGGTCATCATTCGCCCAATCTCTCGATCACCAGAATTTTATTGGTGAGTATGTTCTCCATCTTGCAAAAGGCTACCTTCGCCATGGTTCTAATCTCTTCAAGGCATCTTCCATCAGAAGTTTTGACTGTATCATCTGCATATCTAATGTTATATATGTTATGTCCCCCAATGTTGATTCCTTTCATATCCTCAACATTTCTGAAAATATTTTCACTGCTCAGGGAAATAAGATATGGAGACATTAGACATTCCTGTCTCGCATGTCGCTTAATAGGCTGATATTGACCAACTTCATTATCAATTCTTATGGCAGCTTGTTGATTCCAGTATATGCTTTCTTATAAGTCTAAGATCTTTCCCATTAATGTTTAAGTCTGCAAGCATCTTTATCATGTTGACATGTCTTACTGTATCGAAAGTCTTTGTGTAGACAATAAAGCTCAGGTGTAGATCTTTGTTTACTTCTATAGAACGTTCAATTACTGTCCTCAGCATACACACAGCATTTACTGTGCCTTGCCTTCTACAAACCCACATTGTTCTTCTCCTATTTCAGATTGTATTTTCTTCTTAACTCTTTGCATGATAATTCTAAGCAAAATCTTCGCGATGTGACTCATTATACGAATTGTACGATGATGATCACATTCCAAGGCTCCTGATTTCTTCGGGATTGCAAAAAATACAGAATTACATAATTCAGGAGGTATATTTCCGGCATCATATATTGTGTTCAACAGTCTGGTTACTTGATCTATTCCATATTCTTCTAAAGCATTAATCATTTCTGTTGTGATGTTGGTCTGAACCGGGGATCTTGCAAGTTTTCATATGGTTAAGAACATTCCGAACCTCCATATTCAAAATTGATGGTCCTTCATTATTATTTCGAACATCATACTGTTCTTTTCTTGTTATCATCATAAAAGTTTTTCACATAATCTGATCATATATGTAACATCTGATCTTTTTTCTGTTATGATTTTTTCATTTTTGTTTTTAGGCAACCTTTTGATGTACGTATTCTTTTATTAGTAAGTTCTTGAAATCTTTTGTGCATTATTGTTTGTGCATTTATTGTGTATTGCTGAGAAATTTTCTCAAGTCATGCTTCTTTTGCCTCCTTATATAATGTTCTGACTTTTCTGTGAATTTCTTCATATTTGGCAGGGCTATTTTTGTTGTGTATTCTTGTTTCATTAGTTCTTAAGTCAACCTTACGACCCACTTTCTTTAATTTTAGAATAATTGTTTCTGCAGCAACACTGATTGAATGAATCACATGGTACTAATCCATATTTTACATACCAATGGCTGCTCGGCGGCTGATATAGTTAGTATCACACAGCATTCCCACAACATTTCCTGGTACCTGGGTCGCCTGTGGGATCAGATCAATTTGTGTTGGCGAGCGTTTAAAGACTATTCTATCGCTGCTCCCATGTGAGAGGAGTTAGTCGTTAGTCCAAGTCGCGTTTCCAACATCACGGCAAAGATTCGCCCCATAATACTCTGTTCCTGTGCCAGTGAAAATCACACAAAATACTCCTCACTGTCCTAAGTGAAAAGTGGAACAGACAGCAGTCCCGACAAACCAACAATTCGCACAGACATGCGTGCATAAGACCGCTGCCAGAATGCCAATGCAACAATCCGCCAATAAAATTACATTTCACCGTCGATGGAAGTGGCAGTTACTATAAAACCAGCTGTTGCGCACATATTACTACATAAGGCAAAAGCAATTAGTAAAGCAACAGCCGTCCGCCATTTTTATTAACCTGCAGTTCAGAATCCAAAACACCGCGGACAGATGTAAAAGCATTTCCGTGAAATCGATATCTCGCAGTGTTGCTCCACGCACATAACTCACTAGCTGAGCGATGGGACCATGCACTACCAGTCCAAACTGAGGAAAGTACGTAAGCAAACTGTAGCCAGAAGCAAAAACACTCCAGAGGTCTTAACAGCTTAACAGCCTATCCGCCATATTTAACTCGAAGTCCCGTGGTTTTAAACAGTGATAGAAAAGGGCGTTTTTCCACATCTTGAGGCGTACTATCCCGATAATTATATAGACCATTGGGTATCGATGGGTAATGTGTTTAATATCACGCCTTTATTTTCACAACATTTCCCGGTATATATTTTAAGCCAGTCGACATGGTAGCTGAGGTTACTTTACAAAAACCGAAACAATGCTGTGTGTCCTTCACGTTGATGGATTTCCTTCCAGGGTTTATCAGCTCCACCAGCCCATTGTATCTGCTCCCTTATTCTGTCCCATCAGGCATTGACTTTTGTCAGGTAGCTAAGGATTCTTTACATGTAGTAGCTTGCCATTGGTTTCTGAACGACCATACCACCAAAATCAACACAAAAAGGTATGCTTTATTAATTAGATGTATGCCCTTTACAGGATGTCACAGTCAATCCTAGCATTTTTTCTTTTTGTTTGGTTATTCGTAATTTCTTGCCAACTTTACGTTCAATAGTGTACTTTCTGCAAGACCGGGACTCCCACCATTGCATGGGAACCAAAGCAAGACTGTCTGCTTTCAAATCGCCCGCAGCTGTGTTTCGAACGCGGTGTGCGGGATTGCGAAATGCATTCGCAACACGTTCGCCATAGAGCCGGTTGTCTGGCTTTGTTGCAAACAGTTTATGTGTAAATTGCCAATTATGTCTTTGTTGTAATGGCATATTCTGTCGACTCAGTGATCGTGTGTTGTGGTTTCTCTGAAGTCGATCTACTGAACAGTGACCTAGGATTCAAGGCCGAACCAGTCACACATGGTACCAAGACATTATCTCTCGCCACATAGTCCATCAGGTTGGTCTAAAAATATCTCACTACCACCATATACCCAAAGCGCCTGGAAGTCTGAGAAAGAGATTTCCCACTCCCATCTTTATAGCGTATTTACCTACACATCTGAAAGCATGATTTCGATTCTTCGTAGTTCTAAATCAAGACATGGTGCGTGCGCGTGTGTGTCGTTTGTGTGTGTGTGCGCGCGTTGCGTGCGTGCGTTCATGTGTGTGGTGTATGTGTGCGTGAGTAGTTTGGGCGTGTGTCGTTGTGCGTGTGTTATGTGTGGTTTGTATGTGTGTGGAGTGTATGTTTGTGTGCGTGTGTGTGGTATGTGTGTGGTGTGTGTAATGTGTGTGTGTGTGATGTGTGTGGTCAGTGTGTGCACGTGTGTGTGTGCGCACGCGCGTGTGTTAGTTAGTACCATTTATCCTTCTTCTGTCACCCCATATTTTAATTTAATGCAGGCCGCTTCAATATTTATACACTGGAGGAGCTTCAGATCACTTTGGAAAAGTCCCCAAACAGACATTGTCCATCCATATGTGGAGATGAGGGAGAAACTGGACGATGTGGAGGTGTGGTTTTCTTCTACATTTACTTCTTCTCCAAACTTCCTTTTCCTCTCTCCTCCTCCTCCTCCTCCTCCTCCTCCTCCTCCTTCCTTCTTCTTCTTCTTCTTCTTCTTCTTCTTCTTCTTCTTCTTCTTCTTCTTCTTCTTCTTCTTCTTCTTCACCATCATCATCATCATCATCATGATCATCATCATCATCATCATCATCATCATCATCATCTTCTTCTTCCCCTCCCTCTTTTTCTTCTCCGCCCCTCTACCTCTTGAGAATATCGTGGACAGAGAAGAATGTCGAGAATAGTATGATCAGAGAAGAATGTCGAGAATATCGTAGAAGGAGAAGAATGTTGAGAATATCGTGGACAGAGAAGAATGTTGAGAATATCGTGGACAGAGAAGAATGTTGAGAATATCGTGGACAGAGAAGAATGTTGAGAATATCGTGGACAGAGAAGAATGGTGAGAATATCGTGGACAGAGAAGAATGGTGAGAATATCGTGGACAGAGAAGAATGGTGAGAATATTGTGGACAGAGAAGAATGTTGAGAACGTCGTGGACAGAGAAGAATGTTGACAATATCGTGGACAGAGAAGAATGTTGAGAATATCGTGGACAGAGAAGAATGGTGAGAATATCGTGGACAGAGAAGAATGGTGAGAATATTGTGGACAGAGAAGAATGTTGAGAATGTCGTGGACAGAGAAGAATGTTGAGAATATCGTGGACAGAGAAGAATGGTGAGAATATCGTGGACAGAGAAGAATGTTGAGAATGTCGTGGACAGAGAAGAATGTTGAGAATGTCGTGGACAGAGAAGAATGTTGAGAATGTCGTGGACAGAGAAGAATGTTGAGAATGTCGTGGACAGAGAAGAATGTTGAGAATATCGGGGACAGAGAAAAATGTTGAGAATATCGTGGACAGAGAAGGATGTTGAGAATATCGTGGACAGAGAAGAATGTTGAGAATTTCGTGGACAGAGAAGAATGTTGAGAATATCGTGGACAGAGAAGATTGTTGAGAATATCGTGGACAGAGAAGAATGTTGAGAATATCTGGACAGAGAAAAATGTTGAGAATATCGTGGACAGAGAAGAATGTTGAGAATATCGTGGACAGAGAAGAATGTCGAGAATATCGTGGACAGAGAAGAATGTTGAGAGTATAGAACATCTACTATCGAACATTTGAACAATAAATGTGACTATGTGTTTTAAGTGGTTTAGCAAAAAGTATTTGTTTTATTTAATAATTTCATATGAAATAAGGAACACTGCAGTATACACCTGACGAGATCCAGTGAAATGTGCCTGGCAATAAATCGTGCAATAAATTGTTTGTGGCTTCTGTGTTTAAATTCACTAATTTAATATATCGCTTTGAAAAACAATGAAATATTTTTAACTGCAGGTGTTAGAAAGCAATAAGAAATGGCTAAATTAATTGTAGATTTTTAGACGGTTGTATTTCGCAGAGTCGACTTGGCTGCGTTGTGACTTTCTCGTTTTTCTACCGAATTGCTACATTAACTTGGAGTAGTCTGTTTAATTGTCTTCTTCTTCTTCTTCTTCTTCTTCTTCTTCTTCTTCTTCTTCTTCTTCTTCTTCTTCTTCTTCTTCTTCTTCTTCTTCTTCTTCTTCTGCTTCTTCTTCTTCTGCTGCTGCTGCTGCTACTTCTGCTGCTGCTGCGGCTACTGCTCTGCCGCGGATACTGTTGCTGTCGCTGCAGCCACTGCTGCTGATCCTCCTGCTCCTCCTCATCCACCTGCCTCCCTCGTCCGTCTTCCTCTTCTTCTTGTCCTATTATCGTTTACCAAAGTGTTTCTATTGCCTCAATTTTCTTAAATCCCCCCACTCTGACACAAAACCGTCCCGACTCCACTTACACCTTCCCGAGGCATACAAAAATATTCCACAGTTGGAATCTGAAATTACAGGGGGGAAAATGAAAGCTAAAATGTATCGTGACCTGTAATTCCGAGTATTTCTGCAACGTATGGTGATGGAATGATCGGTTTCCGTGCTTAAAAGAAATATAGGTCCGTCAATAACAAATTATCGCTGATGGCATTCTTGTGAACAGTATCGTGTCATACTCACACGCAGATCCAATAAAAGATGTGTCTAGTCTACAACAAGCATACAGATCATCCAGTATTGTTCATATAGTTGTGTCAGTGTGTGTTTGAAGTTTAAATGCTGACGAAGGCTTTGGCCGCACGTCTATTGTGTTACTGGTGATCGTGTTTTAGTCAAGCTTGCCGTCTACTTCACTCGTTTCATTGTTTTGTGTTTTGTTTGTTTGTTTTTTTTTTCATTTTTTTTTTTTCGTTCATTCATACAGACGCGGCACTGACGCTGTATTGAGGGGGTTACGGACGCAATTCGCAATC
The DNA here is from genome assembly GCA_963921405.1 of Cepaea hortensis. Taxonomy (NCBI): domain Eukaryota; kingdom Metazoa; phylum Mollusca; class Gastropoda; order Stylommatophora; family Helicidae; genus Cepaea; species Cepaea hortensis. The sequence continues at coordinate 232,731,562 of OY992876.1, forward strand.
CTTTTTGTACGTAACAATATATATGCCTGTTTACGGTAGAGCTGCCGTACTTGCGCATTTCGGCCGATACATCCGACTTCTTCGGGCATTTGTTGACCGGATTAACCTTCCCGCGTTCGAAACGCAGCGGCGGGGGAATTTGAAAGCAGACCGTCTTGTGCTGGTTTTCAGGCATTAGTAAGAGTATCGGTCGTTCAGAAAGCAATGGCAAGTTACTGAACTTTAACTTGCCAAGAAATCACAAACAGCCACAAAAATCTCTGGGGTTGACTGCGACGTACTGTAAAGGATATGCAACACATTTTTTAACAAACGTGATGTGGAGGTCAGCCTGGCCGAATGGATAAGAGCGCTCGTTCTTAAACTTCCGGTGTGCTAATGCCCATGTAGCTGGTTCAACCCCTACACCGGTCAGTTGGATTAAAATGTTGACTTCTCGTCCTTGGCTTGGGAACGTCAATTACAAGTACCACGGAAGTCGAAGCTGGGTTGGGTTGAGTTGGGCTGAGCTGAGCTGGGTACAGTTGGGTTGAGTTGTGTTGAGTTGGGTTGAGTTATATTGAGTTAAGCTGATTTGGTTTGGATTGAGTTGAGTTGGGTTGGTTTGGGTTGAATTGGGTTTGGTTGGTTTGGGTTGAGTTGAGTTGTGTTGAATTGAGTTGGGTTGTTTTGGATTGAATTGAGTTAAGTTGAATTAAGTTGGGTTAGGTTGAGCTGAGTTGGTTTTGGTTGCGTTAAGTTGGGTTGGGCTGAGCTGAGCTGAGTTGGGTTCGGTTGAGTTGATTTGGGATGAATTGAGTTGGGTTGAGCTGAGATGAGTTTAGTTGAGGTGAGTCAAGAACAAACATTACAGCACACATGACATTCCTATAGGTGTTCCGTTCTCATCTTCAACAACCAGCGAAGACTCCCAAAACTAAAGAAACCAGTAGCAGTCTCACTATGTGTCCACCTAGCCTTTCCACCGAGTCCAGAGTGTCGGCTAGATCTTCTTGTCACTCCTTGCAGCACCATTCTCTCCAGGCCGTGATGATCTATCTGTTATTCCACTCTACACACACGAACCCAAAGGGTCCCGACCACATCTGCCTTACCATGCACCAATACCCCACCCAGTGATGCAGTCCCAGCCAATCTGTCCGCCTGCTGGTTTCCCACCACACCAGCATGTCCTGGGGGGAAAATCCATCAGATGCTCTCTAGTTTTGATTCTTGAATTGAAGCATACCGCTCTGCACGAAACATGCCTGTCTTTATCTTTCTCAGTGTGTCCCGTCAGTTATACATTACTACTACCGGTTGTAACTAGAGACTCAATCCCTAACATAAAATTGTCAATGGGCATGATGAGCACGTATACTATGAGATGTCTCCGTGGCGAAGATGTCACGGACGCGGTTCGGGATCCCGCATATTTGCGTTCGAAACACATCTGCTCGAGATTTGGCAGCAGATCGCGTTGCTGTGGTATTTTTCGAAATGGTATAGGTGCCGGAGGTTCAGAAAGCAATAGCAAACTACTGAACGTAAACTAGGCAAGACATCAACAACAGCAAAAAATGCTGGTGTTGGCTGCAAACGTCCTGTAAAGGATATGAAACTAACATTTTATACTAGATAAGTAGAACATATTAAAATCTCGAGGCGGACTGGGTACATGGGAATGATGAGCTCGTATACAATGAGATAAATAGAACATGTCATTACACGACTCGAGGCGGACTTGGTACTTGGTGCTAGCCCCATATTTTTCCGTGGCGAAGTGGATAATCCGCCCGCCTAGCACTCAGAAAGGTATGGGTTGGTTTCCGAACTCCGTCCCTCGATTCACGAGTGCAGTTTTCTCGAAGAGTCCTTGGGATCGTCGCTGGAGCTTCGGAATCGGTGCTCTCTGTGACGCTTTTGGTAGGACTTTCTGCGAAAAGAGCTATACGTGATAAAACCCGGTGCAATAAAATGAATTTTCTGGTCTGTAAACCCATGTTTGTATGCCTGCTCCGTGGCTAAGAAGTTACGAAGTAACACAGTTCGTAATCCCGCCTAACGCATTCGAAACACAGGCAGCAGGGCGCCTTGGGCTGGTTTTTTTTTTTTTTTTTTTTAATGAAATGGTCGCTTTAAAAAGTCGTTTCTCTTCTTCTTCTTTTCGTTCATCCGGAGTGTTTTTTTTTTCCAGATGTGATTGCGGTGTGTCTGTTATGCGCCCTTAGGCCGAAACCCGTAGGCCAACACATCCGACAATAGCGTGCTTTTTTGACCAGGTAGCATTCCTGGGAGACTCACTTTTGTGGTGCCATCTACAACCCTGCTGGCCAAGGTTGAACGGTCGAAGACAACGGTCATCCCTCAAAGGAAGGCAGGGACAGTCCATAGCATTTTCCGCCATCCAAGGTTGCTTCCATAGTTGCAGGGCCGACACATAGCGCCCTGGTTCTGGGATCACCGAGGGAAATCGTCACGTCCTGCTCATGGCTGCTTTAAATCCTCACTTCAATATATTGGTCATTTCGTTTGCCCCGGGCCATTCCATCACAAACCAGACAGGTTTGCAGACGGCATCCACTCAGCGAGTTTTCGGACATGTGCTTGTCGTTGCGCCCGTCAGAGCTGTTCCAGGCACGACAGACATTCGGAGAACTACCTAGTCAGAGCTGTTCCGAACAAGAGCGGCATTCGGAAACTAGGTAGTCAGAGCTGTTCCTAGCACGAGAGACATTCGGACGAGACATTTCACTCGGACGTAATTGCGTAGTGTCAATTTTTAGTTTGCCACCCGTAGGACGACACTTCCGGCTTCCGGCGGGCATTTTTTAATGAGGTTAGCCTTCCTTTGGTTTCGAGGCACGTTAGACTGTTGTGATGTCGCCAACATCTCAGCTGGTCAAGATAGAACGATCAACGACATCGCGGTCGGCCCTCAAGAGAAGGCAGGGGCAGACCATGGGCATTCCCTCGCTATCCAAGGAGGCTTCCATAATTGCAGAGCCGGCACATATTGCTCTGAGACTGGGCTCACCCGAGGAGTTGCCACGTCCTGCTCATGGCTGCTTTAGTTCCTCCCTTCCCTGTGTTGGGCATCTCGCTTGCCACCGATCGCTCAAGCACACACCAGGAGCGGTCAGACTGCGAGCGACATCCACTCATTACGCTTTTGCTTTTGACTTCAGACCACGCAATAGGTTCGCTCGCCGTGCGTTCCAATTCGCGTCATTGAGACGTTCTTCCACTTTTGTCTACACTCTCTATGAGTTAGATACAGACAGTTTTCGTAACAATTTCCTTCGACTGGAGCACTTTTCTGACTTTTTGTACTCGCTCACGAGGTAGGCTACATGTGCTGCCGGCTCAGCACCTTACCTTCGTGCAGCAGTGAACGAGAAACGGCCTGGCCCTCTCATCTGGGAATCTCTCATATCCCCCAGCTGAGAGCCTTCGAACATGTATCAGACCTGAGCATGTAGCTTGCTCAGTATCACGCATCTATTTTTCGGTTGGTGGGTATCGGCCCGGCTCTCAGATCCGAGGGTTTGTGGCTTAGTGGCGTTCAGCCACAGCCCTCGACAGGGAGCCTTAAGAGTTTTGTCCGAACCAAGAACTTCTGCCTTCGTGCACCTGATTTAAATTTTTGACTGCTATCCTCAGTCTTACCTGCAGAGCAGCAGGTTGTGTCTCTCTTAGTCTGGTCCCTATCGCATAAGTCCGATATGTAGTTTTTCATCCATCGGCAGGCAAATGGGGTCGATGGGACACGCAAGCTCCCCCACCATGTCAAGGTGGAGACACATCGGGGGATAAAAAGTCGTTTAAAAGTCGACAGGGTCGACTTCGTGGCACCGGGATTTTATCCCATAAGGCTCGCACAAAGCACAAACTCCGTAGCACCAGCGACGACCCCCAAGAGTCTCCGAAAAATGCAAAAAAAAAAATAGGCCAGTCGGCACCCGATCGGTCATACGGTCAACATCAAGACGGCCATCTTGGCTCCCCCTGACAGTTTCTGGCTACGTTAGTTGCGCATCCTTTAAGGACGCCGCAGTCAATCCCAGTGTTTTTTGGCCGTTTGTGATTTCTTGGCAAGTTTTGTGTTCAGTAGTTTGCCTGAACGACTGGCACTCATAGCATTCTATGGAAACCAGCGCTAGGCGATCTGCTGTTCCCCACTCCCACCCCCCAAAAGTCGGACGCGGTATGCGGGATAGCGAATTGCGTTCGTTACTTGTGTTAGTTTCCGTTTTCGGGGGAGGGGGAAGGGGGGAATATGGTCGCTTCTCTTGTTGCTATTTTGAAATGTCGAAACATCACCGCCCACGCTTATAGACACACGCCCTATGGTGATAATGAGAGTAACATGTTTTTGTGTTATTCAATCTCCTGAACTAGTATTCTTACTTGGAAACATTTCTGGAAGAAGTTTCTGTTGTCCAGGAGTGTATAATTACCTAACAGGTTTAATGGCACAAAACAAAAAGTGCAGCGCAGCATCGATAACTAGTCCATTTTGTTGAAAAATCGAAGTACGCGGCATTTCTGTTGTCCTTGTCCGTGTGTTTTAACTGCAACAAAGAAACAAGGTGAAACAAAGATATAAAAATAAGCGAAAGCATGTATTCTTTCATCATCATCATCATCATCATCATCATCATCATCATCATCATCATCATCATCATCATCATCATCATCATCATCATCATTATCCTCATCATCATCTCATCATCATCATCATCATAATCATCAAGTGCCCTGTCAGCTAGCTACATTTATAAAAGATGGATCTGAACCTTGGACGAAGTTTGTGTGTGTGTGTGTGTGTGTGTGTGTGTGTGCTCGCGCGCGCGCGCGCATTTCCGTATTTACGCTTGTGAAAGAATTAAGAATAGCTTAGAAGCAACAGAGATGTTCCCGAGACGTATATTGCGAATTCCTTGGATTGCTAGAGTAACTAACAATGACTGCCCGAAAGAGGCTAATGAAACTAGAACATTATATACAACAATAAGAAAGACAAACAGCTCATCAAACAGCTTTCTTTGGTCATGTGATGAGAAGAGAGGCACTGGAGAACATCTTGACAACTGGAAAGATCTAGGGGAAGAGGGGCAGAGGCAGACCAAGAGAAAAGATACTGGATGAATTGTGATGGCGGCATGGAGGAATATCAGCAGAATTGATCCAGAACACCAAAGACCGAGATCTGTGGAGAGCCATGAACGCTTGCACCAGCTGGCGGGGCACTTGATGATGATGAAGATGATTGTAATGGAATTTATTCATCATGACACACCTAAAACCCCTTAGAAGAGACATTGCGGATCCCAGACTGCCTGAATGTCCCGTGCTCAGTCCCAACCTAGCTACATCCTAATATGCCTCTCCGCAAGTGTGTAGTTTCAGTACCGGTCTCGCACACCCAGCAGTTTTATGCTCTTAGAGGTAGTGGGGGAGAGGAGACCTCCGCAACACAATTTCCCTGCAGATGCCATTTTAGCACGGGGTCAAGAGGATTTATCCAAGTATCCAGCCACATAGCCACAGACCGATACCCTTTCCAAGGCTCTGATGACCTTAATACCAGTGCCTACAGACCCATGCCCTTTCCAAGAATCTGACGACCTTACCAACAAAGCCTATGATCAAAGTGAAACCGTCTTCCAGAGGATTCACTAACCCAGCATTACACCATTATGTCTGTTGAAATTCTATATTTCAGTCAAGCGTTTGCGACATACATACATCCATCTCTTTATTATAGACGTAATGAACCCCCCCCCCCCCCCCCAAAGAAAAGTGATGCATTCTCGGTTAAAACCGTTGACATATGTTGAAACATTCAACATATCGAGCAGACAACTATTATCTGCTGGCGACATAGAAGACACGTGAAAGTGTCTGCATCATATTGCCACAGATACATGCAGTGTCTAACTTGCCAAGAGTTATTTTAAATAATTTTTTTTTACAACCGCCGAGTAAAAACGTAACTTTCGGCCCAGGGAACGATTTAAAACTGTACAAATATCGAGTTGAATTTATCATTCTGAGATTAGATTTACAACAATTTGCTAGCAGAAACGTGGTAATCAATAGAGACGGATTTATGAAGCGAAATTTGAGCAAATGAGGGGAGAAATTTTCTGACACGACTTAAAGAACCGACGTGACAAGTTACTTCCAGTGACGGAACTTTGTTGTGTGTGTCAGAGATAGCGGTTGTCATGTGCAGCTGGAGGGGTTGTCACCATTATCAAGTGGCTTGCCGAATAGCATGTATCGGTTCGTGAGCCGAAATCCTTCCGTGCCATGATACAAGACTAGCGAGGATATTCTCTCGTTTTTTTTTCTTTCCTCCAGCAGGCTTTAAACAAATCTTTCCAGTGTGTAGGAAAATGTAGTTGGGTCTTCAATCAGGGAACTCTTCGCTGGCTACTGTAGAAGGGGACGGAGCACTTGCGGGAATATCCCGACAGCAATGATGTTGATTACCGATTGCATATTCATATTCAAACCCCCGCATTTCTAACTATAATACAAACTACATTCCATCGAAACAAAACTAGACGTATTACCACTTCCTGAAGAAATAGCGCACCCGTCCGTCACCATTTCAGGTTTAAATTCTAGTTATGTTTAATTGTTCATTTATTGTTCTTTATGATTTATAATAATTGTTTTATTAGTCATGGTTGATGTGTTCGTGTCAAGGTTTATTACACCCGACACGTTGAACATATAAGGGGTGCTTTCACATATTTATTTATATTTTTTTGGGCTGGCCGAGTGGCTAGAATACCTGGTTCTCCTTCGGGAGACCTAGGTTCGAATCATCGGTAAGGTGTGGACTTTTTCCGTCGGGGGCAAAAAGAAAACCATAACCTGCAATTCGCGACGACTGCACAAGCCAGGTGGCCTTAATATGTCAGGCTCAAGACCCAACCCCCCCCCCCCCCCCGCGCCCTCCGCCTACGTGCCATACATGTAAGGTACTACGTATAGAGGCAGTAAATGACAGCTGACTTGTATTTTTCAAGAAAGCATACGTTTCAATATTATATATACGAGGGGAAGTCAATGAGTAAGCCACAAATGGCTGTAGAAAAATAACTAAATATGATAACAACTTGAAACTAGTTTATTTTTATACATACATTGTCCTTTTATTTCTCAACATAATTTCCACCAACATTGATTCACTTATCCCATCGTTTTATCAGTCCTCCCACACCGGTTGCATAGAACTGCGTACTCTGTTTTCTAAGCCAAGTTTTCACTTCGCATTCAACTTCGGCGTCATTCGCGAAATGTCTCCCGCCATGGTGGGTTTTCAGTGAACCGAAAATGTGGAAATCGTTAGGGGCTAAGCCAGGGCTGTAAGGTGCTACAGAGTCTATCGGTACTCGCCTGTCACCTCTAATCATCTCCTTCACCCGCTGCACGGATGCTTCTGTTGCAATCTCGACAGGACGACAGGACGGATTTCATCAACAATTTTAGAGCGTCTTTGAGAAAATTTTCCTACCCAGCTATGCACCGCTTTACGGGACAAACATTTGAGTAGTATGTCATGTTGTATTTGATTATTATTTTAGGTGCAGCACCTATATTTTTTACTATATAAAAAGTCTATCACCCCAAGCGAAACGTCACAAAACTGCACCTTCGGCGACCACATTTTCAAGGGATGCAACTCATGAATAAACAATCCTACGTATTTTTGCACTGGTACTTCCCTTTGTGTGTGATAAATTTTATGTCTTTAAAAATGTAATAATTACTGTTATTATTGATTGTAGCGGACCGGCGCTTAAAAAACTATCATCATGCTAGTGATGCTGTGATAGAGTTATAGTGCTCTTCCTCCTCGTTTTTTTTTCTTTTTTTGTTTGGTCGTCTCCTTTCTTTATCTTATTGGGCATAAGCACTATCATCATTCCATTGGTGCTGTGTAAGGCTTATGGTTACATTGCATTTCCTCGGGGTGGTCTAGGGATGAGCGGGCGTGGGAGTGGGGGCGCAGGGGTGGGGCGCGGGTGTCGGCGTGTGGGGTATGGCTAGGTGGTTCAAACCTCGAACCGCCGCGGATGTCATTTGGAAACCTTAATAAGTAATCATGTATATATGGCAGATATATGATCTATAGAGGGTCGTAGTGGTGTAAACACTATCATCATATGGGTTACAAGTGAAAAACTTAAAAAGTAAAAATGGCCGATAGTATTGATTTTAGTGTGTATAACTTAGTGAAATTCGTTGGTAAGGGGTGGGTAACGATGATTAGTGAGCTGTAGTGTGTCGTAGTGACCTATACACTATCATCATAAGGGTTACAAATGAAAACCTTAAAAAGTAAAGATGGCCGATAATATTGATAGCAGCGGGTATAGCTTAGAGAAATTTGGTGGTAAGGGATGGGTAGTGGATATTAATGATCTGTAGAGTGTCGTAGTGACCTATGTACTATCATCACACCGGTTATAAATGAAACCCTTAAAAAGTAAAGATGGCCGATAGTATTGATGTTAGCGGGTATAGCTTAGTGAAATTCATTGGTAAGGGGTGGGTAGCTGTTATTAGTGACCTGTAGAGTGTCGTAGTGGCCTATACACTGTCATCACACAGGATTCAAATGAAAACATTAAAAAGGTAAAGATGGCCGATATTATTGATTGAATAACTTAGTGAGATTCGTTGGTAAGGGTTGTGTGAGTGGAGGAAAGGCTAGATAGGTGCTTCTGATCATTGTTAAGGGTGGTCGAGTGGCGGGGTGGTAGATAAATACGTCCGTTCCTTGATAATAGCCGTAGGGTAATGCTCCTGTTAAATTCTAAAGATTGAACTCAAAGGTGGCTGATCTGAGGGTGGTCGACTGTGTGACTCATCACAGGGCTATGTCGGTAGGGGGTGAACATACATGAACGTGTTCAGACATGTCTTTAGGGAAAACCGGAGGATAACTCAGAGCGTACTGGCCGCATAACTATACACATGGGTAATGGTTACATCGGATCAATTATGGCTCTGCTTCCAGGCGCCTGTGTAATGGCGACAGGCAGACCACGTAGGCAATAGTTACAACCTGTCAAAGATGGCGTCGCATCCGATCACACGTGGTAATGGTAAAACCAGACCACGTGACTAAAGCTGCTCAAAGATGGCGATGCATAACTATACACATGGGTAATGGTCACATCGGATCAAGTATGGCTCTGCTTCCGGTCGAATTGTAATGACTACAACCAGACCATCTTCTCACTGGCTAAAGCCGGTCAAATATGGCGTCGCAGCCGATCACATGTGGTAATGGAAAAACCAGACCACGTGATTAAAGCCGCTCAAAGATGGCGTTGCATCCGGTACACCTGGGTAATGGGCACATCCGATCAAATATGGCACTCCTTCCGCTCGCATGTGTAATGACGACAACAGACCACGTGCTTACTGGCTAAAGCCGGTCAAAAATGGTGTCGCATCCGATCACACATGGTAATGGCACAACCAGATTACGTGACTAAAGCCGCTCAAAGATGGCGCTGTATCCGGTACACATGGGTAATGTTCACATCCGATTAAATATGTCGCTGCTTCTGGTCGCATGTGTAAAGATTACAACCAGACCACGTGCTCACTGGCTAAAGTGGTCAACGTTGGCGTCGCACCCGATCACATATGGTAATGGAGAAACCAGACCACATGGACAATAGTTACATTCTGTCAAAGATAGCGCTTCATCTGATCACATTTGGGTAATGGTCACTTCGGATCAAATATGGCTCTGCTTCCAGTCACATATCTAAGGGATACAACCAGACCCCGTGCTCACTGGCTAAGAGTGGTCAAAGATGGCGTCGCATCCGAACAAATTTGGCAATGGCTACAACCAGAATACGTGACTAAAGCCGGTCAAAGAGGGCGAGGCTTCCTGTCACATAATGACACAACAAGACCACGTGGCTAATGACTCAACTGGTCAAATATGGTGCTGCTTCCGCTCGCATCCATAAAAATACACATGAAACACGTGGTTAAGAGGGATACTACAGAAAAACTGTCGATTGTCGAACCAGGGGACCTATCTCATGATGATCACCATGTATGGGAGTGATTCCACTACATCGTCAACGTGGCATCTGAAGATAAAACGGGCGCCCTTCTCGCTCTTTTCCATATCAGTTAGGGAGATCCACTGAGTAAAACCAAAGAACATCCCACCATCAATAAACATAACACACTTTTGATTGTAGTGTGTACAACTATAACCAAGTCATCACAGTGGTCGACTAAACCTTTCTCATAGTCACAGTGCATAGACGTGATCACCGACGTCAGTCGAGGAAGACATGCATTTTACCTAACAACTAGAGGGTCATACAGCGACGAGTGGCTAGCGCATTATATCAGATGTATAATATTACACACGAAAACAACAAACTAGCCCGACTCAACCTTAGGTGTCTCATGTAACATGGCTTGTCACGTGTACACTGTCCTAACCAGCTACGGTAGTACGACGGAGAGCAAGCATTTTACACGTTCACTACCTCTTTATGTGTCTATAAGGGACTTTGCCTCTTTCCATAGAAACACATTTCCAAGACCAATATATGTTCTTCAGCGAGGCTGCTTATTGCCCCGTATCACATCCAGACAAAAGTGCACTTCAACAGTCAAATAAGAAAATATGTTAGCCAAACGGGCAAAAAAAGTAGAGGTCAAACTTATAAATATCTCTACCAAATATATGAAAAGTAGGGAAAGCTGATACCCAAAACGAAAAATTCTGGCCACATTTCAACCAAACTTATGAACAGTAGGAAAATTGTCAGCCAAATGGGAAACGGTTAGACCAAATTTATAACTACCCCAGCCAAACTTATGAAAAGTATGACACTTTGTTAGCCAGAGGGGGAAAACCTAGGTCAAGTAGGAAAATATGTTACCCAAATATGAAAAAAATGTCGGCCAAATACAGAAACAGCTCATCCACACTTATTAAAACTAGGGAAATTTGTTAGCCAAACAGGAAAAATATTGGCCAAGTAGGAAAACTTGTTTACCAAATGTGAAAAAATATCAACCAAAGAGAGAAATATCTCGTCCAGACTTATAAAGAGTGGGAAAATATGTCAACCAAAGGGGGAAAATGTCGGCCAAATACAGAAATATCTCAGCTAAACTTTTGAAAAGTTGGAAACTTTGTTAATCAAAATGTGAAAGATGTTGACCAAGTAGGAAAAGATGTGCTAGTCAAAGAGGAAAAATATTGAACAAGTAACTGAATACATCGTTCAATCTTATGAAAAGTAGGAAACTTTGTTAACCAAATGTGAAAAAATAACAGCCAAAGAGATGAATATCTCGTCCAAACTTATAAAAAGTAGGAGAATTGTCAGTCAAATGGGAAAAATTTAGACCAAATACAAGCATAGCTCACCCAAACTTATGAAAAGTAGGAAACCTTGTTAGCCAAAGGGAAAATACCTAGGTCGAGTAGAAAAATATGTTAGCCAAATGTGAAAAATCACGGCCAAATACAGAAATAGCTCGTCCACACTTATGAAAACTAGGAAAATTTGTTAGTCAAAGAGGAAAAATATTGGCCAAGTATGAAAATTTGATAGCTACATTGAAAAAATATCAGCCAAAGAGAGAAATATATAATTTAAACTTATAAAAAGTAGGAAACATTGTCAACCAAAGGGAAAAAATGTCAGCCAAATGCAGAAATATCTCGACCAAACTTACTAAAAGTAGGAAGATTTGGTAATCAAAGGGGAAAATGTCCCTCAAATACAGAAATAACTCGTTCAAATTTATAAAAAGTCGGAAAATTTGTTAACGAAATGGGAAAAAATCTTGATCAAGTAAGAAAATTTGTTAGCCAAATGTGAAAAATATTGATCAAGTAACGAAATACATCAGCCACATGTATGAAAAATCAGAAACTTTGTTAACCAAAGGTGAAAAAAATATTGACCAAAGAGAGAAATATTTCAACTAAAATTATAAAAAATTGGAAAATTTGTCAGCCAAAGGTGAAAAATAGTCGTCAAATAAAGAAATATTGCGCCTGCATTTATAAAAAGTAGGAAACTTTTGTTAACCAAAGACAACAAATATTGACCAAGTAAAGAAATATCTCACCCAACTTTATGAAAAGTAGGAAAATTTGTTAACTAAAGTGAAAATTTTGGTCACATTTCAACCAAACTTATAAAAATCTCAGTCAAACTTATAAAAATCTCAGCCAAACTTATGAAAAGTAAGAACATTTGTTAATCAAAGGTGAACGTTTTGGCCAAATTTCAATCAAACTTATGAAAAGTAGGACAATTTGGTAACCAAAGGTGAAAAGTTAGGCCAAATTTCAACCAAACTTATAAAATGTAGGGAACTTTGTTTACCAAATGTGAAAAGATTGGCCAAATTTCAACCAAACTTATAAAAAGTAGGAAACTTTGCGATCAAATCTCAAACAAACTTATAAAAAATTGGAAATTTTGTTAACCAAACGTGAAAAGTTTGGCTAAAATTCATTCAAACTTATGAAAAATAAGAAAATTTGTTAACCAAATGTGAAAAGTTTGGCCAAATTTCAACCAAACTTATGAAAAGTAGGAAAATTTGTTACCCAAAGTGAAAAATGTTGGCTCCATTTCAACCAGACTTATAAAAATCTCACCCAAACATATGAAACGAAGGAAAATTTGTTAATCAAAGTGAACATTTTTGGCCAAATTTCAACCAAACTTATGAAAAGTAAGGAAACTTTGTTAACCAAAGGTGAAAAGTTTGGCCAAATTTTAACCAAAATTATGAAACGTAAGGAAACTTTGTTAACCAAAAGTGAAAAGTTTGGCCAAATTTCAACCAAGCTTATAAAAAGGTAGAACACTTTGTTAACCAAAGCCAAATATTTTTTTATTCATTAGTTGCATCCCTTGAAAATGTGGTCGCCGTAGGTGCAGTTTTGTGACGTTTTGCTTGAGGTGATAGACATTTTATATAGTAAGAAATATAGGTGCTGCACCTAAAATAATAATCAAATACAACATGACATACTACTCATTTGTCAGCATAAACATGAAGCATTTCCTTATGAATATCCTTTGCAGGTAGTCCTTTTGCTCACAAAAAACGCACAACAGCACGTTGCTCTTTGGTTGCACACTCCGTAAGTACAGTCGCCATATTGTTTATGCGCTGCGCACGCGCATGAGACACCTAGCGCCACCTGACGAACGGGAATATAAAGTTCAATGTTGCTGTCAACTAATGACACCTGTAGAAAACACCAGCTATATTTACCTGCCATCCCTCAGAACTGTGTCACTTACTTATTGACTCCCTCTATAACGAAGTAATAATGAGAGCAATCAAAGAAAATCCAAGAAAAATATTTGGAGGTTATAATATAAATAATATACGTTATGCAGATGACACAGTATACTCTATGGACCGCTGAATGAACTAAAAAAGACTGTTAGATTCATACAAGAGACAACATTGCAGTTATAAACATATTTTAGGCGAACGAAAGAAGAAGAAGAAGAAGAAGAAGAAGAAGAAGAAGAAGAAGAAGAAGAAGAAGAAGAAGAAGAAGAAGAAGAAGAAGAAGAAGAAGAAGAAGAAGAAGAAGAAGAAGAAGAAGAAGAAGAAGAAGAAGAAGAAGAAGAAGAAGAAGAAGAAGAAGAAGAAGAAGAAGAAGAAGAAGAAGAAGAAGAAGAAGAAGAAGAAGAAGAAGAAGAAGAAGAAGAAGAAGAAGAAGAAGAAGAAGAAGAAGAAGAAGAAGAAGAAGTAACATGGTGATATCAAAGAAACAGGTGACACCCAAATGTTCAATAGAGATAGAAGGGCAAATTCACCAAGTGGATAGTTTTAATTATCTAGGGACATATATAACATCAGATGGAAGATGAACAACAGAGATTAAGAGCAGAATAGGGCAAGCAAAGGCTGCATTTCAAAAAATGAAGAATATCTTATGCAATAAGTCGCTATCATTGAATGTAAGAAAGAGAGTGTTAAAATGCTATATAGAACCTGTTTTGCTGTATGGCTGTGAACCTTGGCATATAAATGAACAAATTAGGAAGAGATTGGAAGCAGCAGAGATGTGGTTCCTTAGACGAATATTGCGAATTCCTAGGACTGCCAAAGTAACTAACGACGAATACCTTAAAGAGGCTAATGAAACTAGAACACTATATACGAGAAGGAGTATAATAAGAAGGAGACAAACAGCTTTATTTGGTCATGTAATGAGAAGATAGACATTGGAGAACATCATGACAACTGGAAAGATCGAGGGGAAGAGGGGCAGAGGCAGACCAAGAGAAATGATGCTGGATGGATTGCGACGGTGGCATGGAGGAATATCATCGGCAGAGTTGATCCAGAAAACCAGAGACCGAGATCTATGGATGTGTGTGTGTGTGTGAGTGTGAGTGTGTGTGTGTGTGTGTGCGTGTGTGTGTGTGTGTGTGTGCGTGTGTGTGTGTGTGCGCGCGAGTGTGTGTGTGCGTGTGTGTGTGCGCGCGCGTGTGTGTGTGTGTGTGTGTGTGTGTGTGGGTGGGTGGGTGGGTGGGTGGGTGGGTGGGTGGGTGTGTGTGTGTGTGTGTGTGTGTGTGTGTGTGTGTGTGTGTGTGTGTGTGTGTGTGTGTGTGTGTGTGTGTGTGTGTGTGTGTGTGTGTGTGTGTGTGTGTGTGTGTGTGTGTGTGTGTGTGTGTGTGTGTGTGTGTGTGTGTGTGTGTGTGTGTGTGTGTGTGTGTGTGTGTGTGTGTGTGTGTGTGTGTGTGTGTGTGTGTGTGTGTGTGTGTGTGTGTGTGTGTGTGTGTGTGTGTGTGTGTGTGTGTGTGTGTGTGTGTGTGTGTGTGTGTGTGTGTGTGTGTGTGTGTGTGTGTGTGTGTGTGTGTGTGTGTGTGTGTGTGTGTGTGTGTGTGTGTGTGTGTGTGTGTGTGTGTGTGTGTGTGTGTGTGTGTGTGTGTGTGTGTGTGTGTGTGTGTGTGTGTGTGTGTGTGTGTGTGTGTGTGTGTGTGTGTGTGTGTGTGTGTGTGTGTGTGTGTGTGTGTGTGTGTGTGTGTGTGTGTGTGTGTGTGTGTGTGTGTGTGTGTGTGTGTGTGTGTGTGTGTGTGTGTGTGTGTGTGTGTGTGTGTGTGTGTGTGTGTGTGTGTGTGTGTGTGTGTGTGTGTGTGTGTGTGTGTGTGTGTGTGTGTGTGTGTGTGTGTGTGTGTGTGTGTGTGTGTGACTGGCACCTTGCCGTTTTGACAGACGATAGTTTGTAAAATGAAGTTATCTCTCCATAACAGAAAGTATGGGCTGAATTTAGAGACCATGTGTTGTCCATGCATCATGATCCCTCTCTCGGCCTGTCTTGTTTACTCCAGACGAAAGGTGACACCAATACGTGTGGAACAAGATTAACAGCAGAAGCTGCCAGATCAGCAAAGCACTGCTCTAACTGTTCGCCTGTCGGAGCTTCGATCCTAGACCAGTTACCAGCCAAGGCTTAGGGCCTGGTCTGCCCTGCCATGACATTTTGTCTTTAGGTTGCATTCCTTCACACCAAAACCCGAAACATTAACATCAATGAAATAAAGAGAATCCGTTTCAAGGTGAAAGAATCATTCTTTTTTATTAATATCCGGTCGTTTACCTGACAAAACGCAAAGAATATGCATACTTCACTTATTAAATAAACAGAAAGAAAACAACCAAATAAATTAAATGTAAAATTTTAAAACAAAAAAAGAAAAAGATTTAGTCTATCTTTATTACCAAGAAAACGATCATGGGAAATTTGTCACTTTCTTTCTTATTTTGAACCATTAGTTTCAGGAGTATCTTGTCGCTGTTTCTTGGCAGCCGACTGGGAATCTTTCTGCGCCAAGAAACTGTCAAGGAAAATTTGTCGCTTCCTATGCTGGAGAATCTTTCTGAAGTGGGCCATTGTGTTATCATTCATCAGGTTTACTGCCATGTTCGCAACAAGTTTGTTTGGATGATGGTTCACAATGAAGTCTTCAACGTCTGCCCACTTGCTGCAAATTTCTTTACTCCTGGCAGTTGAAACAGTCACTGACTCCTCATCATCGGACGACTGCTCCTCCTTTAATGTCTTTAGCTGTTCATTCTGAATATCTACAAGCTCATCTATAGTACTGTTTGTACTGTACGCGATCGTTTGTCTTCAACGTTACACCTTGCTCTCTCTCTCTCTCTCTCTCTCTCTCGCTCTCTCTCTCGCTCTTGCTCTCTCGCACTCTCGCTCTCTCTCGCTCTCACTCGCTCTCTCGCTCTCTCTCTCTCGCTCTCTCGCTCTCTCTCGCTCTCTTTCTCGCTCTCTTTCTCGCTCTCTCTCTCTGTCTTTCTCTCTCTCTCTCTCTCTCTCTCTCTCTCTCTCTCTCTCTCTTTCTCTCTCTCTCCTTCGTTCGTAACCCGAGGCACTGTTCGTAACCCAAGACATAACATTGTCGAAGTTGTTGTTCGTAACCTGAATTGTTCTTTTTTTTAGTCTTAACATACTTTTTGTCTGGCGCTGAGACAGTTAAATAAAACCGCGAATTATCTAAACATCAGAATGAGAGGATGAAGCTTCAAAAAGATAGCAACGAATGCATGAAACTTCGAAAAGATGAAAGGACATTTCGAAAAACTGAAAGAATACGAAACACTTTGAAAGACTCAAAGTCTGCACAAAACGACCCCATAGAATGAGACCGCTGTGAATTCTGAAGTGTTAGGATTACAGAATTCTGTACACCTGCGTGCATGACCACTCTTTCCCTCCCGTAGCGAATGTCGAGATATGGCATCCAAATCCTCGTCTGGTCGTGGTTATGTCATTGCTAGTGCAAACGTGCCTCACACCAAGTCAGGTAAATATTGAAACATTTCTCACACATCAACCAAGATAGAAACCCAAACATCTCGTCACACATCAACCAAAATAAAAATTGAAACATCTCGTCACACATCAACTAAGATAAATATCTTAACCATCTCTCCACAAATCAACCAAGATAAAAACTTAAACATTTCGTCACACATCAGCCACGATAAAATTGAAACATCTCGTCACACATCACCAATTTCCATGCTTCCGCGCCATACAATAGTGTTGAATATACGTAACATTTGACTATTCTCAGTTTTAATGCGTTGTTAATCTCTTTAGATGTTAATACTGATTTCATGTTGTTGAAAGCATTTTTAGCCACTCCTATTCTCTTTTTGATTGCTATTTCACTTCTGCCATCATCCGTTATTACATGTCCAAGATAGGAGAAACGTGTTACTTGTTCTAGTATCTCTCCGTTTACTGTGAGGTTCATTGGTGACCTTTTCTTTCCATTGCTAATTATCATAGTTTTCGGTTTTTGAATGCTAATATCTAAGCCACATTCTGCACTATGTCTGGTTATTTGTTCCACTAGGTTATGTAACCTTTCTAGCTTTCTGCTAGTAACATGGTATCGTCAGCAAACCTAAGATTGTTTATGCCTCTTCCATTGATATTAAGTCCAGGCATTTCGACTTGTTTAAAAATTCTTTCTGTGAATAGGTAGAAGAGGCTTTGCGACAATACACATTCCTGCCGTACTCCTGTTGTCATCTCTATGGGCGACGACCAATTATTTCCGCATCTAATTGACGCCACTTGTTTCCAGTATAAGTTACTAATAAGTCTGATGTCCTTTCCGTCTACTCCTATATTTTGAAGGCATGTAATTAGTCATTCATGTTGTACTCTATCAAAAACTTTCTTGTAGTCTATAAAACAGACATACATATTTTTCTTAACTTCGGTGCAATTTTCAGTTAACATCCTCAAACAGATTATTGCTTCTCTAGTGCCGCTGATTTTGCGGAACTCAAATTTTTCTTCTGTTACGTCCTCGTCTATTTTATTTTGAATTCTTTCTTTATGACATTGAGCAGTGTGATGAAAATGGAAAACTTGAAACTTCACTCCAAATATCAATCAAGATACAAACTGAAGCATCTCTCCAAATATCCACCAAGAAAACATATATGAAATATATTTCCACTCGAAAACTAAACAACGATTTACATATTTCTCTAGACACCAGCAAGACCAAGGCTTATACATCTCTCCAAGCCAAGACAAATACTGAAATATCTCTCCACACATCACCCAAGAAAAATACTGAAACATCCCTCAACACATCACCCAAGACAAAGACTGAAACATCTCTCAAACACATGACAAAGACTGAAAAATCTCTCAAGAACAAGACAAAGACTGAATCATCTCTCAAACACAAGACAAAGACTTAAACATCTCTCTACACATCACCCAAGACAAAGACTGAAATATCCCTCCACACATCACTGTCACGAAAAATAAACTTGCTAGTTTCGATCGATGACAAAAGGAGACATTCGTCTGCACAAACAGGCAACCCTTTGATGTGTATAGACGGAGGAACAAAAATACGTCGCGTCAAAATGTCTACACACAGTCGGCGATTCTTTATGATGTGGGTTGTTCGAGAAACGAATAATAACGCCAGACGCCTGCCAAGGCGGTAGTTAGCCTTTGAAGTGTAGACGGAATGTCTGGACAGACGGCGGAGAGGATTCTGTGATGTGGGGAATTCTCTGGTTCACAGACAGACAGAACTATTGTTGTACGAGACAAAGGATTTCCCCAGATGAAAGCAAACTTGACGGCGGATTGACTCCAGTTAGTCTAAAACAAGAGGAGAAAACCAGACTCTGGACTGATCAACGTCTAGACAATTTGGTGACGTCACTCAGGCCCGATATAAAACCCGTTGCGGTAAACAAGTTGCGTTAGTCGACCAAGATTTCTGAAGTGTGAAGGATCGGTGCAGTTTCCGAGTTGTGTTCATGAAAGAGACTATAGTGTCAAATTGTTGATAATGTATCAGCGGACATAGATCCAGTCTGGGATTGCATAGTCTCGATTAGCAACCGGAATAGGCATATGGTATTCTATTAATCATATCTAATATAGAGTATGATTAGGAATAGAGTACAGTACTGTGCGGTGATATAATGTATTATAGGTGTGGTGATATAGTGTATTATAGGTGTGGTGATAGAATGTTTTATAAGTGCGGTGCTAGAAAGTATCATAGGAGCGTCGGCACTAGTATCATATTGTGTGGCTTTAACTAGCTTGTGTGATATATCATTTTACTCAGGGAGTTGAGGACAATGTAGTGGGATAATAATTAGATAAATTGAGGATGGTTGGGAGGGAGGAGGGGAATGTGAAATGGTAGGATCTTCCAGTAGGGCATCTGCTGGGTTTCTACCAGTTCCTTTATTCTTTCCTGGTGTTGCCATGTCTCAGACCATGTGATGAGCTATTTGGCCATATGACAGAGATCGGATCTCTGTTGTAGATCTGAGTGCTGCTATTGGCCTACACTAACCTAATTCCGGCCAGGTTTGAGTTGCTCTCACCATAGTATTCTCTACTCAACAGGTTCCATGTAGGTGTGCTATGATATTCAACAGTGAAGCTAGAACACAGTTTAGAAGATGATGGCTCAGGATTTGAATACAGAAGTTGCTGAGAGGCCTCTACATTCGGCTTATACCCAAGTTGGTCTGCGGGAACCTGGTTTCTGCTGAGCAGGACAGGCTGATGGTACTTATGTTTAGCAAGTGATAGTTGTATCACTGAACAGTCAGAACATTATATATATATATATATATATATATATATATATATATATATATATATATATATATATATATATATATATATATATATATATATATATATATATATATAAAGTTATAGAAAATACCTGGAACATTCAGATTGTGGTGTTAATATGGGGAATCTTTACAACCAATGACACTAGATCAATTAAGATTTCCCAAGTAACAGTGACAATAGTGTTAGAATTCTCTGAGTAACAAACAGTTAATAACAGAGGAAATTCATAGTGTGAATTAGATTGAAGACTCTCATTAGACAGTGTTTGTCATGGATGTCCAAACATCTGGATGCCTCGAGAGATAGCGGGGAAACTCTTCACGTGACCGGAGAAGCATCACCTCGGTGAGGTTGTTTGTCTGGAATACATGGTGCTGGTGTGTTCTCAGCACAGTGATGAGAATGCCTATACTCCTGAACACTGATCTGAGTCTATATACACCTTAGAATATACGTCACACATTCTACACATTATACACACACTTCTCCTACATATACTCTTTGCTTTAATAAATTTCTTGTTTTTATTTGAGGCTAGAGTTGTCGAGTATGTTATGTTGGGGAAGAATGAGAGAGGGCATGATCCAGGGGTGAGTAAGAGTGAGAAGAAGGTGTCTTCAGATTGAGGGAGTGTTGTGGACGGAGTCTGCTGGATATCTCCAGGATAGTGATATTGAATTAAAATAAATGTGGGTGTTGATTCCCCTCACTCCAGGGACGACACTAAAATAGTAAAGAAGAACAAATAACTAATACGACATTCTTTGCTTACGACAATCACAAAGGACAAAGACTGAAACATCTCTCCAAGACAAGACAAAGACTGGAACATATCTCCAAGATAAGACAAAAGCTGAAACATCTCTCCAACACAAGACACATACTGAGACATCTCCCCCATACAAGACAAAGACTGAAACATCTCTCAAACACAAGACAAAGACAGAAACATATCTCCACACAACACCCACGACAAATACTGAAATATCTCTCAACATATCTCAACCAAAACAAATACTGTAACATCTCTCCACACATTACCCAAGACACATACTGACAAATGAATCTATCCTATTCACTAGATACAATTTATAATTTATAGTCTTAGCCACCCATTTAAAACTTCACATTTATTTATGAGGATACAAGAGAATAATAGTATGATCTTTATGATGATACAAGAGAAGAACAGTATGATCATCGGAATAATAATGAAGGACCATCAATTTTGAAGATGGAAGTTCAGAATGCTCTTTACCTTATGAAAACTGGCAAGACCCCGGGTACAGATAACATCACAACAGAAATGATCAATACCTTAGAAGAATATGGAATAGACCAAGTGACCAGACTGCTGAACGCAATATATGATACTGGAGATATACCTCCTGAATTATGTAATTCTATATTTATTGCAATCTCTCAGAAATCGTGAGCCATGGAATGTGATCAACATCGAACAATTAGTATGATGAGCCACATCACAAAGATTTTGCTGAGAATTATCATGCAAAGAGTTCGGAAGAAAATACAACCTGAAATAGGAGAAGAACAATGTGGGTTTGTAGAAGGCAAGGGTACAGTAAATGCTGTGTATATACTAAGAAAAGTAATTGAACGTTCTACAGAAGTAAACAAAGATCTACACATTTGCTTTATTGACTACACAAAGGCTTTCGATAAACTGAGACATGTCAACATGATAAGGATGCTTGAAGATCTACAACTGGATGGCAAAGACTTGTAAAGACTTGTAAGACTGTAAAAAACATATATTGGAAACAATAAGCTGCCATCAGAATTGATAATGAAGTAGGTCAATATCAGCCTATTAAGTGAGGTGTGAGACAGGTATGTGTAATGTCTCCAGTGAAAATATTTTCAGAAATGTACAAGATATGAAAGGGATCATAATTGGAGGAAGAAACACCAATAACATTAGATATGCAGATGAATTAATATTGATTGCAGACAATAAGCAGGATCTGCAACAGTTAGTAGATGCGGTTGTTACACACAGTGAACAACTAGGGTTAGAATTGATTAGTAAGAAGACTCAGGTTATGGTCGTCACTGAGAAGGAAATACCACAATGTGATATACGAGTAAATGGGCATATTCTTAGGTAAGTGAATCGGTACAGTTATCTCGGAACAGTCATAACATCTGATGGGAGATGCCTTGAAGAGAATAGAACAAGAATTACTATTGCGAAGGTAGCCTTTTGCAAGATGAAAATCATACTGACCAATAAACAGATATCAATTGAAACGAAAAAAAGAATGTTGAAGTGCTACATAGAAAGTGTAATTTTGTATGGATGTGAAGCATGGACAATGAGCAGACAAGCTGAAAAACATCTGATGGCTGTGGAAATGTGGTTTCTGAGGAAAATGCAAAGAATACAATGTTCAGACAGAAAAACCAATGAACAAGTCCTTCAATAATCAAATGAAGATCGTAAACTGATTAGAAACATTAGACGTAGAGCGTCAAAATTGTTTGGGCATGTTATGAGAAGAAATGAATTGGAGACCTTGGTGACAACTGGCAAGATCGAAGGGAGGAGACCAAGGGGAAGACCGAGACGTAAATACCTGGATGGATTGACCACATGACATGGTCGAGACAGGAACACGGAGCTGATCCACAACTCTGGTGATCGAGTGAGGTGGAAAAACATAACCGAAAACGTTTATCGGCATGGCACATGATGGATGGATGTATTTATCGAACTCTCTTCCCCCCCCCCCCCCCTCCCTTCCATACCTAACACATCCCAGTCTTAAATATTCACCACATACTTCGCAACGCCACTTGCCCGCCCGACACAATAAGACAGAGTCAGTCTTTCAACGGGAGACAAATGACCATCACCACCGCCCCAAATTGAAATGCAGTGTTAAAAGCGCTCATAAGAAATTTAAACCCCTTAGGCCGCTCAGTCTTAAAAGGAAACGCAGTCAGTTTGAGAGGTGCAAGGTTTTAACTTTCCCACAGAAACATTCAGACGATTACTGGGATATCTATTTCAATACCAAACGTATTAGCTGTTCTGTCTCCAAGGAATAGTCCACTGTTGTTGGTCCACATTTCTCAGCTTCTGTGTACTGTTTTCAAGTCTGGATCTAGTTTCTTGGGTGAAACAGCAAAAAGATAAAAGAGGATATTCTAGAACTACTCACCATAAACATGGCGCTAGCGAAGAAATGCTGCAAAGAACGTTTTATAACAGATGGCTGTGATTCCTGGACAATATTATTGTTCTTCTAGTTCTTGTTCTTTCTCTTGTTCTTCTTCTTCTAATTCTTCTTCTTTACCCCTTCTTCTTCTTCTTCTTCTTCTTCTTCTTCTTCTTCTTCTTCTTCTTCTTCTTCTTCTTCTTCTTCTTCTTCTTCTTCTCCTCCTCCTCCTCTTCCTCCTCCTCCTCTTATCTTTACTCTTCTTCTTTTTCTCCTCCTCTTCCTAATTTTCTTATTCTTCGTCTTTTCCTCCTCTCGTTCTTGTATATATTTTTCTGTTTCTTCTATCCTTCTTCGCCTCCTCCTTTTCATCCTCCATCTCCTCCTCCTCATCTTCCTCCTCCTCCTGCATCCCTACTATTCTTCTTCTTCTTCTTCTTCTTCTTCTTCTTCTTCTTCTTCTTCTTCTTTTTTCTTCTTCTTCTTCTTCTTCTTCTTCTTCTTCTTCTTCTTCTTCTTCTTCTTCTTCTTCTTCTTCTTCTTCTTCTTAACCCTTTGAAAATAAAGTTTGTTCGTTTGTTCTTCTTCTTCTTCTTCTTCTTCTTCTTCTTCTTCTTCTTCTTCTTCTTCTTCTTCTTCTTCTTCTTCTTCTTCCTCTTCTTCTTCTTCTTCTTCTTCTTCTTCTTCTTCCTCCTCCTCCTCCCCCTCCTCCTCATCTTCCTCCTTCTCCTCCTGCTTCCCTACTTTTCTTCTTCTTCTTCTTCTTCTTCTTCTTCTTCTTCTTCTTCTTCTTCTTCTTCTTCTGCTTTTTTCTTCTTCTTCTTCTTCTTCTTCTTCTTCTTCTTCTTCTTCTTCTTCTTCTTCTTCTTCTTCCTCCTCCTCCTCCTCCCCCTCCTCCTCATCTTCCTCCTTCTCCTCCTGCTTCCCTACTTTTCTTCTTCTTCTTCTTCTTCTTCTTCTTCTTCTTCTTCTTCTTCTTCTTCTTCTTCTTCTTCTGCTTTTTTTTTCTTCTTCTTCTTCTTCTTCTTCTTCTTCTTCTTCTTCTTCTTCTTCTTCTTCTTCTTCTTCTTGTTCTTCTTGTTCTTCTTCTTCTTCTTCTTCTTCTTCTTCTTCTTCTTCTTCTTCTTCTTCTTCTTCTTCTTCTTCTTCTTCTTCTTCTTCTTCCTCCTCCTCCTCCACCTCCTCCTCATCTTCCTCCTTCTCCTCCTGCTTCCCTACTTTTCTTCTTCTTCTTCTTCTTCTTCTTCTTCTTCTTCTTCTTCTTCTTCTTCTTCTTCTTCTTCTTCTTCTTCTTCTGCTTTTTTTCTTCTTCTTCTTCTTCTTCTTCTTCTTCTTCTTCTTCTTCTTCTTCTTCTTCTTCTTCTTCTTCTTCTTCTTCTTCTTCTTCTTCTTCTCATCTTCTTCCTATTCTTTTTCTTTTTATTCTGTCATTCTCCCCCCTCTCCTCTTCTTCGTCTTTTCCCCATCCTCCTCTTCTTCTTCTTTCTCTTCTTCCTCTGCTTGTTCTTCTTTCCCCGCCGTTCCTTCTCTACCTTCTACATTTCTTCTTCTTCGTCTTGTTGTCTTCTTCTTTCCTTCCATTCCTTCTCTTGATTAATCAAGTCAGTACAGCCTATTGAAATATTTACTTAACAACAATTAAACGAAGCGGGAAGAGAAAAACGTGAAATAACACTGGCCATCTTACATAATAAGGAAATGACCCAGTCACACCTTTATACCAATATATACCACTCTATTGATGTTTTAATACTTATCGGAAATAATAAACCATCAAATATGTACAACGCCATCTTTCAAGCGTGACTGAGCGCCTACTGGCTTTACCTGAGTGTATTCACACCCCTCCTCTATTGTGATCTCCAACACCAGGAGATAAGGACACGGAAGAGGACACGGAAGAGGACATAGAAGGTTGCACAGAAAACTCGCGGAAATTACAGGGACTATCCGCCGTTTTCCATTCTCCCAAATATACAGCTTAACCACTACTGCTAGACTCGATGTGAAAACTATTATCACCGGAAATTAACAAACGGAAGCTGGATCGTCTTTAACAGCATATTATCACTTCACTCGGCAGCCATTTTTGTTAAGTAACTTTTAGTGTTATAGTGAACTCGAATTGTCGTGAATATAATCTAAAATCTTCACAACTTCTAGGGATTTCAATTGAGTTCACGATAGTTGGTCCTATATCTCATTATTTGATGTTAATTAGAATAAAGTAAATGACACTTATGTAAAGGGTTCTTTCGTATTTCAAAAATTGAGGTCAAAGGTATCGTCGTATACTTGTTCAGCATCACGTGATGCTGTTCTTGGTTAATTATTACTGCGTTGATTGATTTAACTTTGATGTCGTATCCAGTTGTTGTTGTTTTTTGGGTGTAATCCTGTATTTTCGCGGCTGTCGCTTCCCTTGTCTCACTTGACCAATCAAAATCGGTATAGGCAATGAACGAACGAACGAACTTTATTTTCATAGGTTGAGAATTGGGCACGCAGGCCTGTCTGACATTCTGCCCTTCTTATCTCTCTATTCTGATACATTATTTCACTCATACATCACTTATGAAGGCAATCTTAGACAACAACAGAAACAACACATGCATTATAAACGCATGGAAAATATACAATAATCAATAATACATGATTTACTACAAGAAACACATGAAAACCGTAAAATGATTAGAGTAATTAGACGTGGGCTGTCAACATTTCTGAGACACATCATGAGTTTAAATACACTTCAGAACTGGCTGACAACTGGCAAGATTGAGTGAGGGGAAGAGAACAAGCTGAAGGAAGAGAAGTAAATATCTGGATTATTTGGCCACGTGATTTGGTCGAGACATAAACCACACAGCTGATCCACGACTCTTCACAGACACGGACTTCCGAGCAGCCAACAAGAGAAATTGCACCAACTGCCTGGGCAAGCATGGAGCTAGATACCTGGGTTGCACGTACTTCCACAGACACGGACTTCCGAGCACCCAACAAGAGAAATTGCACCAACTGCCTGGGCAAGCATGGAGCTAGATACCTGGGTTGCACGTACCTCCACAGACACGGACTTCCGAGCACCCAACAAGAGAAATTGCACCAACTGCCTGGGCAAGCATGGAGCTAGATACCTGGGTTGCACGTACCTCCACAGACACGGACTTCCGAGCACCCAACAAGAGAAATTGCACCAACTGCCTGGGCAAGCATGGAGCTAGATACCTGGGTTGCACGTACTTCCACAGACACAGAGACGTCTTAAAGATCTCCATTACCACAAAGACACAATACAAGGACGCAATGCGGAGGTGCGAGAAAGCCACGTGCATCTCACAATCGGAAATAGCTCAACTGCAAGGTCAGATAGACGAGCTAAAGAAACAAGTCAAGCTACTCCAGACGCCGAAACAAACCAGCGACAATGAAAAACTGCTGGCTGACATAAAGGAGATCCAGCAAAACGTCAAACAAGAAGTGGAACACATGACACTGATAGAGAAGGAGAACGAGGAAATCCTACGGGCCATTAAAGCAGAGAGAGAACTGCTAAAAGCTGAAATGGAATTAATCCGAAATAAACCAGCAGAAGCCACGGAAAAGACCACAGAATAGCCGCAAGGTGAAACACAACAAAAGACCGAGCCGGAACTGCAAGTTAAAGCCAGCAATCCAACCCCGACGCCAGAGAAGCTCAAGGGGAAACCAATATCCCTCCAGACATCTGAAGAAAACCGAGATGAGTACCACGACGACGGCATGGAGGACACCTCGTCGCCCCGAGCATTTACCTGGGAGAATCTCGCAGAAATAGGACAGGAAATTGGAACTTTAGAAAACGGAACTCAAAGGACTCAAGGAAGAAAAGGAAAACAAGTAACTCAAGGGGAAACGAATATTCCGCCAGACCGCTGAAGAAAACCTAGAGGAGCACCACGACGACGGCACAGTGTACCCACCACCACCTCCCTTGGAGGAGCTCCTCACGGAGAGAGCAAAAGAGGAACTTAGGCGCAAGGAATTCATAAGGCGCAAGGAAGAAAACGAAAACAAGAAATTCAAGGGAAAACCAAGGCACCGCCAGACCCCTGTAAAATACCCAGATATATACTATGACGAACACGATGAGCCGTACTATATAGAAGTCGGAGAGATCATCCCGTGGCTGACCACGGAGGAAGAAATCGAAAGGCAACAGAAACTCGAACTCGAAATAGACAAAAAGGCGCAATGAAGAAAACGAAAACATCGAAAAGATTCTACAGACAATACACACAAAAAGGAGGCAAAAAGACCAAATAAACAACCAGTCAACCAAGACACCCCAGGGGCCAACACTGATCAAGGAAACCACCAGAGGAGACGAACACTATGGATCACCGCCGACTAATCCCCCGGCTGATGTCACAGACAGAAATGCTTATGTAACCAGTCCGAGCCAGGACTCATTTGTAAGAGCACACAAGACAAAACCAGGATAGAAAAAACCAGAAAACCCATGGATCTCAACTCTATCCACGTCTGAAAGAAGCAGGTTGAACGAGACCGAATTTGGAATTTTTGTTTACGAATCAAGTCAAGTCCACGACTCTGGTGATCGTGTGAGATGGCGAAACATGGCCGCCCACGCTTACCGGCATGGCATATGATGATGGTGATTTATCACAAATAAACAAACACCGAGTCGCAAACAGCTGAAGATAATTTACTTCCCAAAAAGGAGACTGAACATAAGCATGTTTGCCAATAAACTCGAGGTCTGTGCATAAACCAAGCAGCAGTGGCTCAGTAGCTGGCATACTTGCCTTCCGACCTGTTTATTATTTGTTTGAACCCTCATAGAGATGGGCGGGAGGGTTGTTTTAAATAGCCCATGCTTCCCAGGTCGACTGACTGTCATGACTGTCATCTACTGTCTAAAGTATAGGATGTATTTTTAATGTCTGTGCAGTGTTTGAAAATATTTCCGGTCCAAGTTTTGAATTCTCCCTCCATAATGTTCGTGCAACATAATATGTAAATACAAAACTTGGACCGGCAATACTTTCAAACACTGCACAGTCATCAAAAATACACCCTGTACCTTGTAGTGTAGGACAGGTGGGGTCTTTGAGCCTAAGGAATTAAGGCCGCCTGGCTAGTGCAGTCGCCGCGAACTGTGCAGGTTAGGGTTTTCTTTTTACCGCCGACAGAAAAGACCCAAAAATAAATAAATAAATAAAATCCATACCTTACCGAGGATTCGACATCGGGCCTGCTGAAAGATAACCCGGCATACTTAACCACACGGCCAGGTGTTCATTCTCCAGGTCAAAAATAGTCTTAACATGTGTACCTTGGAATAATGTTTGGAAACCAAGTCGGCCGGTACATTGACCACATCACCCTTCGATTGTTGTTTGGTAAATAAAATTAAATAAAAAGTTTTCTCCATATGCTTTAGAGTAGACGACTCAAAACATGTAAAATAGTTCTTTACATCATAGTACCATATGCCCCAATATATATCGGGAAACGTAATAAGGCCTTCTACTTTATTCTACTTCCCGCCTACCCAATACACCTCATCATCATCATGTGCCATGCCGATGAGAGTGGGCGATCATGTTTCGCCATCTCACACGATCACCAGAGGTGGGGATCAGCTCTGTGTTCTTGTCTTGACCATGCCACTGGCCAAGTCATCCAGGTATTTACTTCTCTGCCTTCCCCTTGTTATTATCACCTCATTCTTGCCAGTTATCACCAAGTTCTTTAGTTTATTTCTTCCCATAACATGTCCAAAAAATTGTGACTCTCTCCGTCTAATTTCTCTAATCAGTTTACGGTTTTCATTTCATTCTTGTAGGATTTGGTCGTTGGTTTTTCTATCTGTCCATGGTATTCTTTATGTTATCCTAAGAAACCACATTTTCACAGTCTTTAGATGCCCCCCCCCCCCCCCCCAGCTTGTCTGCTTATTATCCACGTGTCACATCTATATAAAATTGCAAATTATAAAATGGTACTTTACGGTGTTGCGTACCCAGTTCACTTTAAAATATATAAGAAGATACTTTACTTTAGATGGCGCTCCGACAAAATCCCGCATACCGCGTTCAAAACACAGCTGCGGGTGATTTGCAAGCAGGACACCTTGCGTTTGGTTTCATAATATGGTATGAGCGCCGAAAGTTCAGAAAGCTACGATAAACTTTTGAATATAAATTTGCCAAGAAATCATCACAAACAGCCAAATAATACTGGGGTTGACTGCGACGTCCTGTAAAGGATATGTAACTAACTTTTTTACTTTACTTTCTGTATAATCCGCTTCACGGAGTGAAATGCGGTCCTCAACTTTCCTTTCTAATCCTACGCCGAGACTCCTCGTCTGATCTTTTTTTACCCGAAAAGCATCAGATCTCTCAACCCGTTATTTTCAAGAAAAAATATCTTATCGCTCTGTTTATTTTGGGACCTGTCAATCATAACATACGCCCTAATTTAATTTCTCCCCCCACAACATAACAGTGTGTTTTAAGAACATTCCTTCAGCTCAGTGGTGTTATTACTCCACCAACACAGATTCGTTACTTTTCTCAGATCCGTGTTACTGAATTTGTTAATTAAGTTAACATGGGGGAAGGGTAGAATACGCGTGGTTTTCTCCCTCTTTGTGGATAGTCTCATGTCAGTGTTATCTGGGATTAACTGGTGGTCAGCTCGGCCACCAAGTGAGGACAGATCATCACATCCTACAGACCACAAAGGCACTGCCCATTTCCTACTCGTCCCCCAAATCTAGTAAGATAACAGAGAAGATTTCGGTCGGTGGTCGAACTAAAGTGGAATTGAAATATCCCATCTTGAAATGCTTACTTCCGGTATCGGCCATTACCGGAAGTGCGTCTGACTTGAGGGAATGCTGGGGGGAACACTCTAATTTAAGAGAGTGGTCTTATTTGCTAAAAGTTTCATTTTACTAAAATGTTTATCTGTTTATATTCGGTGTCTTGTATTGTTTTAAAATATATGAAAGAGGGGGGAATTAACTATGTCTGTGTGCCATAATTAAGAATTAATGTTAAGCATTGGTGTGCTCAGTGTGCTTTGCTTGTGTTGTTTTAAAATATATATAACCTCGTTTGTGTGCCATAATTAAGACTTAAAGTAATGCATTATTATGTTGAATGTGTTTTATATTATTTTGAAATATACAAAAGAGAGGGAATTAACCATGTTTGCATGCCATAATTAAGACGTTATGTAATACGTTGTAAAATGTTTGTTTCTATGGTTGACCGTCAGGCAATAATCAACATGACATTTATCACGATGGTTGATGGATGTGAGAGACGTTCTAAGAGTTACATAGAACTAATCATTTGGTATGGAAGTGAAACATGGACAATCAAGATTATTGAGATATTACGCGAAATCACGGGGATGGTCAGGGAGTCAATCCCCATTGGCGTGGTCAGGAAACTGCTCCTTTTTTTTCACGTAGGAGATGGATAATTTCATCTTGTGCGTGTAATTTCTGCGCTAGAATGTAACCCAGGAGTTTCCTCTCAAGATTGTTGCCGGTGCAACGGAGTTTCGTGCATCTGTGCGAATCAATCCTGAGTGTTTTTCGCAGCATGTTTAGGTCACTGTGTAGTATACTAGTGGTGTGTAGTGTTTTTGCTTTTTTTTTTCATCATGGCAGACCAGCGTTTGTGTCCCGTACAAAGGGTAAAGAAACCACCGACTAGACGATGTCCAAGACGTAAACGACAGGGGAGACGGACCGGAGCCAAGCGTCACCGGCGAAAACGCGACCGTCTGGGCCCCTAGAACACCTTTTATATTGGAACTGTGCCAGTGCAAAACAACGAGGCCCAATTTTGGAAAGCCTGTCATACAGAAACGATATAGTAGCGCTTCAGGAGACGAGACTAGGTGTTAATTCACTCCATATAGCCGGCTTCTAATGTTATTACAACAGGCGACACCTGGGAATGGTGATTCTGATTCGACACATCATAGTGGCTTCAGAGCTGGACATGTCCAGGTGGGACAGTGACGAGATACAAATACAGGCTGTTAAGAATTCAATCCGGTCAACCATTCGTATTGGTTACTGTTCATGCCTGTAACGCGAATGTGGATTCCCAGAGATGGCAGTGTCTGAGTGACATAGTATGTCATGGGAGGAATGTCATTTTCTGCGGTGATTTCAACTCTAAAGGCAAATCATGGGGTAACATTTCTTTCAACACACGGGGGGGGGGGGGGAGGGGGGCTCGAGGTGGCACTTGAAAACAGTGACCTTACGTGTATCAACAGTGGCTGTGTCACCAGAACAGTAAGTCGTCCAGGTGACGCGAACAGTGTTATTGACCTGGCGCTGGTGTCTCCATCACTCACTACAGTATGTAGGTGGGGTGTCCTAAGGTACCATGGTAGTGACTACCACCCTTGAAGCATATTTATGGACAACGGCAGAACCAGGCGGCAGAAGTCAATAGTCAAGACCTTCAAGTATGACAGTTCAGGGCAAGATGTGGTGAGTAAAATAAGGCGCGACAAGCGTAGGAATTATCATGGCCGGAAAAAAAAGCTGGGAGCAGCCATCTTGGTGGAATTTGTGAGGTGGAAAAGGCCTGGATGGATAAGCGTGGTGCTGAATGGAAATGGCAAAACGCCAAAAAGAACAGAGTTTCCCATCATAGTCTTATTGTGCACTTGGAAAGAGAAATGGACACAAAAGTTAACCATTTCAAAAACCTGATTAAAGTGGTAAAAAGTGAAAAGTGGGCAGAGTTGTGTCAAAGAATATACACAGACAAGTCACTGTTTTTGTTCTGGCGACTACATAAAAGTATGAATGTTATAATCAAGAATAAGAGTGTTCCTGACTTCCACAGTGCTGACCTTATCTGGCAGAGGTCTGACGAGAATAAGGGCAAAGCCCTTTTTGAACACTATTGTAATATAATAAAAACGTCCCTACCCTTTCCTATTTATTGACTCCCTTAAAAATAAACAACCCCTTACAATTACTGTTTAAGTAACTTACTTAATGTAGGAGAAAATAAAACAGCGATAGACTGACCGTGGCACAGCTAAATTTATTTTGGCTTATTTTCTCTCCCGTACCTGGCCAATCCCGGCGAGGGGGAAAACAAAGACTGAAGCGGCCATTTCTAGTCAAGAGAGCACACAAGAAAGTCGACCTTTCCCTTCGGGGAGATGGTATTTTGCCTTAGAAATATATCAGTCTCTGCAACTATTGAAGAGAAGCAGGTGGTGGTTGAATTTGGTGAGACTGCATTTCATAACTATCATCAGGATCCTGGGTGAAAAGCCTGATGAAGGTGAGTCAGGACTAAATGGCTTAACCATGTTCTGGATCTATAAATACATCACTGTTTACTGCTGCACTCATAAGCTGCAAACGCAAGCAAAGGAGATACCTACGAAGACAACTGACGGTGTGATTGAGGAAGTCCTATTTTAGTAGGAATATCCAGGATGGACTTCAAGATCCAATAATCTACAAAGATGAAGATCAACAGAGTAACTGACAACAGTGTATCGTCTGCTTTACGTCTGAGAAGTATCACCTATGGCCTTATCATTCAACCAAATCAGTGAAACTATGGGACAATCCTTCTACAAGTACTAAAACTAACAACAGTGAGTAATCTTCAACTGTTGGTTGGATTACCAAGTTAATATCCACAATGGATAAGTCTTCGAAAGAACATCTCACAGCTGCAACAGTCAAAAATAAGGTTCCAGCCATGCAACACCAAAGTCTAGAATACTAGACACCAACTCAACCAAATGGGAAGAGACACTGAAACAACATTATAGCCAATACAAACAAATGTACCAACTTCAGAACATCTGAACCATAACTACACCAGATTACCTCAAGGTCCAAAACCTGAACACCATCAAAAGAACCATATGAAAGCAGCTAGCTGAGTAAATGCCTTTACGCTCGCAACCAAAGGAATCACCTGATGGCTTGCAAACCTGGATATGTGATGGAGTAATATTCTTCAGTTACATGCCTGCAGCAGAATCTTCAGATGAAACCAAATGAATGACTCACCACTGTATGTTCTACACAGAAATGGAATGAATCAGAACTCTATGCTGATCCCATGTCAGCCTAACTGCCCATCATCAAGTGTGGGATGGCCTATCAACATGAACCGGGTGTGTGACAAAGCCTTTTGAACTAAATTGGGAAACGGTTAACATAAACCGAGCTGTTGGACAGTCGTCATCTTTTCATCGATAAGATGATATAGGGAAGAACCTTCTGCAGAGCTTAAGTTGCATCTCCTGAAAGTATGACAGACCTAGGCATCAATTTCAATTGGAACACAACCCAAATGGCAACCGAGTATTCTTAAATTCAGTCTCATGGAGAGAATATGTGCTTATGTATAATTCTATTCTTGGATTATGGATTAGAAACATTCGCCAGCCAACTTCGGTGGACATACTGTGAGTAGAAAATGACTGTGAGTATAATTCTGCACGGATAATTATGGACATTAACTGCTTTGCACTGGAGAAGAATACCCATCCGCAACGCCTAAATGAACACTATAATTAATTAATTTAATTATTAGTATCAACTGTTTTCATGAGTGTGGTTTTCTTCTATGACAGGAAAAGGGTAAAGAGTGTTTTACATGGTAATGGTGTACAACTAAAGGGTTATGTTATGACATATATGTATAATATTTTGACACCCACTCATTATTTTTAAATATGAGAATTGTACATGGTGTCAGAAATAAATGTATGTATGTTGGGTTTCTGCACCTAGACCAATGTGATTTTATCTAGGTACAATGAGTCAAGTTAGCAGAACCAATTTTTGGTTGTTGTGTTGTTTGTAATAACATTGTTGTTGTTTTTTTTTGGGGGGTCACTGGGTACTATATTGTAATACTGCAATGAATCCCATGCCTGTCTGAAAATGCATAGTGCTTATTACACATATATATGTAACTACAGATCTTGAGTTAATACCTGAACTGTTTGTCCAAAAGTGTTGTGTACATCAAGTAAATGTGGTGTCCAACAAGTGGTTGTTTATATGTTGTGAGCAATCAATATCCTTCTAGCACTATAGAAAATTTAAAGGGTGATGAAGTGGGAAGGGAAACCTACACACAGATGCCGGTGTTTCAAGGATTGAATTCTTTTCTCCTGGGATTTGTGGTAAATATCCCTGATCACCCTGCATTCTAACCAGTGACCAGAGAATCAATAATACTCCCTAGACATTTTAACGAATTATTCTTAGGAATTAAAATCCACATCCCACAACTATCTAGAGCAGAGCAACCAGACAGAGATGAGAGGCCGAAATTTTGCCAATGCGGTTACCTCAGATATGTGTAAGGCCCAGAACATTGCATTGAATTTGAAGACACTGTGACAGTGAAAGAGATCAGGGCTGTGCTTCGACGAACAAGAAACAGGACACCAGGGCCAGATGTTATAAGGTATGAGACATCAATATGTGTACCGACAACGAGCTAGAGGAACTAGCAGATATGTACAACAACAGTATAGGGAGTTCTAGCATCAAGGAAGAGTGGTTACACAGTTATCTGATTCCCTTGCCGAAGCCTGGCAAAGACCACATAAAAATTTAGGGATATTGGGTAGTAACTATGCAAAATGCAATAGGCAAGCTGCTGGAGAAGTTAATTGCCAGGAAAATATCAAGTCAGCTAGAGAAGCAAGGTTGTTTCCCACCTACCCTTAGAGGGTACCGTCCAAACAGAGAAACCTGGACTAATGCAGCAGTATTTGCCCATGATGTCTTTGAACGTTTCCACTCAAGCATTGAAACTGCTGAAATTGGTCTTAAGGATGCGTACAACAGAGTACAATTGGATGTCTTAATGTTTCAGCTTGTGGACTCAAGATAATTCCATTCCTCCTTAGTTGAATCACCGCAGCTCTCTTCCAACGGAAAGTTGTTTTTAGATGTGGCAGTTGGACCTCTGAACCAACAACAATATATTCGGGCCTGCCATAGGGATCACCATTATCTCCGGTGCTGTTCAACGCCTACAATGCGAAAATTACCGGCGAGCAGATAAGAGGACTGGGGAGGACATTGTCATATGCCGACGATGTGTTAGTGTATCGTCAGGATAAGGATAGAGACCGAGTTGCTGTGGATCTACAAACAGAACTAAATCGCATAAGCACTTGGGGTGTGGAATCTGGGGCAATGGTCAACGCAACGAAGACAGCAGTGACATGAATAACCATATTGCCAACACTCCAACACCAACTGTAAATCTAGGTTCAGAGACAATGGAAAGAACGCAGGTAATGAACTACCCAGGGATACGTTTTGATCGAAGTCTTGCTTATCATGAGCACATAGAATGGGTGATAACAAAGGTCAAGCGAGGTTTGGCTGCGATGCGGGTGATGGCGGTGTCAAACTGTGAGCAACGCCATCTATGTCTCCTTTACGAGGGTCTGGTACTTTCTGTTTTGGAGTATGCGATGGCAATCCTGACTATCAGTCGTAAGCAGATGGAAATGATGGAAAGATACAGAACGAAGCTATGCGTATTATTCTTGGATGTACAAGAGATACCGCCGGCTCCCTGGCCTAGAGGTTAACGACTTTTCTCCATAATCTCGTATACTCTCGTAAGTAACGTTCCGACGGTGAGAATCAGCTTGCTGGCACGTACGGAGATTATGTGTTCTAATCCACATCCAGACTGTTTTCAATATTGCCCTGATCCCCCAGGTCGCTCCAGCTTATACTCGGTACCAGGAAATGGCCTGGGGGAAATAAAGGCGGTCGGCTTTATACTGACCACAACATGCACCGAGTACCGATCGGTATACTAGTATATGGGTTTAGCACCATATGCCGAGATCTCCTTTAAAAAAATAGTTTTGTATCCTTTACAGGACGTCGCAGTCAACCCCAGATTTTTGGGCTGTTTGTGATTCCTGGACAAGTTTTACGTTCAGTAGTTTGTCATTGCTTTCTGAACGACGCATACCTTTGTACGGAAACCAAAGCAAGACGGTCTGCTTCCAAATCGCCCGCAGCTGTGTTTCCAACACGACATTCGGGATTACGAATTGCATTCGACATCTTCATTTTTTGCTATCTCTGTTTTGTTAGCACATTCACGCCTTTCGCTACATTAGCCTCCTTCGTAACCCCTTTGCGACCGAACCGGGAGGAAGGGGAAGACTATATCACGGTTAAGTGCTCCTTAAGGCCTGTAACATGGTCCTGCACTCTCTTCCACGCACTACAAGTCTGCGGGGGGTCTTGACATTGATCACGGACAACTGGGAATGTCAGCCAGAAATACTGAATACAGGTCGTGTAAGAGTTAACATGCCCCTGCTTCTCGATGAGACTGAATGCTAAATTTAAGCAGCGACATCACTGCACTCCGCACATTCCCACACGTAATCCGTCTCATTCGGCAAAAGCCACGGAAGAGTTCTCGTGCTGATTATTTCAGCAGCAATTTGATTAACACTCCGTCTGACTTTTCCTCTATGCTTTGAGCATCATCCAGACCTTCTATAGGGTGTATTTTTAATGACTATGCAAGTGTTTGAAAATATTGCCGGTCCAAATTTTGTATTTAACTATTATGGTGCATGAGCTTTACAGAGGGGGAATAAAACACTGTGACCGGCAGTATATTCAAACACTCTTCTTCTTCTTCTTCTTCAGCGTTCCGAGCCATTGAGGTTCTTTGCTGCAAATACAATCCGTCTCCATTCGTCTCTCTGGTGGACCTTCTCTTGCCAGTCGTTGATTCCAAGTGCTTGTAGGTCTGTACATGTATTATCTCTCCACCACCTTCTTGGTCTACCTCGGGGTCTACGGTCATTTATTTCCTGAGTGTAAGCGAGTTTTGTTTCCCTATTATCTTCCATTCTTTCTATATGCCCCAGCCATTGTAGTCTATTAGCCTTCATGATACCAGTGATTAGCGGGGACTTAAACAGATCATAAATGTCTTTGTTACTTCTTCTTTTCCACTCTCCACTTTGTGTATCCCTAATGGGTCCAAAGATGCGTCTTAAAATTTTGTTCTCAAAGGTTTGTAACAAGGCTTCGTCTCCTTTCGTTGTACTCCAGGTTTCAGAGCCATACAGCACAACTGGTCTGATCAGTGTTTTGTATATTGTGATTTTGGTGTTACGAGATAGCGCCTTTGATTTTAGTAGATGTTGTAGTGCATAGTATATCTTATTTCCAGAGTTGATTCTAGTTTGTATTTCTTCCCTTATGATGTTGGAGCAGTTGAAGATTGTACCAAGGTATTTGTATGTTTCCGTTCTTTTAATGGTCATATTATCTATTTGTATGTGGCCAGAGTTTCTAGACATTCCGTCTCTTGAAATTACCATATATTCTGTATTATCTTGGTTGATAACCAGCCCCATCTGTTGGGCTTTTTCCTTTAAGTGAGTCAATATTTCCAATGTCTTTTGTTCACTTTGCCCTATAATATCTATATCATGTGCATAACCAAGCAGCTTGGATGTTCCTCCAATATCACATTCCTCTTTTACCTTCCTTACAACTTTCTCTAGAGCCAGATTGAAGAGTAGCGGCGATAGTGCATCACCCTGTTTCAAGCCAGATGTTATTTGGAAGGGGTCTGATTTCCTGCCTTTATATGATACTATATTATAAGTATCTTCCATGCATAGTCTGGTCATGTTGATTAACTTCCTTGGTATTCCAAATTCCTGCATAGCATTCCATAGACTATTCCTATGGACACTATCATAAGCCTTTTTAAAATCCACAAAAATGTTATGGAGATCTCTTTTATATTCCCAATGTTTCTCGGCTATTTGTCGTAAGATAAATATCTGATCTATTGTTGATCTGTTTTGTCTAAATCCCGCCTGGTAGTCACCTAATATGTCTTCTGAATATGGTTTTAGTCTATTTAGTAATACTGCGGATAGTATCTTATAGCTTGTGGACAGTAGTGATATTCCTCTATAATTTCCACATTGGAACTTGTCTCCTTTCTTAAAGATAGGTATCAATAATGACTCTTTCCAGTCATGGGGTAATTCTTCTGTCCTCCAGATTTTTATTATTAGTTCGTAGGCCACCTGCCTTTATAAATTCAGCAGCAATTCCATCAGTCCCAGTTGCCTTATTGTTTTTAAGTCGTGTGATTACATATAGGATTTCTTCAAATGTAGGTTCTTCAATTTGTGGTTCGCATGTTAGAACCTCTTCCTGTGGGAAAATGTTACTTGGAGCTTCACAATTTAGTAATTCAATAAAATATTCTTTCCATGTGGTGCACATTTCCTCATTGGTATTTATCATATTCCCATTTTTGTCTTTTAAACCATATGTGTTTTGTTGGTGCCCTCGTTTCATTGACTTCAGTTCTTTAAAAAAATTTCTGGATTCATTTTTCTGGTGATTAGTTTCCATATCTTTGATTATATTACTCATATATTCTCGCTTCTGCTGTCTGACTATTTTTGTAGCCTCTTTACATTCATTTCTATAATGCTCTTCCTTTTGGATGTTATTGATGTCATTTAACCATACATGTCTGGCATTCTTCTTCCTAATGACTGCTTCTTCACATTTTTGATTGAACCATCTGTTCTTTCTATGCGTGGTTAACACACTGAGACATTCTTCTGCGGTAGACTGAATTGTATTCTTGATGTTCAACCAAGTTTGGTCAACGCTTTCCTCCAAAGGGTTTTGCAGAGTTTCAAGTTTACATTTTATTTCATCTGTAAATTTCTCTTTGACTGTAATGTCTTGCAGTTTTTCTCTGTTATATGTTGGGTGTAATCTTTGTAATTTAGTATAGAAAGCTCTCTTAAGTTTTATTTTAAATTTTGCTCCAACGAGGAAGTGGTCACTGTGGCACTCAGCTCCTCTATAACTTCTGACTTGCTGTATGTTTGATGCATTTCTGTTGTTAATTAAAATGTGATCTATTTGATTATAGGTTCTCTTGTCACATGATTTCCAAGTTTGTTTGTGTATATCCTTTCTTTGTAGTCTGGTACTGCTAATCTGCAGTCCTTTGGCTTCTGCCAGGTTGATGACTCTCCATCCATTATCATTTGAAGTTGTATGTAGGCTTTCCATACCGGCCACTTTTTTATTAGTTTGCTCTCTACCTATTTTTGCATTGATGTCTCCCAGCACAATCAGGATGTCCTGTTTGGGAGTTTCTTCTATGACATCTTCCAGATCATTATAAAAGTCTTCTTTAATATCATCTTCTTTCTCTTCAGTAGGTGCATGTACATTAATCATCGTTATATTTTTCCATTTACCTTTTATTCGTAATTTACTAATCCTGTCATTAAAATCTTTAAAGTTTAAAACGTTCCCCCATAACTCTTTTTTGATGACAAATCCTGTTCCTAATTCATGTTTATTTTAGGTGTTTCCTCCATATATTATAATCATTCCATTTTGCTCTAAAGTACCCTCTCCTGGCCACCTTATTTCTTGAATTGCTGTTATATCCATTTGATATTCAACCAGCTCCCGGGTTAGTTCTTCAGCCACTCCAGCTGGATATAATGTCCGTACATTCCATATATTCAAGCACTCGGTCATTAAACATACACCCTACTTACTCCCTTCTAAAACACTCTTCCATTCCCAAAAGGAGGGGGGTGTAGGGTTTCCGGGAGGGGGGGGGGTGTGTGTAATTAAGATTATTTCAAGATCGCGTTAATACAAGAACCGATTACTTGATATTGTTTTTCCCTCCAAAATTTACGGTTCTGTACTTCTCGCCCTTCTGAATTTCGTTTTATAACGTAAGTAAACCTGAAAATCACGTTTTATGTAGACATCTAGACTTGTTATAGTATGTTTTATTAAATTTAGCTTCACTTTTTATGTATACTGTGTAGGGGCGAGGGGGGGGAGAATTTATAGGGAGAAAATACGAGAGGGGGAGGGTGGCGTTCTCAACATATGGTAAAGGGGTGCGTGGGCAAAACAAGGTTGAGAACCATTGCTCTATATACTCCCTTCTGGAACAGTCTTCTCAGACTCTCTACTTACTCCCTTGTCAGACAGTCTTCCCATATTCTCTACTTACTTCCTTCTGAGACAGTCTTCCCATACTCTCTA
Source organism: Cepaea hortensis (assembly GCA_963921405.1). NCBI lineage: Eukaryota > Metazoa > Mollusca > Gastropoda > Stylommatophora > Helicidae > Cepaea > Cepaea hortensis. The sequence goes on from OY992876.1 coordinate 232,771,619, forward strand.
CTTACTCCCTTCTGAGACAATCTTCCCATACTCTCTACTTACTCCCTTCTGAGACAATCTTCCCATACTCTCTACTTACTCCCTTCTGAGGCAGTCTTCCCATACTCTCTACTTACTCCCTTCTGAAACAGTCTTCCCATACTCTCTACTTACTCCCTTCTGAGACAATCTTCCCATACTCTCTACTTACTCCCTTCTGAGGCAGTCTTCCCATACTCTCTACTTACTCCCTTCTGAGACAATCTTCCCATACTCTCTATTTACTCCCTTCTGAGACAGTCTCCCCATACTCTCTACTTACTCCCTTCTGAGACAGTCTTCCCATACTCTCTACTTACTCCTTTCTGAGACAGTCTCCCCATACTCTCTACTTACTCCCTTCTGAGACAGTCTTCCCATACTCTCTACTTACTCCCTTCTGAGACAATCTTCCCATACTCTCTATTTACTCCCTTCTGAGACAATCTTCCCATACTCTCTACTTACTCCTTTCCAGGAAAGTCTTCATATACTGTCTACTTACTATCTTCTAAGACAGTCTTTCTATACTTTCTACTTACTATCTTCTAAAACAGTCTTTCTATAATCTCTACTTAATCCCTTCTAAGACAGTCTTTCTATACTCTAAACTTAATCCCTTCTAAGACAGTCTTTCTATACCCTCTTCTTACTCCCTTCTGAGACAGTCTTACCCTAATCCGATGAGACTTCGCCAAAGCACCTTTATCAATAAGCAGCTCTCCGCCCAGAGCTACAACAGCAGTCAACCTATCAACCTGTTAATTGCCCCGCACACCTGCATGCCCTGGACAGAAACTCCATCATATATTCGCGAATTTCGTCCTGCCCAGCGAGGCTAGCCACTCCATCCCGAACATGCCAATTTCCTTTCCAAAGCGTTCTCTGTGAACCCGTTACAAAAGCTAGTCGCACGCCCTTTACAGTACTTTACAATCAACCCCATCATTTATTGACCGTTTGTAATTTACTAGGCGATTTCTGTACGACCGACGCCTTCACCGTTTAAATCAACACAAAATAACATGCTTCCAAATCGTCATCGGTTGGTTACAAACCGGCGACCCAGAATGTTAGGCAATTATGCAACTGCGTAGACTAACCTACAAATAACGACGCAGACTGTATTTAATTAATGCATGCAGACAAAATCCTTATTAGCGTAATAATCAGGATTTATAAATCAGTGGGCAATCCATTAGTAGCAAAAGAGATGTAAATGAGAGGACATCACAATTAGGAATGTAAGAGATTCTTCAAGAACTAATTAAGAATGTAAACACGAGACATGAATATGGAGTGGACATTAATGTACAAGTTTAAACTATTCAAGGGTCCATTACCAAGGCTTCGGATATATAATGCTGTCGTCATATTTATCTCATTTATTTTGTTTATTGTAAAAAGGGAGTTTAACCGGTAAGAGGTTCGGCTCCATTCCATCAGGTTGTATTCTATATTGCTAGGGCTCTTCATCAGAGGCAGTCAGTCGAAAGCGTCGCACAAAACACGAACTCCGTGGCTACAGAGACGACCCCCAGAAGTCTCCGAGAAAACTGGACTCGTGAACCGATCGACATAGTGCGAATCGAACTCAAAACTTTGGAGCTCGGGAATGGCGGCGTGACCACATGGCCACGGAGATTCCCTTGTCTAGTTCATAGACAAGTAAGGTGTTTGGTTGGCGTTTATAGAAGTAGCAGATAGACGTGGAGACTAGAGAACATAGAACAACATAGAAGTAGAAGAAAGACTAGAGAACATAGACAACATAGAAGTAGAAGACAGACGTAGAGACTAGAGAACATAGACAACATAGAAGTAGAAGACAGACGTAGAGACTAGAGAACATAGACAACATAGGATAAGAAGAAGAAAGGCGTGGAGACTAGAGAACATAGACAACTTAGAAATAGAAGAACAGAAGACAACATAGAAGTAGCAGATAGACGTGGAGACTAGAGAACATAGACAACATAGAAGTAGAAGAAAGACGTAGAGACTAGAGAACCTAGACAACATAGAAGTAGAAGAAAGACGTAGAGACTAGAGAACATAGACAACATAGAAGCAGAAGAAAGACGTAGAGACTAGAGAACATAGACAACATAGAAGTAGAAGACAGGCGTGGAGACTAGAGAACATAGACAACATAGGAGTAGAAGAAAGACGTAGAGACTAGAGAACATAGACAAGATAGAAATAGAAGACAGGCGTGGAGACTAGAGAACATAGACAACATAGAAGTAGAAGAAAGACGTAGAGACTAGTGAACATAGACAAGATAGAAATAGAAGACAGGCGTGGAGACTAGAGAACATAGAAGTAGAAGACAGGCGTGGAGACTAGAGAACATAAACAACATAGAAGTAGAAGACAGGCGTGGAGACTAGAGAACATAGACAACATAGGAGTAGAAGAAAGACGTAGAGACTAGAGAACATAGACAAGATAGAAATAGAAGACAGGCGTGGAGACTAGAGAACATAGACAACATAGAAGTAGAAGAAAGACGTAGAGACTAGAGAACATAGACAAGATAGAAATAGAAGACAGGCGTGGAGACTAGAGAACATAGACAACATAGAAGTAGAAGACAGGCGTGGAGACTAGAGAACATAAACAACATAGAAGTAGAAGACAGGAGTGGAGACTAGAGAACATAGACAACATAGAAGCAGAAGAAAGACGTAGAGACTAGAGAACATAGACAAGATAGAAATAGAAGACAGGCGTAGAGACTAGAGAACATAGACAACATAGAAGTAGAAGACAGGCGTGGAGACTAGAGAACATAGACAACATAGAAGTAGAAGACAGGAGTGGAGACTAGAGAACACACTAGACAACATAGAAGTAGAAGATAGACGTGGAGACTAGAGAACATAGACAACATAGAAGTAGCAGATAGACGTGGAGACTAGAGAACACAGACAACATAGAAGTAGAAGAAAGACGTCGAGACTAGAGAACATAGACAACATAGAAGTAGCACAACATAGAAGTAGAAGAAAGACGTCGAGACTAGAGAACATAGACAACATAGAAGTAGCAGATAGATATAGAGACTAGAGAACATAGACAAGATAGAAATAGAAGAAAGACGTAGAGACTAGAGAACATAGACATCATAGAAGTAGAAGAAAGACGTAGAGACTGGAGAACATAGACAATATAGAACAGACGAAAGACGTAGAGACTAGAGAACATAGACAACATAGGAGTAGAAGAAAGACGTAGAGACTAGAGAACATAGACAACATAGGAGTAGAAGAAAGACGTAGAGACTAGAGAACATAGACAACATAGGAGTAGAAGAAAGACGTAGAGACTAGAGAACATAGACAACATAGAAGTAGAAGAAAGACGTAGAGACTGGAGAACATAGACAATATAGAACAGACGAAAGACGTAGAGACTAGAGAACATAGACAACATAGAAGTAGAAGAAAGACGTAAAGACTGGAGAACATAGACAACATAGAAATAGAAGAAAGACGTAGAGACTGGAGAACATAGACAACATAGAAGTAGAATAAAGACGTAAAGACTGGAGAACATAGACAACATAGAAATAGAAGAAAGACGTAGAGACTGGAGAACATAGACAACATAGGATAAGAAGAAGAAAGGCGTGGAGACTTGAGAACAAAGACAACATAGAAATATAAGAAAGATGTAGAAACTAGAGAACATAGAAAACATACACATTGCAAGCTATAGTTATCGAAACAGATTCGAACCTGTTACCTCTATATTCAGTTATCACC